>OY979447.1:0-7500 GCA_963855545.1 Ethmia dodecea | reverse complement strand
CTTTCGACTTTTCCATTTCCTCATTCATTGTTTTGACCCTTTCGTTCAGACTTGCGTTCGTTGCTTTCATTCCCTCGTTTTCCTTCCTCAGCTTTTCAATCATTTTTTCCAGTTCTTTCATTCTTAGGACGTCCCTCCTTATCCTTTCATTCGCTTTCTCTAATTCCCTTATCTTTTCCAGATTTACTTTGTCATTCTTCTCCTGTTCTTTTATCCTTCCTTTCATCTTTTCAATCAGTTCTTCCATTTCTTCCGCTTGCTTTGCGAGCTGTGCCAGCCTATTCCTCGCATCCTCATCTGTGTTGCTCAAGGCTATTTGGTAGATATTGGCTTTGTCTTCGCTCTCCTGCTTCGCTTTCCTTAACCTTTCAATCTCTTTCTTGCATTCATCGTCACACTTGTTCTTACTTCCATTCGTCTCCTGTTTTACGTTCTCCTCTTGCTCCCTTATCTTCTTCATTAGTCTTTCTATTTCCTCTTTCATACCTTTCTTCTCATTTTCAACCTTTTCCTGATTCACTCTAAATCCTTCTATGTCCTCATCCATTTCCCTTACACTTTCCTTGTACAGTAGGGTCTCTTCCTTACTTCTCTTTATGGCCTTCTCCAGTTTCTCTATCTGTTCTTTGTACTTCCCCACTTCTCTCTCATTCTCTTCCGTCTGTCCTTCTTCTTTCTTTCTTCCCTTGTTCTCCTCTTCCGATTCCTTTACCAGCTGGTAGAGTTGGTTAATTGCTTTTGTCACACCCTCCTTTATCTCCGTCTTCAGGTTGCGTGAGTCCCCCAAGTACTTTTTTGCTGACATTAGAGTCCGCTTAGCCTCTTGCAGGCGAGGTGTCATCTTGGGGGGGCTCACGGTCCTGGTTAATCTGCGAGCGGGGGGTGCGATTTGTTTTGATTGGCTCTCCCATTCGCCAACGCTCTTTCTGACGTTGTTCGTCGTATTAGAGGGGCCGGCCCTCTCTGTCACGTCCGCCTCGGACTCGCATGTTTTGCGCGTTGGCGCCACAGGAGTGCGCACAGTCGCCATTACCGTAAAATTCTAAAATGTGTTTTGGGTGTAAATGGCCCTATTCACACTGGTCAGCTTGTAAGTTGAGAAGAGGTATGTGTCAGAGGAATGTCAATTTTAAAATAATGGAATCAATAAAATAATAGTCAATATAAATAAATTCAAAATTCTTAATCTAAGGCCTATGCTAATAATAAAATATCACAGTCAAGGTTGTATGTATGTTTGTTGGTGTTGTGCTTGTATGTATTGTGTGTGTTGTGCCGTTGGTGTGTGTGGTGCGTGCGCGTGTGTGGTTTACTTGCTAGCGCAAGTAAGCGTCAACTGATAGCTCGGTGGTTTAGGGTGACTCTACTTATGTAGAGCCTTTCCCAATCACCGGACCCACGCTGGCTACGTGCCAACGATGCACGTTTTCACAAAAGAAGACAAACAAATTTCTAGATAAAATATTAGTTTTCCAACTTGGGCTCTATGTAGAGTCGGTCTAGTTGTTGACTAGGCCTATAGGTAGGCCGATCTGAATACACAAATAAAAACAATTTTTGCAATTTTAAATATAAGTAATAAAAAAAAAAAAAAAACTCTATTGTAGAGCCGGTCTAATTAGTATATAGGCCTTAGGTGGGCACACGTAACAAAGATTATCCGTAAAACAAAAAACAAAATAAAAGTCAAAGATTTTTTCAAAAATACTTTTCGGCTCTATGTAGAGTCCTGTTAATGTAACTCAGCTATAGTCCTTATCCTAACTTAGATATTACAAGTTTTTCCGTCCCGATCGGACCGGTATTTCCGGAGATATCGCTGTTTCTATTTTTCCAAGATGGCGTCCAATATGGCCGACTAAATCTTAAAGGCTGATATCTCCGTAAGTATATGACCTGGAGCCACGGGGTTTTGGACATAAATAATGGCTCTCTCTTGTCCTTACCTCCGCCCGGTCAGTTTAGGTAGAAAGTTTCCGACTCTATATAGAGTCGGTACCTAACGCAGATGGTAGGGGGGGGGAGGGGAACAAGTCTGGAGCAAGTCCCGATGTTCTAGCCCCAGTGGTTCAGGAGTTATGGCTCTTTTAGGTTTTCCAAAATGGCGGTCCAAGATGGCGGCCTTGGCTTTATCCTTCAATATCTCCTGAACCCCTGCTCCTACGGAACCGTGCGAGGTCTCGTTTTTCAGCCCCCGCCCAGGGCTATCGAGTCCCGGTGTCGGCTCTATATAGTAGAGTCCAGATTTTGGATTTTTGACTCTATGTAGAGTTTGTCCCCAATTTTGGTGCCAAATCCGATGTACTACAATTTTGAACCACCCCGACCAAAAGTTATTCCCTACTTAAAAATTTTTATGCCAACTTTTTATCTGCTCTACATAGAGTCTGGAGCTCTATGGGAGAGTTGTAGCCCCTTGCAAATTATGAATTTAGAGGAAAACCCCGTTAATTTTGGCCCACCCCTTCCAAAGTTATCGAATTTAATCGAAAACTGTAATTTTTCCGCGACGTAATTTCAAACCGGAAATCACCCCCCCGAATTTTGAGTCTAAAATTTCGAAAAAATTACAGTAATAAGAATTTGCCTAAAAAATAAGTTGACTGGTCGAATTTCCAAAGTCCGACCCACCAGTCCGGAGCTACAACCCCCCCAAGTTTTGAGATTTCTAAAATCTCGTCAATTTACTTACAAATCTATTTCTTAATATCTAGTGCAATATGGCGGTTAAAAATCTGAAATTCAGCACTTTGGCAGCTTAAGAACTAACTTTTAAATCTGTGAAAAAATAATACAAAAAACTTGAAAAACAAAGAAGTTATAATAAATTTACCAAAATATATTTTGCGTGCGGAAATTAAAACTTATAAAATTAAAACTAAAATTAAAAATATTACTTTTAAATAAATTTCGTTGAAATTTTTAATAATTTCTTTTCTAGGATTCAAGAAATGTTAGAGTCTATTAGAATACCTAATTTCCTAATTTCCGCTTAAGAGAACAAAGTGCCAAAGATTTTCCGCGAATTTCCGCAGCGCGCAGTTAAATTTGTACACCTTATTTTCTAAATTTATTAAAAACTACTTAAACTAAAATTATAGATTTCGGTATATGGGTACCCTTAAATTAACTCTAATAAATTATAAAATAAAATAGTCACATTAATTTGTAAAATTTTTGGAAAAGTCTTTTCAAAAATCCGAAAACTTCAAAAATCAATAAGTCAGCTCGTACTTATCGGATTTTGACAAACGAGGTGTCGGACTCCTTCCCCCGGCTCCCTCCAGCGCCCTGCACCCTCAGCCACGTTCCAGGTCAGCTGGATCCGGGACCTCGTGGCCACGTGGTTTCCAGTTATATAAATTTCCTGGGCTGGATTTCCACCGAAAAGGTCTGGAATTTCGGTGGATTGTGGCGGCCACGAGGGCGGTCTGCTTTTTCACCAAAAAGTGGGGGGTCAGGTGACTGGGAGGGATTTGCACGCACTTTTAGTCAAAATTGAGGTTAAAACTCACTTTTAAAAGTTATTGTAGCTTACTAGCTGCAGTTTTCACCGGAAAAATCCGGGACTTCGGTGGATTGTGGTGGCCACCGAGGCGCACCCAACGACACCCAAAAAATGGGGGGTCAAGGCGACTCAGCGAGAACCGCACGCACTTTTCACTCAATTGAGGTTATAAAAACCTTTTTCACCGCACTTCACTGGGTAAACTTTGTCCGATTTTCAAAATTCTTTCACCCACGTGTAGGCCGCACAAAACTGCACAATTTAAAACTTTTCCCGGTAAGATCCGAGAACTTTTTCCCACTTGGTCGATTTTTCGAGCGCGGAGCGAATTAAAATTGCTGCGTTCGCTGCGGGGGGCTGCGCGCTACTGGGTTAGGTTAGGTTAGGTTAGGTTAGGTTAGGTTAGGTTAGGTTAGGTTAGGTTAGGTTAGGTTAGGTTAGGTTAGGTTAGGTTAGGTTAGGTTAGGTTAGGTTAGGTTAGGTTAGGTTAGGTTAGGTTAGGTTAGGTTAGGTTAGGTTAGGTTAGGTTAGGTTAGGTTAGGTTAGGTTAGGTTAGGTTAGGTTAGGTTAGGTTAGGTTAGGTTAGGTTAGGTTAGGTTAGGTTAGGTTAGGTTAGGTTAGGTTAGGTTAGGTTAGGTTAGGTTAGGTTAGGTTAGGTTAGGTTAGGTTAGGTTAGGTTAGGTTAGGTTAGGTTAGGTTAGGTTAGGTTAGGTTAGGTTAGGTTAGGTTAGGTTAGGTTAGGTTAGGTTAGGTTAGGTTAGGTTAGGTTAGGTTAGGTTAGGTTAGGTTAGGTTAGGTTGGGGTGCATTGGTAGTCGCCTCCTCGTGGCGCACCCTGGGCAACGGGACTGGCGAATCGACACAGGGTTTCTGTGTCCATTCCCCAGTCGCGGCTAAGACTACCTTAGGCGTCTCTCCGCGTGTCCCTCTGATTAGCAGAGGGCACAGTGGAGAGGCAGGGGCGGGCTCGGTGTGCACTTACACTGCCTCCGAGCAGGCCAGGGGAAGTTCTCTCCCGGCCACCGTCGGTATACCGCAATCCCGCTTCCGGAGTGTCGTGGTCACGTCTCGCGGCTTCGGTTGGGATCGGAGGTCTTGGCTTTACCGCCCGGACCGCGAGGAAGGACACCTCTATAAAAAACCACTCAAGTTTCGGCGTTGGGGCAACGTGGCGTCGAATGCCCTCGGCGGTGTCATCATCTCCGAGGGACAGGTGGAGAGTATATTCCACCTTCTAGCGGCCAACCCGGGGAGGATTCCCGCCCTCCTTAGGGGTATTAGGGTTATCCGGGTACAGGGGGCACTGCCCGGATGGACCATTATTTCCCCCATACTCGTGGGACTAAAAATGGAGGAAAATTTTAATAATAAAAACACCATCTTCAGAGCGACACCAGGTAAAAGTCTGGTGATCAAAAACAGTGCTCTAAAAAAAGGGGTTGGAGGGGAAGAAGGATCGGCTGGTCGGAAGGAAAACATTGCCTCTTCCTCCTCCACCTCTAGGGAAATTTTAGGGAGGGTTATTGAGCCCGCGGTCCTCAGTGTGTCGTCGGACTCCGGCGACACACTGGAGGCAGCGCAGTCAGGGCGATCTGCACAGTCGTCCCCGGCTCCTGGTATCATGACCAGGAGTCGGGAACGACTGTGGATGAAGAACCGAGGTATCGACTCGGGAGGGAGAGAAGAATTTTTCTCTCTCTCCAGAGTGGATGCTTCGAACCTATCGGGCCGGGAGGAGTTTTTCTCTCCTGGGCCCACAGACGGAGGGTCCGGGGACTCAGCCCCATCTTCTCCTGGTGCAGAAGATGGGGTTCTGAGGAAGGCGCTGCCACTTGGGCTACCAGTAGCGCGTGTGTTACTCACCCGGACAGACACGGAGATTGAGTCTGGGGCGTCAATGGATGACGCTCCATCTGATGTGCCGTTGTCGCATTCGACACCCGGACTGGCTTCCGAGTGTCGAAAGCGACAGCGTTGCGAAAGAAACGAGCCGGAGCGCTCCAGCAGTGACTCCGGCTCCGAGACATCAGCGAGGCCCAAAAGATCTGGGCCCGCTAAAAGAGGACGGGGCCGGCCGCCATCCACGTCAAAGTACGTGGGGCTGGCCCAGGCAAAGGCGGAGTTCTTAGCGCTTAAGCGCGAGGAGCTCCGTCTCCAAGAAGAGGAGGAGGTGGCGGGCATGGCACGACAGGCGAACCAGAAGAGGTTGGCGCGCCTGTCCAACGTGTCGGCGAGTAGTGGCGCTGATGACACACACACTGCCGAAGCCCTGAATGAGCAGGTGATGGACAGTGTGGAGGTCATCCTAAACGTGGCCCAAAAGTCAAAGAACCTAAAGGGCACCTTCCAAGGTGCCCTCAAGAGGGCGGCGGCGTCGATTGCCGAGGCGGTGTCAGAGCTGCGCACCCGCACTGCGTCGGATGAGACGGTACGGCTCCAGGCCGACAATGCTCGCCTAAAAGCGGAGGTGGCGGACCTCCGTCAAGAAATAGGCGAGCTGAGGGCTAGCCTGGAGCAGGTCGTGCAGCAGGGAAAAGCGGCCATGGGACAGGGGAGAGAACTTCCACCTCCTCTCCCTTCCCCTCCTCCGACTTCACAGGGACTCCAGTCCGCAGAGCTGGAGTACTCAATCATGGCAAAATGTGGGGCCATGTTGAGTGCTCGCCTGGAGTCCCTAGAGGAGAGGCTTCTCCCCGCAAAGAGAGTGCGGCCACCGCTAGCCGCTGACAGGGTGATAAAGGTGGTTGCGGCGACACCTGCAGCCATACCAGCGGCAACTCCTGCCCCAGACATCCCGGCCCAAATCCCAGACCCTGCTACTGTCGGGAAGGGGGCCAGAAACAAAAAGGGCAAGAAGGGGCCAGCAGCTGCAAAAGCCGGAGCCGCGAAGCCGACGGGGAAAGAGCCCCAGCCACTGCCACCAGTCCCTCCGTCTATGGACGAGGGCTGGTCGACAGTGGTCAAGAAGGGCAAGAAGAAGGGTGGCCCTGCCCCTAAAGCCACCCAAGCAGCTGCCAAGCCCCCCCCTCAGGCCAAAACACCTGCCAAAGGGGAGGGGGCAAAAAAGAAGAAAAAGAGGAAGAAGCGTCCCCTTCGCTCGACGGCCGTCGTCCTCACGCTCCAGCCTGGAGCGGAGGACAGGGGCCTCACCTACCGGTCGGTAATCGAGGATGCCAAGTCCAAGATTAGCCTCGAAGGACTTGGCATACCCGGGGTGAGGTTCAGGAAGGCCGTCACAGGGGGGGCCGTCTTGGAGGTTCCCGGGGCCACGAGCGGCGAAAAAGCAAACTCCCTCGCTGCAAAGCTGAGGGAGGTGCTAAGCGAGGCCGACGTCCGCGTGACCAGACCGGTGAAATGCGCAGAACTGCGCATTTCCGGTCTGGATGACTCGGCCTCAGCGGAAGAGGTCGCCGTTGCAGTGGCGAAGCGCGGGGGGTGTGCGGTAGACGAGGTCAAAGTTGGCCAACTCTACTACACACCCCACGCGCAGTGGTCCGTGTGGGTTCGCTGCCCGGTGGCAGCGGCCCAGAAGGTGGCTGAGGGTCGGCTCTTGGTGGGCTGGACGTCCGCACAGGTGAAACGCCTGGAGAGCCGACCCATGAGGTGCTATCGCTGCCTGGCGGCTGGGCACGTCAGGCAGCAATGCACCTCAGAGATTGACCGCAGCGAGGACTGTTATCGCTGCGGTCAACCCGGCCACAAGGCCAGAGAGTGCTCGGCCGCTCCCCACTGTGCGCTCTGCGCAGCAGTGGGCAAGCCTGCCGGGCACAGCGCAGGGAGCAAGGGGTGCACGGGGGCCAAAGCCCCGAAACGTGCACCCAGGAAGGCGGCCGCAAGGACCCCGGCCGCTAATGCTCCCGCGGCTCTGGCCGCTCCAAGGGGGGATCCGATGGTTACGTCATGATCAAGACGAACCATCAGATCCTTCAGGCGAATATCAACCACTGCGCCGGTGCGCAGGATCTCCTCCTGCAATCCATGGCGCAGTGGTTG
>OY979446.1:16020000-16363231 GCA_963855545.1 Ethmia dodecea | reverse complement strand
TTAGTGGGAAGCCAGAGCAGCTTGCAATACAAACAAAATACAAACATGTATATACGATTGTATATATTGAATATATATAATCGTATAACAAAAAGTAGTACACACACAACAACAATAGTTAAATTAATCAGATACAACCATAGAGGATCAAAAATAAAACAAGAGACCAAAATGTGGTCCGTAGCAGAAGGAAGGTAAAATTACCACACTAGAATAGATAGAGGATAATAATAACTAACGAATAATATATATGTAGACACAAATTATGAAATACAGTATGCAAATAAAAATTGAAAAATGTAACTACTTATTACAATGTAAAAATGAAAAATTTATATGTGTGATTAAGAATGTAGTAATTAAGTATATAGAATAAGTACGTACTGTAAGTAATTTGGAATAATAATTAAAATTGTACATGCAACCTAGAATAATATTTTAAATCTGTATAAGGAATTTGGAAAATTAATTTAAATTTAGAAATGTTACATCAGAATAAGAAATGCTATGAATGTATAAAATAAAAATAGAAAATTTGGAATAAAGACCAAAACCCACCCAATCCTTCCTGTGGTAATTAATTAAGAAAAGATACAAAGAAAGAACCAAGCTAGTAATAGGAAAACGTGAAGGAAAATGTAAAAAGGATCAGTAGATAGAATTGGCAACCCACCAATAGAAAGAGAGAAAGAAATGATGGATGTAAGAAAGAACAAGTATGTAGAATGAAAGTACGAGAGGCATAAAAGCGAGAACTAGTATGAAAGAGAAAGTAGAAACAATAAGGACTCTGACCCTGTCAGAGGAAAGAGAGAGTAGAAAAAAAAAAAAAAAAAAAAAAAAAAAACCTAACCTAACCTAACCTAACCTAACCTAACCTAACCTAACCTAACCTAACCTAACCTAACCTAACCTAACCTAACCTAACCTAACCTAACCTAACCTAACCTAACCTAACCTAACCTAACCTAACCTAACCTAACCTAACCTAACCTAACCTAACCTAACCTAACCTAACCTAACCTAACCTAACCTAACCTAACCTAACCTAACCTAACCTAACCTAACCTAACCTAACCTAACCTAACCTAACCTAACCTAACCTAACCTAACCTAACCTAACCTAACCTAACCTAACCTAACCTAACCTAACCTAACCTAACCTAACCTAACCTAACCTAACCTAACCTAACCTAACCTAACCTAACCTAACCTAACCTAACCTAACCTAACCTAACCTAACCTAACCTAACCTAACCTAACCTAACCTAACCTAACCTAACCTAACCTAACCTAACCTAACCTAACCTAACCTAACCTAACCTAACCTAACCTAACCTAACCTAACCTAACCTAACCTAACCTAACCTAACCTAACCTAACCTAACCTAACCTAACCTAACCTAACCTAACCTAACCTAACCTAACCTAACCTAACCTAACCTAACCTAACCTAACCTAACCTAACCTAACCTAACCTAACCTAACCTAACCTAACCTAACCTAACCTAACCTAACCTAACCTAACCTAACCTAACCTAACCTAACCTAACCTAACCTAACCTAACCTAACCTAACCTAACCTAACCTAACCTAACCTAACCTAACCTAACCTAACCTAACCTAACCTAACCTAACCTAACCTAACCTAACCTAACCTAACCTAACCTAACCTAACCTAACCTAACCTAACCTAACCTAACCTAACCTAACCTAACCTAACCTAACCTAACCTAACCTAACCTAACCTAACCTAACCTAACCTAACCTAACCTAACCTAACCTAACCTAACCTAACCTAACCTAACCTAACCTAACCTAACCTAACCTAACCTAACCTAACCTAACCTAACCTAACCTAACCTAACCTAACCTAACCTAACCTAACCTAACCTAACCTAACCTAACCTAACCTAACCTAACCTAACCTAACCTAACCTAACCTAACCTAACCTAACCTAACCTAACCTAACCTAACCTAACCTAACCTAACCTAACCTAACCTAACCTAACCTAACCTAACCTAACCTAACCTAACCTAACCTAACCTAACCTAACCTAACCTAACCTAACCTAACCTAACCTAACCTAACCTAACCTAACCTAACCTAACCTAACCTAACCTTTTTTTTTTTTTTTTAAGTGGGGAAATCCTCATAGGATACACACACCACCCCGGGGGGAGTGGTGCGGTTATGCCGGACTCCTACCGGCTAAAACCCCACTGTGTTCCTCCGCTCCGCCATAGGGACGTGACCACGGGGAGGCCGAAGCATTACGTCCGCAGCCACGTCGGCGGGCCGCCTACCGCAGGAACTGCGCGGTAGGCCCTCCTCTGCGGGACAGGGGGGAGTGATCCCTGTCCCGGACGCTCCGAAGGCGCGTGGGAACACCACGCGCGCCTTCGCGACGAGGCCTAACCAGTGGACGGTGATGCCCCCGCATCACCGCCCGGGCCTCGTTAGGTGGGGAGGAGGAGAGAGGCATAAGCTCTCCTCCTGCGGCCTGTGCGTCTGCGGCGGATCGGGAGAGAAGAGGGGTCCTCCTCCCTGTCCCTCTCCGCCGCCTCCTTCTGCGACATGACTGTCTCGCAGAAGGAGAGGACCGCTTTCCACGACCTCTTGTCGCCGACCATAGAACGCACTACGGCCGGTAAGGAGAGGTCGTTCCCCACCGCTGCGACGAGGTCGCAGCGCGGCTCCGCCCATGCTGGGCACTCCCCCAGTGTATGCTGCGCTGTGTCCTCGTGGCAGCCACAGTGGTGGCACTCAGCGGTCGCCTCCCTCCCGGCTATGCGGTGCAGATACTTCCCGAAACAACCGTGTCCCGAGAGTACCTGCACCAGTCGGAAGGTCAGCGACCCCCACTCTCTCTCCGTCCACTCCCGCAGGACTGGACGGACCGCCTCGACAGTCCTACGACCGGCCGACGGTTCGGCCAGCCTCTGTTCCCACTTGTCGAACAGGGACTGTCGAGCCAGGAGTTTCCGCACTTCCATCTCCCTGGGAGCAAGGCGACTGCCGTGGAGTTGGAGGTCCTTGCGCCACTGATACGTGGACGCTTGGGCCTCCGCCTCCAAGTCCCAGGGAGGGGATCCCGCCAGTACGCACGCCGCCTCAAAGGAGGTGGTGCGGTACCCGCGTATGACGCTGACGGCCATCACCCTCTGAGGTCTCCTCAGGAGGGTGATATTATGGGCCGTCAGGGTCTCCGCCCAGACCGGGGCCCCGTAAAGGGCCATCGATCGCACCACCCCCATGTACAGGCGGCGGCTTGCCGACTCGGGCCCCCCAATATTAGGCATCAACCGCTTCAACGCGGCGGCCGATGCCATCAAACGGGGAGCCAGGCGGGCGAAGTGATCCCGGAAACTCCAGCGGGGATCGAGGACGAGTCCAAGATATTTCATCGTGGACTTGACCTCGATCCGAGTGCCACTCACTGTGATGTGGGACCCGACCGGTGGCGCCTTCCGAGGGCCGTGGAAGCACAGCGCCTCGGATTTGGGCAACGCCACCTCGAGTCCCAACGACCGGATCCGCCTCACCACCTGTGCTACTGTCACAGTGGCGAGGCGGGCTGCTTCCCGGTACGAGGTCCCCCGGGACGTGACCAGCGTGTCGTCCGCATAACAGGTCACGTTTGATCCCGGGAGGAGCTCCCCCCGCAGCACCCAGTCGTACCCGATGTTCCACAGGAGCGGCCCGAGGACCGAGCCCTGTGGAACACCGCACGTCGTCTCCCACCTTACTTGCCTACCGTCCCGAACCGGATACTCGACGTATCGCTCCGAGAGGTAGGCCCCGACTATTCGGCGTAGATAGGGAGGCACGTCATGGAACTTCAGTGCCTCCCTGATGCAGGCCCAGGGAAGGGTATTGAACGCGTTGGCGATGTCGAGAGACACCGCCAACAGCACCCCACCCCGGGCGACCGCCTCATCCGAGAGGGCCTTGACGCGGAGGACCGCGTCAACGGTCGACCTGCCCCCTCGGAATCCGAACTGATGTTCGGACAAGTCGGGACCTACCTCTCGGAGGTGCACGATAAGCCGTCCGGCGATGACCCGCTCGAACAACTTATCGGCCTCGTCGAGTAGAACGATCGGACGGTAGGCCGAGGGAGATTCCGCGGGACGCCCGTCCTTCCGGAGAAGAACGAGCCGACCGGTCTTCCAAACGGAAGGGAACCGGCCGGACTGAAGACAGGCGTCCAGTAGTCCACGGAATCTCTCCCCCAGGGCCTTGAGTGCCAGAGCCAGGACGCGTCCCGGGATCCCGTCTGGTCCCGGAGCTGTGTTTTTGGCTTTCAGCCTCAACACAGCCGCGTCTAGCTCTGCCTCCGTCACCGGAGGCACCTCAACTTCCGCGCTCGCATCCACGACAGGGTGTCGTGGGGGCGCCATCGCTGGGGGTTGTTGTTCCGCCCTGTGTGGAAACAGGGTCGAGACAACATTCCCCAGCAGTCGAGGCTCGAGACTCTCCGTGAGTGGGGGGGCCCAGGGGCGAAGTTTGCCCCTGACCGCACGGTACGGCCTTCCCCACGGATCACGAGTCAGAGTCTCGAGGAGCTCCGCTCTGGCACTAGCCTTCGCGATGCAGATGGACAGCTGTAGGGCCTTGGTAGCCTCTCGATAGGCCCCAAGCAGCTGTGCTTCCACGTCGGCGTCACGTGCTCGCCTACGGCGGTAGTGGGTGTACTGGCGTCTCAACTCCACGCAGAGGGATCGCTGATCCGCGATCCCCTGAGACCACCAGTACACCTGACGCCTAGGAGGTCGAGGCTTGGCCCGAGACATGCCCGCGTCGCAGATTTGCGACACGGCGCCCCGGAACCAAGTTACCTCCTCCTCGACCTCCACAGGCCTGGAAGGGGTGTTACTCCAGGCCTGGACTATGGAAGCCAGTTCCACCGCATCACGATCTAGGCTTTTCAAGGCCCATCTGGGGGAAGCCGAAGCGTGGCCGCTGGGACGACGATGCGTGTCCGGGGCTTGGGATGCGGAGACAATGTCGAACCGTATATACAGATGGTCCGACATTGTCTCCACATCCTCCATAACCCTCCAGTCCCGGACACGGCGTGCTAAGGCAGGGGTTGTGAACGAAACGTCCACAATGGACCCCCCCTGCCAGCGCACGCACGTGTTGACCGACCCCCGGTTGAGAACCGTGAGGCCGGTCATCGTCGCCCACTCCGCTAACGTCTCGCCGCGTGCATCCGTCGCGGGACAACCCCAAGCCGTGCTCTTGGCATTGAGGTCGCCCACGAGGAGCGCCGGACAGGGTAGAGTCTGCCCAATGAGGGCCCCTACCCGGTCCAGGAACGCTTCAAACTCGGCGAGACTTCTGTTGGGAGAGAAATATGCCCCGATTAGGACAATTTCTCTCCAGCGGATCGCCACGTACCCCCGGCCCCTCGCTAAGGTGGGAGGGGGCAGTATGCCTTCTGCCCCTGACAACCTAACCTAACCTAACCTAACCTAACCTAACCTAACCTAACCTAACCTAACCTAACCTAACCTAACCTAACCTAACCTAACCTAACCTAACCTAACCTAACCTTTTTTTTTTTTTTTTTTTTTTAAGTGGGGAAATCCTTCATTGGATACACACACCACCCCGGGGGGAGTGGTGCGGTTATGCCGGACTCCTACCGGCTAAAACCCCACTGTGTTCCTCCGCTCCGCCATAGGGACGTGACCACGGGGAGGCCGAAGCATTACGTCCGCAGCCACGTCGGCGGGCCGCCTACCGCAGGAACTGCGCGGTAGGCCCTCCTCTGCGGGACAGGGGGGAGTGATCCCTGTCCCGGACGCTCCGAAGGCGCGTGGGAACACCACGCGCGCCTTCGCGACGAGGCCTAACTAGTGGACGGTGATGCCCCCGCATCACCGCCCGGGCCTCGTTAGGTGGGGAGGAGGAGAGAGGCATAAGCTCTCCTCCTGCGGCCTGTGCGTCTGCGGCGGATCGGGAGAGAAGAGGGGTCCTCCTCCCTGTCCCTCTCCGCCGCCTCCTTCTGCGACATGACTGTCTCGCAGAAGGAGAGGACCGCTTTCCACGACCTCTTGTCGCCGACCATAGAACGCACTACGGCCGGTAAGGAGAGGTCGTTCCCCACCGCTGCGACGAGGTCACAGCGCGGCTCCGCCCATGCCGGGCACTCCCCCAGTGTATGCTGCGCTGTGTCCTCGTGGCAGCCACAGTGGTGGCACTCAGTGGTCGCCTCCCTCCCGGCTATGCAATGCAGATACTTCCCGAAACAACCGTGTCCCGAGAGTACCTGCACCAGTCGGAAGGTCAGCGACCCCCACTCTCTCTCCGTCCACTCCCGCAGGACTGGACGGACCGCCTCGACAGTCCAGCGGCCGGCCGACGGTTCGGCCAGCCTCTGTTCCCACTTGTCGAACAGGGACTGTCGAGCCAGGAGTTTCCGCACTTCCATCTCCCTGGGAGCAAGGCGACTGCCGCGGAGTTGGAGGTCCTTGCGCCACTGATACGTGGACGCTTGGGCCTCCGCCTCCAAGTCCCAGGGAGGGGATCCCGCCAGTACGCACGCCGCCTCAAAGGAGGTGGTGCGGTACCCGCGTATGACGCTGACGGCCATCACCCTCTGAGGTCTCCTCAGGAGGGTGATATTATGGGCCGTCAGGGTCTCCGCCCAGACCGGGGCCCCGTACAGGGCCATCGATCGCACCACCCCCATATACAGGCGGCGGCTGGCCGACTCGGGCCCCCCGATATTAGGCATCAACCGCTTCAACGCAGCGGCCGATGCCATCAAACGGGGGGCCAGGCGGGCGAAGTGATCCCGGAAACTCCAGCGGGGATCGAGGACCAGTCCAAGATATTTCATCGTGGACTTGACCTCGATCCGAGTGCCACTCACTGTGATGTGGGACCCAACCGGTGGCGCCTTCCGAGGGCCGTGGAAACACAGCGCCTCGGATTTGGGCAATGCCACCTCGAGTCCCAACGACCGGATCCGCCTCACCACCTGTGCTACCGTCACAGTGGCGAGGCGGGCTGCTTCCCGGTACGAGGTCCCCCGGGACGTGACCAGCGTGTCGTCCGCATAACAGGTCACGTTTGATCCCGGGAGGAGCTCCCCCCGCAGCACCCAGTCGTACCCGATGTTCCACAGGAGCGGCCCGAGGACCGAGCCTTGTGGAACACCGCACGTCGTCTCCCACCTTACTTGCCTACCGTCCCGAACCGGATACTTGACGTATCGCTCCGAGAGGTAGGCCCCGACTATTCGGCGTAGATAGGGAGGCACGTCATGGAACTTCAGTGCCTCCCTGATGCAGGCCCAGGGAAGGGTATTGAACGCGTTGGCGATGTCGAGAGACACCGCCAACAGCACCCCACCCCGGGCGACCGCCTCATCCGAGAGGGCCTTGACGCGGAGGACCGCGTCAACGGTCGACCTGCCCCCTCGGAATCCGAACTGATGTTCGGACAAGTCGGGACCTACCTCTCGGAGGTGCACGATAAGCCGTCCGGCGATGACCCGCTCGAACAACTTATCGGCCTCGTCGAGTAACACGATCGGACGGTAGGCTGAGGGAGATTCCGCGGGACGCCCGTCCTTCCGCAGAAGAACGAGCCGACCGGTCTTCCAAACGGAAGGGAACCGGCCGGACTGAAGACAGGCGTCTAGTAGTCCGCGGAATCTCTCCCCCAGGGCCTTGAGTGCCAGAGCCAGGACGCGTCCCGGGATCCCGTCTGGTCCCGGAGCTGTGTTTTTGGCTTTCAGCCTCAACACAGCCGCGTCTAGCTCTGCCTCCGTCACCGGAGGCACCTCGAACTCCGCGCTCGCATCCACGACAGGGTGTCGTGGGGGCGCCATCGCTGGGGGTTGTTGTTCCGCCCTGTGTGGAAACAGGGTCGAAACAACATTCCCCAGCAGTCGAGGCTCGAGACTCTCCGTGAGTGGGGGGGCCCAGGGGCGAAGTTTGCCCCTGACCGCACGGTACGGCCTTCCCCACGGATCACGGGTCAGAGTCTCGAGGAGCTCCGCTCTGGCACTAGCCTTCGCGATGCAGATGGACAGCTGTAGGGCCTTGGTAGCCTCTCGATAGGCCCCAAGCAGCTGTGCTTCCACGTCGGCGTCACGTACTCGCCTACGGCGGTAGTGGGTGTACTGGCGTCTCAACTCCACGCAAAGGGATCGCTGATCCGCGATCCCTTGAGACCACCAGTACACCTGACGCCTAGGAGGTCGAGGCTTGGCCCGAGACATGCCCGCGTCGCAGATCTGCGACACGGCGCCCCGGAACCAAGATACCTCCTCCTCGACCTCCACAGGCCTGGAAGGGGTGTTACTCCAGGCCTGGACTATGGAAGCCAATTCCACTGCATCGCGATCTAGGCTTTTCAAGGCCCATCTGGGGGAAGCCGAAGCGTGGCCGCTGGGACGACGATGCGTGTCCGGGGCTTGGGATGCGGAGACAATGTCGAACCGTATATACAAATGGTCCGACATTGTCTCCACATCCTCCATAACCCTCCAGTCCCGGACACGGCGTGCTAAGGCAGGGGTTGTGAACGAAACGTCCACAATGGACCCCCCCTGCCAACGCACGCACGTGTTGACCGACCCCCGGTTCAGAACCGTGAGGCCGGTCATCGCCGCCCACTTCGCAAGAGTCTCGCCGCGTGCATCCGTCGCGGGACAACCCCAAGCCGTGCTCTTGGCATTGAGGTCGCCCACGAGGAGCGCCGGACAGGGTAGAGTCTGCCCAATGAGGGCCCCTACCCGGTCCAGGAACGCTTCGAACTCGGCGAGACTTCTGTTGGGAGAGAAATATGCCCCGATTAGGACAATTTCTCTCCAGCGGATCGCCACGTAACCTCGGCCCCTCGCTAAGGTGGGAGGGGGCAGTATGCCTTCTGCCCCTGACGCTGTTATGATGGCCACCGAGCCGTCTTGGTCCTCTACCCAGTTATCCCTGGGAGGGACGAAGTACGGCTCAGCGACCACCGCGACGTCTATCAACCACTGCGCCATTGATTGCAGGAGTAAGTCCTGCGCCCCGGCGCAGTGGTTGATGTTCGCCTGAAGGATCCGATGGTTCGTCTTGATCATGATGTAACCATCGGATCCCCCCTTGGAGCGGCCAGAGCCGCAGGAGCATTGACAGCTGGGGTCCTAGCGGCCGCCTTCCTGGGTGCACGTTTCGGGGCCTTAGCCCCCGTGCACCCCTTGCTCCCTGCGCTGTGCCCGGCAGGCTTGCCCACTGCTGCGCAGAGCGCGCAGTGGGGAGCGGCCGAGCACTCTCTGGCCTTGTGGCCGGATTGACCGCAGCGATAACAGTCCTCGCTGCGGTCAATCTCTGAGGTGCATTGCTGCCTGACATGCCCAACCATCAGGCAGCGATAGCACCTCATGGGTCGGCTCTCCAGGCGCTTTACCGAGGCGGACGTCCAGCCTACCAGGAGCCGACCCTCAGCCACCTTCTGGGCCGCTGCCACCGGGCAGCGGACCCAAACGGACCACTGCGCGTGGGGTGTGTAGTAGAGTTGGCCAACTTTGACCTCGTCTACCGCACATCCCCCGCGCTTCGCCACTGCGGCGGCGACCTCTCCCGCTGAGGCCGAGTCATCCAGACCGGAAATGCGCAGTTCTGCGCATTTCACCGGTCTGGTCACGCGGACATCGGCCTCGCTAAGCACCTCCCTTAGCTTAGCAGCGAGGGAGTTTGCCTTATTGCCGCTGGTGGCCCCGGGGACCTCCAACACGGCCCCCCCTGTGACGGCCTTCCTGAACCTCACCCCGGGGATGCCAAGTCCTTCGAGACTGATCTTGGACTTGGCATCCTCGATTACCGACCGGTAGGTGAGGCCCCTGTCCTCCGCTCCGGGCTGGAGCGTGAGGACGACGGCTGTCGAGCGGAGGGGACGCTTCTTGCCCTTCCTCTTCTTTTTAGCCCCCTCCCCTTGGCCAGATGTTTTAGCCTGAGGGGGGGGGCTTGGCAGCTGCTAGGGTGGCTTTAGCGGCAGGGCCACCCTTCTTCTTGCCCTTCTTGACCACTGTCGACCAGCCCTCGTCCATAGGCGGGGGGACTGTTGGCAGTGGCCGGGGCTCTTTCCCAGTCGGCTTTGCGGCGGCGGCTTTTGCAGCTGCTGGCCCCTTCTTGCCCTTTCCCTTTCTGGCCCCCTTCCCGACAGTAGCTGGGTCTGGGATTTGGGCCGGGAAATCTGGGGCAGGAGTTGCCGCTGGTATGGCTGCAGGTGTCCCCGCGGCCACCTTTGCCACCCTGTCGGCGGCTAGCGGTGGCCGCACCCTCTTGGCGGGGAGAAGCCTCTCCTCTAGGGACTCCAGGCGAGCACTCAACATGGCCCCGCACTTTGCCATGATTGAGTACTCCAACTCTGCGGGCTGGAGTCCCAGAGTCGGAGGAGGGGAAGGGAGAGAAAGTGGTATTTCTCTCCCCTGTCCCATGGCCGCTTTCCCCTGCTCTACGACTTGCTCCAGGCTAACCCTCAGGTCGCCTATTTCTTTACGGAGGTCCGCCACCTCCGCTTTTAGGCGAGCATTGTCAGCCTGGAGCCTTGTCGTTTCGTCGGAGACCGATCGGGTACGCAGCTCCGCCACTGCCTCCCGAATTGAGGTCGCCGCGACTTTCAGGGCCTTGGTGAATGTGCCCTTTAAGTTTTTTGACTTAGTGGCAACGTTGAGTATGACATCCACACTATCTAGAACCTGTTGGTTTAGCGCTGTAGCAGTGTGGATGTCCTGAGCGTCGCCACTTGTCGATACCTTCGACAGACGAGCCGCCCTTCTTTGGCTCGCCTGCCTCGCCAGTCCGGCGACCTCCTCCTCCGCCTCGAGCTGGAGCTCCTCGCGCCTCAGCGCCATGAGCTCCGCCTTCGCTTGGGCCAGCCCCACGTACTTGGCCGTGGTCGGCGGCCGGCCTCTTCCTCTTTTGGAGGGCCCAGATGGTTTGGGCCTCACCTGTGTGTCGGAGCCGGAGTCACTGCTTGTGAGGTCCGGCTCACTTCCATCGTTTCGCTGTCGCTTTCGGCACTCGGAAACAGTTCCGGGTGCCGGATGCGACAGCGGTGCATCAGACGAGGCGTCGTCCGTCGATGCTTGGGACTCATCCGGGTTGGTCCGGGCGAGTAGCACGCGTGCCACCGGTAAGCCCAGTGGCAGTGCCCTCCTCGAGTCCCCATCTTTTGCACGAGGAGAATATGGGGCTGAGTCCCCGGATCTCTCTGTTTGAGAAGGAGAGAAGAATTCTTCTCTGCCCGATATTCCAAGGTCAGAAGTCTTGGAAGGGGAGAAGAATTCCTCTCTCCCTCCCGACATGTCAAGTCCACGATTACTCATGAACAGCCGTTCCCGGCTCCTGGTAAACATACCAGGGACCGGAGACGACTGCCCCGACTTCTCTGTCCTCACGTTCTCCGTCGGGTCACCGGAATCCGATGACACGCTGAGGACCGCAGAGTCGATCATCCTCCTCCCCGTAGTGTCCTGTGGGTTGGACGAGGAAGGATCGTTGATTTCCCTCCCACCTGCCTTGAAGCCTTCCCCTCCAACCCCTTTCTTGAGCAAGCTGTTCTTAATAACCAAGCTTTTACTTGGTGTAGCTCTGCTGTTGTTCTTATATACTAAGTTTAATTTTACGTTCTCCATTTTAATCCCACGAGTATGGGGGAAATTATGGTCCATCCGGGCAGTGCCCCCTGTACCCGGATAACCCTAATACGCCTAAGGAGGGCGGGAAACCTCCCCGGGTTGGCCGCTAGAAGGTGGAATATACTCTCCACCTGTCCCTCGGAGATGATGACACCGCCGAGGGCATTCGACGCCACGTTGCCCCAGCGCCGAAACTTGAGTGGTTTTTTATAGAGGTGTCCTTCCTCGCGGTCCGGGCGATTAAGCCAAGACCCCCGATCCCAACCGAAGCCGCGAGACGTGACCACGACACTCCGGAAGTGGGATTGCGGTATACCGACGGTGGCCGGGAGAGAACTCCCCCTGGCCTGCTCGGAGGCAGTGTAAGTGCACACCGAGCCCGCCCCTGCCTCTCCACTGTGCCCTCTGCTAACCTAACCTAACCTAACCTAACCTAACCTAACCCAGTAGCGCGCAGCCCCCCGCAGCGAACGCAGAAATTTTAAGTCGCTCCGCGCTCGAAAAAATCAAAGTGTTGGTACAAAGTGCTCCAAATTTCCCGCGGAAAGTTTTAAATTGTGCGCTTCAGTGCACTCATCACGCGGGTGAAAAAATTTTTCAAATCGGTGCAAGTTTGACAGTGAAAGTGAGCAAAAAGTTATACATAACCTCAAAATTTGTGGTTAAGTGAGTGCGGCTCTCGCTGAGTCGCTTTGACCCCCCATTTTTTGGGGGAAAAGTGAACCGCCTTGGTGGCCCCCACAATCCTGCAAAATTGCGGATTTTTCCGGCCAAAATTGACGCTACTAAACTTCTATAACCGGAAAAATAGTGAGTTTTACCCAAATTTTAACTGAAAGTGCTCGCATATCCTTCCCAGTCGCCTGACCCCCCACTTTTTGGTGAAAAAGTAAATTGCCCTGGTGGCCGCCACAATCCACCGAAATTTCAGACCATTTCGGTGGAAATCCAGCCCAGGAAATTTATATAACGGAAAACTACGTGGCCACGAGGTCCTGGACCCAGCTGACCTGGAACGTGGCTGAGGGTGCAGGGCGCTGGAGGGAGCCGGGGGAAGGAGATCGACACCTCGTTTGACAAAATCCGATAGGTACGAGCTGACTTATAGAATTTTGAAGTTTTTGAAAATTCAATGGACTTTTCCAAAAAATTTTTATAAAAATGTGTAAATTTTTTATTTTATAATTCGACAGAGTTAATTTAAGTGTACCCATATTCCGAAATCTACAAGTTTATTTTTAGTAGTTTTTAATATATTTAGATAATAAGGTGTACAAACTTGAGTGCGCGCTGCGAAAATCCGCGGAAAACCTTTAGCAGCTTATCTTGTTTAGCGGAAATTGGGAAATTCGATATATTGACAGTGGAAAACATACCCCAGATCTCAGGAAAGGCAGTATTAGAATTTCAACAAATTTCGGCCAAAATTAGTATTTTTATTTTTAGATTCAAAATTAAGTAAATTAATTTCCGCACGCAAAATATAATTTGGTAATAGAGTCATTACTCCCCTATTTTTGAACTTTTTTAAATTTTTATTTCTTTATTTCAAAATTTAGTGTTATAACTGCCCAAGTGCCAATTTCCAGATTTTTTGCTTTTATATTGTGTTAGATATTAAGATATATTTTTGTGTATAAACCGTCGAGGTCTCGGGAATTTCAAAACTTTGGGGGGTTGTAGCTCCGGACTGGGGGGTCGAATTTTTGAAATTCGACCAGTAAACATATTTTTTTGGCCATTTTCTTGTACTGTAATTTTTCCGGAATTTTAGGATCAAAATTCGGGGGGGTGATTTTCGGTTTGAAATTACGTCGCGGAAAAATTACAGTTTTAGTTTAAATTCAATAACTCTGGATGGGGTGGGTCAAAATTAACGGGGTTTTTTCCAAAATTAATATTTTTTGAAGAGCTACAACTCTCCTATAGAGTCCAAGACTCTATGTAGAGCAGGGGAAAAGTTGGTTTCAAAAATTTTAAATAAGCAACAACTTTCGAACAGGGGAATCAAAATTTTAGAGCATTGGCAATTGGCATCCAAATTGGGGACTATCTCTACATAGAGCAAAAAATAAAAAATTCAAGCTCTACTAGGTAGAGCTGAATATTGGACCGTGTAGCGCTCAACGGGGCGAGAAGAACAAGCCCTCGCGCGCCTCTCTACGACGTGTGGTTCACGAGTTATTGCAGTTCGAAGGTGGCGACGCCATCTTGGTCCGCCATTTTGTTTTTATTCGAACTCCAATAGCTCCGCCCCAGATTGTCGTAGAGAGACGGGGTTTTCTTCGGGGACACAGGGTAGTGTCTCTCCACCCTTTGAGAACGAAAAATCCGGGATCGGGAGACTGACTTTACAAGTAGAGTTAGCAGCAAATTGTTGCAGTATAAGCCGGGGCAAGAACGGGGAGCTATCGCTCAGCCCTCTGAGCCCAGTGGTTGCGGAGATATACGTGACGAGGCATTCGGCCGCCATCTTGGTCCGCCATTTTGAATAGCTTCGTTTGCGTATATCTCGGCTTCCAGAGGTCGTAGCGGGACGGGGTTTGGACCAAAGGACAGGGCAGGGCCCCCTCTAGCCACCTGACTCTACATAGAGCAATTGTAGAGTTTAAGACAAATTATTTTTATTTTTTAATTCTTAATTTAGACTTACGTGTGCCTACCTTGGGCCTAAATAGCCGCCTATAGACAGGCTCTATATATAGAGCTTAAGTGTTTAAAACAATTTTATTTTAAATTTTATTTTTCAATTTATTCTGTTTTTAGCTAGACACGGTAGCCTAATACAGGCTACACAAACATTGTTTTGACTCTACAGAATTAGGTAGAGCTTAGGCTAAATTTATTGTGTGTTTTGTTGCATCGTTTGGAGCGTTGCTAGCGTGGGTCCGACGATTGGGCAAGGCTCTACATAAGTAGAACCACCCTATACCGCCGGGCTTCTAGTTGACCCTTACTTGCGCTAGTAAGTAAGCCCCACACGCAGACGCACCAGGCGCACCAGCGGCGCAACGGACACATATATATGACTGTGATATTAGTATAGGCCTTAGGATAAGAATTTGAACTATATTTTTGACGAATTATTTATATTATTTTATTGATTTTATTATTTTAATTTTGACACTCCTCTGACACACATTCATTTATTTATTTTTTACCCCACAAAGCTGACCAGTGTACATAGGGCCATTTACACCCAAAACACTTTTAAAAAACTTTACGTCGATGGCGACTGTGCGCACTCCCATGGCGCCAACGCGCAAAACACCCGCGCCTGATGCGGACGAGACAGAGAGGGCCGGCCCCTCTAGCCAGACGAACAACGTCAGGAAGAGTGTTGGCGAATGGGAGAGCCAGTCTCAACAAACCGCACCCCCCGCTCGCAGATTAACCAGGACCGTGAGCCCCCCTAAGATGACAGCTCGCCTACAAGAGGCAAAACGTTCGCTCATGTCAGCAAAGAAGTACCTGGGGGACTCACGCAACCTGAAGACGGAGATAAAGGAGGGTGTGACAAAAGCCATCAACAAACTTTATCAGCTCGTAAAGGAATCGGAAGAAGAAAGCAAGGGATTAACGAAAGGAGAAGGAAAGACGGAGGAGAATGAGAGAGAAGTGGGGAAGTACAAAGAACAGATAGAGAAACTGGAGAAGGCCATAAAGAGAAGTAAGGAAGAGACCCTACTATACAAGGAAAGTGTAAGGGAAATGGATGTGGACATAGAAGAATTTAGAGCGAATCAGGAAAAGATTGAAAACGAGAAGAAAGGTATGAAAGAGGAAATAGAAAGACTGTTATGTCTTTGGAGAACATAAAGGTGCCAATAAAAATCCCAAATTAACGAAATGCAATTTTAATGTTCTCAGCTAGCAGTTCAGAGGGCAAGTGACAGAGTGACTGGACGTTTTTTATTAAATTGACAATTGCAAAAACGCCTACCAACTATTAATATCAAAAACACAAATAAATAACATTGCTAATCTAATTCCTAAAGGTGCTTCTGCGCCGTAACATCTTCCCGGCCGTTGAAAGAATCTTCTTTCAACTCTTGAGATCTTCCGATGACGGAAGTGGACAAAGGCGTACTAAGGAACGCCGCACGCATCCCTTGGTGGTGTGGACATCAGCGACCCGTGGCGTCTGGTCAGGTCCATAAATTAGACGTAGAACTCGTCCAAGTCTCCATTGAAGTGGTGATGAGTTATCTTCTGCCAACAGCACCATGTCGCCAACACGCAGACTTGACAAATTTTTTCGCCACTTAATTCTTTGTTGTAGCTCAGACAGATATTCTTTTTGCCATCTTTGCCAAAAGTGCTGTCTTATCTTTTCCAGTCGCTCATAGCGTTTGAGTTGATGTTCCTTGAAGTCGTACAAGGTTGGAGCAGGTAATGCAGTTAGCGGCCTGCCGATGATGAAGTGTCCTGGGGAGAGGGAAAGGAGATCGTCAGGACTGGATGAGAGTGGGCACAAGGGACGGCTATTCAGAATCGCCTCCACTTGTGCAAATAACGTTGAAATTTCTTCAAAAGTTAAATTGCTATTTCCAATAACACGTTTTATATGGTGTTTAGCCGATTTCACCCCGGCTTCCCATATGCCACCGAAATGAGGAGAGTAGGCAGGTATGAATTTATAACTTATAGTTTGTTGACTAGCGAAATCAAATAGAGGTTCATGCATCTGCTTAATAAAATCTCCTATCTCCTTAGCGGCGGCCACGAAATTTGTCCCGTTATCACTAAATATTTCTGTCGGTCTGCCTCGACGCGCTATAAATCTTCTGAGTGTCATGATAAATGCATCTTTTGTTAAATCACTGACAGCCTCGAGATGTACACATTTGTAACGTAAACAGACAAACAAACATAAATAACATTTTATTATGCGACTTCCACGCCCCTTACGATTTATAATTGAGAATGGGCCGGCGAAGTCCAAGCCGACTGATAAAAATGGATAATCTGGGTTAATACGTTGGGATGGTAGATTACCCATCTTCGGACATAGCGTCCTACCTTGCATCCGTCTACATCGCGCACAGTTATTAACGGTACGTCTCGCAAGATGACGCCCGTTTACTGGCCACACTGCCTCCCTCACAGTGGCTAAGAGTAGTTGCGGACCAGCGTGCAAGTTTTTTATGTGTTCCCTTTGAAAATATAATTTAGTTAATTTATGTGAAGCATGAAGTAAAATGGGATGTTTCTTTTCAAACGTATAATTTGACGCTTGTATGCGCCCTCCTACCCTAATTAATCTAGATTCGTCTAAAAACGGCGACAGTGATAATATTTTACTTTTGTTATTTAATTCAATGCCATTTTTAAGTTTCTCGTATTCAATAGGAAAGGATTGACCTTGAGCAATAATGCATAGCGCATGGAATGACTCACGCAACTCGTCAGCTGATAACGATCCCGATCGCCTATTAAGTGGATGTTTTACATTGTATATAAATCTTTGTATATAGGCGAACGATCTTTGAAGTCGGTTGAGTGACGAATAATTTTCAAATTTTATTATTGGCTCGGCTATTACGGCCGAATGTGATTTTAATTCAGGCAAAGTTTGTGAATCGCTGGTTTTTAGCACTGGCCATTCGGATTCACTTTTGCATAAAAACATAGGGCCCGTCCACCACAGACCATTAGATATCAAATTTCTTGAATCTGTTCCTCTAGAGATTAAATCAGCGGGATTTGAAGCCGTTGGGACATATCGCCACGCAGAAGGATCGGTAAGTTCGATAATTTCACTAACACGGTTTGCGACAAATACCTTTAACTTCTTTAGGTCACTATTTATCCAACCTAGGGCTACACTGGAGTCAGACCAATGAACTGTTCTTCCCGGCTTATATCTAAGTGAATCAATTACGGACTTACAGAGCTTGGCGGCGAGCAGAGCACCGCATAATTCGAGCCGCGGTATAGTCGTAGGTTTTATAGGCGCTACTTTAGACTTCGCGCATAGCAACCGGACGGTGACGTCATTATTGGGATGAATAGATCTCATGTATACGCACGCTCCGTACGCAGACTGAGATGCATCACTGAAGGAATGCAATTCTATATATTTAGGTGATTCTCCCAATACTAATCGTGGAATATGCAATCCAGAAATGAATTTCAAGTTTTCGGCAAACTTAATCCACTCGTTCTTTATTTCGTGTGGCACAGGGTGGTCCCAATCGATTTTATGTTCCCAAAGCTTTTGTAACATAAGTTTAGGTTGAATCACCACTGGACTTAGAAGACCTAGTGGATCGAATATTTTGAATGAATTTGACATAATAAATCGCTTCGTTATTGTTTCATCATTATCATGTGAAAAGTTTTTTATAGGAAAATGTAAAGTGTCATTAGATGGGGTCCATCCCAGCCCTAGAGTACTCGATGACTCACTAATAGTTAAGCTACCTTGTTCATTTAAATCAATATTATTGAAAATTGATGGACAATTAGTTTTGAATTTTCTTAGATTAAAACAGCCTGAATTTAGTGCATTTGACACTGACCTATGTATATATTTTAACTGTTCCGAGTCATTAGCACCAGTTATTAAATCATCTACAAAAAAATCCTTTTGGATAATGTTTTTTATGAGTACATCCTTTTGCTCTTCTCCTAATTCCCACAAACAGCGTGTGCTAAGATAGCTTGCGCTCGCGGTACCATATGTCAAAGTATTTAGCATTAGTGTTTTAATGGGCTGAGAATCGTTCTCCCGCCATAATATAAGCTGTAAGCTGCGATCTTCTTCGTGCACCATTACCTGGCGATACATTTTTTCGATGTCGCCTGTAAGTATGTATTTATATTGTCTGGCACGTAATAGAATTGAAAAAAGTGAATCTTGTATGTTCGGTCCTACCAATAATATATCATTTAGCGCATAACCAGATGTTGAGTGAGCCGAACCATCGAATACTACCCTTAGCTTAGTGGACTCACTCTCTTGCTTTAATACTGCATGATGACATAGATAGTAACACGGTATAGTATTATATGTATAATCAAACACTGATAGGTGACCTAAATCTGCATATTCATTGATGAATTTTGTGTACTCTAGTTTAAGTAATGGGTTTCGTTTAAATCGCTTTTCTAAATTAATAAATCGACGTTTGGCTAACTGATATGTGTCCCCTAGACAATCAGGGGTATCTTTTTTGGGTAGTTTAACACAAAACCTACCGTTATGATTTCTGGTAGTGTGAGCAATGAAATGTTTTTCACAACTATTTTCGCTCCTTATAGATTTAGTGGGAATTTCTTCTAAATTCCAAAATTTTGAAAGCAAATTATCAATGTTTTCATTTTGTGAATTAGAAAGAATGACATGATTGCAGTGCGTCCTTTTGTGTGACGTCACTGAGTTTATGGGGCCAGATACTATCCAGCCTAATTTTGTATTACGCATTTTTGGACTATCACTGCCTATCAGGGACCGTTGCTCAGAACCCAACAGATCCCAAAAGAGGTCAGCTCCTATCAAAACGTCTATTGGGGCTGGCTGATTAAACATTGGATCAGCTAACTTGATATCTTGTGGAATTTGATGTGAACTAATATTTATGGGTAACTTAGGCAAATATCCCGTCAACTCTTTCATTACAAGGCATGACAACATGACCTTGTACTCAGTGTTTATTGATTTCATTTGTATATTACAACATTCGACTACTTTAGACGCTGATGTGTTACCTATTCCTATGACCTTTAGTGAGTCAATGGGATTAGAATTTAGTGATAATTTAGTCTTTAGGGACTCCGATATAAAAGATGATTGACTTCCGCAATCTAACAAAGCACGAACTTTAACCTTTTGCTGGCTAAATGGATTCGATACTTCAATCATGGCAGTAGATAAAAGAACTTGACTTGTAGTATTTTGATTACTATAATTGACATTTACTTTATCATCATTTTCAGCTTTGTTATTGGCCGTGGTGGATGGTCCATGGAGTAGACTATTATGACTTTCGTTACACACGCGACAGGGTCCCATACGACAATCACCTTTAGAATGACCCTGCCGTAAACAATTAATGCATAACTTAAGCTTCGCCACATCCCTGAATCTTTCATCTAACCCTTTGGCCTTAAATGTTGGACAATCATAAATTCTATGGTTTTCATCGCAAATGACACATGAGAATTTAGTGAACCTTTTTTGATTATCATTTTTATTACTTACACTTGCAAATGACCTCGTGAAGTTATTTCGAAATGGTTTTTGATTATTATTATTATTATTGGATCCTGAACTAGACGTAGGATTTGATGTATTTATTGTAGATGGCCTTGATACATTGTAATCAGACTTATTACGATTTAAAGACTCGAGCACATCGGCGCGGTCAATCATAAATTTATAAAATTGATCTAAAGTAGGCACATCCCCTTCAATATTGTTTCTATATTCCTCCCATTTTAATAGAGTCTGACTATCCAACTTAGAGACTAGCATAAATATTATCAATACGTCCCACTTGTCAGTTGGTTGTCCAAGGGTGGTTAAAGCACGCAAGTTTTTGGTGACATGATCAACTAAGAATCTTAAAGACTTCTCTGATTCACGAGGGAGTTGTTTAATATTGAACAATGAATTTAAATGATGATTAATTAACGCTCTTTTATTGTTGTATCGACTGCACAATAATTTCCAAGCTTCATCATAATTTTTAGTGGACACCTCGAGATTGCTAATGATTCTAGCTGCGTCGCCTTGCAAATAAGAAATAAGATAGTGAAATTTACTTATTGTTGAGATACGTTCATTATTATGTATTAGGTTTTCGAATGTATCTCGAAACTCTAACCAACGAAAATACGCGCCGTCAAATTTTGCAATCTGTATTTGAGGAAGTTTTAACCCCACATCCCCACAACACGAACCGTTAGAATTATGCCCTTCTTCGTTTTCACCTTTCTTTTTAGAGAATAGTTCGAGACAATTCTTGGCAATAGCAATGTTCGTGATAATATCACGTTCGATGTTTTCACGCTCATCAAGTTCATCCTCAATATTATCTGCATTTAGAACCTCTATTTCACTTTGCAAATCATCTACCTTAATTGACAGTGACTCAAATTTAGCAAGTTTTAATTTTAACTCTGTTAACTGGATATTAGATAATTGTTCGAACCCAGCCAGACTATTTAAATAATTTTTGAATTTCGTGATCTGTCCTTTGGCGGATGATCTTTTCGTAATTAATTCTTTAAACCGCTGTTTATCGTCACTAGACATTATGAGTACAAAATTAAGTAGGTACGTAATAACCTAACACGATATCGAAAATGTTTTAAAATAAATTTAATCGCTCACGCTCCTCGTTTCGGTGACACTTGCCCACAGGAAACCGGTCCGAAGTACAGGAAACGACACTAGGTATCCGTTGTCACCTTCAGCACGTCCGATGGTTTCACGTAGATGGGTATAGGCTGAAATAATCGGTAATTGACGCTCAAATAATGGATAATGAAACAATTTAGACTAGCTAGAACAATACCCACTTGGGTAGGTAGGTAACTACCCTACTTGGTATAAAAATTTTCAAGAAGCTAAGAAATTGAATTTAAATACAGAAATAAACGAAAATATGCGAAATTGAAACTTAATTGATTAATTGTATTGATTATATCGTAGTAAGCAACATGAAATTATATTTTAAAAATGTGGGTAGTTAATTATAAAAAATGATGATGCAATTTCTAAATTTATGGGATTTTTCAAATAAATAGCACAGAAATTCGTTAATTTACACAAGTAGATTAAAACTCTGAATAGGAAATATGTGTAGAAATATAGGATCTATAGGTTTAAATGGACTTTCGATGAATGGAGTTGTAGAACAAAGGAATGACACTTATCTGCAAGTGAAAGTCGCCGCACGATGTGATGCTTTGGTTGTACCACTGCTCGTAACTTTGATCTTTAGGTAATCCAGGCTGGCAACCTCAATTCTGGAACTCTGTGGCTTTAGACTGCTCACTGGAAGGCTCCGATGGTTACGGCCACGCTTGACCTTTTCGTCCGTTGTCAGACTTCTTCTACGCGTTTTCGATTGTTTTTTTATGTATTTACTGTTTAATTCCCCTCATGGGCCACCATGTTATGTCTTTGGAGAACATAAAGGTGCCAATAAAAATCCCAAATTAACGAAATGCAATTTTAATGTTCTCAGCTAGCAGTTCAGAGGGCAAGTGACAGAGTGACTGGACGTTTTTTATTAAATTGACAATTGCAAAAACGCCTACCAACTATTAATATCAAAAACACAAATAAATAACATTGCTAATCTAATTCCTAAAGGTGCTTCTGCGCCGTAACAAAGACTAATGAAGAAGATAAGGGAGCAAGAGGAGAAAGTAAAACAGGAGACGAATGGAGGTAAGAACAAGTGTGACGAGGAATGCAAGAAAGAGATTGAAAGGTTAAGGAAAGCGAAGCAGGAGAGTGAAGACAAAGCCAATATCTACCAAATAGCCTTGAGCAATACAGATGAGGATGCGAGGAATAGGCTGGCACAGCTCGCAAAGCAAGTGGAAGAAATGGAAGAACTGATTGAAAAGATGAAAGGAAGGATAAAAGAACAGGAGAAGAATGATAAAGTAAATCTGGAAAAGATAAGGGAATTAGAGAAGACGAATGAAAGGATAAGGAGGGACGTCCTTAGAATGAAAGAACTAGAAAAAATGATTGAAAAGCTGAGGAAGGAAAACGAGGGAATGAAAGAAACGAACGCAAGTCTGAACGAAAGGATCAAAACAATGAATGAGGAAATGGAGAAGACGAAAGAAGAAAGAGTGGATAAGGAGGATGGATGTGGAAGAAGGATAGAGAGAATAGAAGAAATGCTGAAAGAAAACAAGGAGAAGACCGAAAGGATGCTGAAAGAGAACAATGAAAGGATGGAGGAACTGAGGGTTGCTGTCACGCACAACCGGTGCAGCGAGCCAAAGCAGAGCTACGCGACCATCACAGCCGGCCACCCGGAGAAGGGAAAGACGCAAAGGACTGCGCTGCACTCGGTCGTAGTGACATCGACCAACGAAAGGGATACGGGAGAACAGGTCTTAGATCGGATTAGGGCAGTAGTGATGGCCAAAGATGGAGGTGTGGAGATCGACAGGGTGCGAAAGACAAAAGACCAGAAGGTTGTCTTGAGTTGCGGGAGCCTAGAAGAAAGACGAAAAGTCAAAGAAAGACTAGAAGCAGCAAAGGACGTCCTCCGGGTCGAGGACATGAGGAACAAAGACCCGCAAATTATACTAAGAGATGTTCTGGCGTGCCACAGTGACGAGGAAATAATCCAAGCCATTGGCCGCCAGAACGAAGATGTTCTTCATGGTCTCGACCAGGAGGACGCAAACATAGTAGTTAAGTATAGACGAAGAACGAGGAACCCGCACATGTCGCACATAGTCCTGTCGGTCTCCCCCAAAATCTGGCAGAGGATGCTGCACAAGGGGAAACTCAGAATTGACATGCAAAGAGTACGAGCAGAAGATCAGTCGCCCCTTGTGCAGTGCACAAAGTGTTTGGGCTACGGCCACAGTAAGAAATTTTGTAAGGAGCAGGAAGAGAGGTGTAGCCACTGTGGTGGTAGTCATTTGCGCGACCAATGTGACGGAATGCGAGACGGAACCCCACCGTCTTGCATAAACTGTCAGTCGGCCAAATTGAAAGACGCGGTACACAACGCGTTCAGTGCGAGTTGTCCCATTCGTCAGAAATGGGACAACATAGCACGGGCACGCGTTGCGTATTGCTGAGGGCGCCACAGTGGATACACAGCTCTTAAAATGCCACAGAACACAGGCGCTGCAAGTTGGTCTCGGCTTAGTGCAAAGCCGGAGCAGCTTGCACAACACAAACAAACCACAAATATGTATATGCAATTATGTATATTGAATATATATAATGGTATAGCAAATAAGTAAAGTACACAACAATAGAAAAATTAATTAGATACAGCCATAACAATTCAATAGAAATATACTAAATCATAAGAAACCAAAATGTGGCCGTAGTGGACGGAAAGTAGAATTGCCACAGTGAAACAGACACAGGATAATTTAGAATTAGTAATGTAATAATGTAATGTAAAGATAAATTTAAAATGCAGTATGTTAATAAAAATAGAAAATATGTCTCCAGATATTACAGTGTAAAAATGTAAAATTTATATGTGTAATAAAAAATGTAGTAAATAAGAATATAGAATAAGACATACTGTAAATAAATTGTAATACTAAATTGTAATGTAAATGCAATGATGACAATAATTGTATAATGTATAATAATGTAATGTATAATAATAATGTATAATGTATAATCTAAAAAAGAAATTGTAATGAATGTAATAAAAAGTAGACCTACCCAATCCCTCCTGTGGTAATAAAGAAATATACTTGTAAAGAATTTGATAAAAGCAAAAGAAAGAACTAGATTAGGAATAGGAAAAGGAAAACGTAATATAGATAGTATAAGCATTGGAAACCCACCGATGGAAAGAGAGAAAGAAATGATGGATGTAAGAAAGAAATAGTATGTAGAATGAAAGTACGAGAGGCATAAAAGCGAGAACTGGTATGAAAGAGAAAGTAGTAATAAAAAGGACTCTGACCCTGTCAGAGGAAAGAGAGAGTAGGAAAGAAAAAAAAAAAAAAAAAAAAAAAAAAAACCTAACCTAACCTAACCTAACCTAACCTAACTTTTTTTTTTTTTTTTTTTTTTTTTTAGGTGGGGAAATCCTCATTGGATACCCTTCGCTGGGGGGGCGAAGGGTTATGCCGGACTCTTACCGGCTAAAACCCCACCGTGTTTCCTCCCTCCGCGTTAGGACGAGCCACGGGATCGCTAGAGCTGCTTCCGCGACATCGTCCGCGGTTGTCCAAACTAGGACACCACCCCCTCACGCCCGGGAGAATTTCCTCCCGGGCATCTACTCCAGGGAAGACATGGGGAAACACGTCCATGCCATCCCTCCACCACGAGGACTTAAAGTCCAGGATTCGGGTTCCCCAACCCGGCACCCAGAAGTCCTATTTCGAAGCTTACCCCGGCTGGGATAGGCTTCGAAAATATCGCACCTATCTGTGCATGGAGTCAATGGAGCGCCCTCACTGGGCCACCTCCATCCTCTCTGCCGCCTCTGCTTCCTGTGGTGGGACCACTTGCTTCCGAGCCTTGGTGGCTCTGGAACCATTGGGTCTTCTGGGGCCTTTATTCTTGGGCGCACATGCGCTGCCTCCTCCCCTGTGCTCTGCAGGCTTGCCAGCCGCTGCACACACCGTGCAATGCGGCTTTGCGGAACACAGGGCTGCCTTGTGGCCGGGCTTACCGCAGCGATAGCATTCATCACTGCGGTCAACCTCCGCGGTGCAGAGTGCTCGGACATGACCCGTCTCGAGACACCTGTAGCACCGCAATGGCCTGGGCTGCAGCAGCTGAACTTGCGCCGCTACCCAACCGACCACCAGACGGCCATCCTTGGCAATCTTGTTTGCCGACTCCACCGGGCATCTCAGCCAGGCAGCTCCACCCCTCAGGCGTTCGCGGTGGATTTCGCCGCATTTGATGGCCGCTGCCGGACAACTTCCAGCCGCAGCCACAGCCTCCACCAACTCCACCGTGGTCACAGTGTCATCCAGGCCCATGATGCGCAGCTCAGCGCACTTCACGGGTCTGGACACTCGTATGTCCGGCCCTATGACCCTGCTGATCGCCTCAGCCAGGGCATCCGCCTCTTTACCGCTGGAGGCACCTTGCAACTCCAGTACTCTCCCCCCTGTTTTAGCCTGCCTGAATTTTAGGGGAGTAGTTATCCCCAGGGAGGGCAGAGCGATCTGCGCCTGCATCCTTTTAAGGACTCCAAGATATGTTACCCCTCTTTCCTCAGCTTCTGGCTGCAGGGTAAACACTACAGCTGTGGAGCGAGGATTACGCAGCTTGGGCTCGGCCCGTTGCGTAGGCACCGTCTGGGCACCGCTTGCCTTTTTGCGGCCTCGTCCTACCACCTTGGCCCAGCTTTCCTTCGCCGGCACTTTGGTCGGCGCAGGCTGGCCGGTCTCAACGGCGGCGGGTTGGGCCGTCTTTTTCTTCTTCTTCTTCCCCCTCTTCTTTCCCTTTGGGGGTGGAGGAGGAAGAGGATTTGCAGGCCCTTCAGGAGCCTTTCGCCTCGTGGGTTTTGGTGCAGGAGGCTGGGGAGCCTCTACTTCTCGGCTGCGGTCGGCAGCTAGTGGAGGTCGGACGCGCTTCTCGGGCAGAAGCCTGTCCTGCAGCGCATCCAGCCGCGCATTAAACATGCCCCCTGCCCGGAGCATTGCTTCTCGCATCCACTCCTCCTTGTCCATGTCAGGCCCCCCTGTCTCCATAGGGTGGCCTAAGCTTGGAGGCGGCGAAGCAGGGGCTACCCTCTCCGGGGGCGACTTCCACCGCGCACGCCTGAGCTCGACTCGGAGCTCCCGGACCTCCTTTTTGAGGTCCTCGAGCTCATTCTGCAGGCGGGTGTTATTTGCCTGCAGTTCCCTCGTTTCGTCTGTGGCTGTGCGCTGGTGTAGCGCATCCACAGACTCCGTCAGCAACGACACCGCCTGGTTAAGGGCCCCCACGTATGTGCCCTTAAGGTTTTTGGAGGTCTTGGCAACCTTGGATATGATTGCCAAGCTCTCCATCGCCTGCTTGCGCATAGCCGCAGAAGTCAAGCAATCTAGCGACTGTTCTGCGGCCTGCTCTGTGGGAGGGCGGCTTGTGACCCTCTCCACTCTGACCTTCTTTGCGAGGGCCGCTACCTCCTTTTCAGCCTGGAGTTCCATCTCCTCTCGCTGAGCCTGCACATATTGGGCCTTGGCCTCAGCCAGACCGACATATTGGCCAGTCGTGGGTGGGCGCCCTCTCCCTCTTTTTGCCGGGTAGGTCTTCGGCACACCACTGTCACACAACGCGAGCTCGGATCCAGAGTCCGAGATGCTCAGAGAGATCGGAGAGCGCCTTTCGCCCTCGGCGTCTCTCCTTTCCCTGTCTTTTGCGGCAAGCAGCGGTAGCGAGTCGTCGTCAGACTCGCTTTCGCAGCTCCCTCCTCCTTTCCTCTTCCGGAGCTCCCGGAGCCGATCGCAGCGCTCCTGCCAGCTCTTGCGTCTCGCTGCCTCCTCCTCCTCAGTCTCCTGAGGCGCCTCAGCCAAATATTTAAGGCTGGTCACCGAAACGTCGTCGGAATCCAGTTCCGAACGACGCGAGTCCATATTCATGCTAGGGTCTTCGGATCCGGCACGTGCCATCGGGGCACGCACCATCCCCGCCAAATCGCCATCCGTTCCGCTGCCAGAGTCGTCGCATTTATCAAAGCTAAAGGTGTCCCCCCCAGAATACGGTGGGACAGCCGTAGCCCCCAGTCTCCTCAGCATGACCCGAGGGACTGGAGTACCACGTGAGGGATTCTCCGGCGATGCCGGTACCCTCCTGGGGTAATCATTTTTATCTTCAGCCTCCATTACAAACACCACACGGGATACTCGCCCCACCGCCTTTGCGGGACGGACGCACTTTCGGGAGGGGTATTTAGAGCCCCCCCAGGCTTACGCTAGCCGTTGGATAGTGGATATACCGCCACTGGTTCGGTGAGAAAGATAAAGGCTGGGGCGTGAACCAACGGAAAAGCTCCGCCGATTACAACCTTTTTTTTTTTTTTTTTTTTTTTTTTTAAGTGGGGAAATCCTTCATTGGATACACACACCACCCCGGGGGGAGTGGTGTGGTTATGCCGGACTCCTACCGGCTAAAACCCCATTGTGTTCCTCCGCTCCGCCATAGGGACGTGACCACGGGGAGGCCGAAGCATTACGTCCGCAGCCACGTCGGCGGGCCGCCTACCGCAGGAACTGCGCGGTAGGCCCTCCTCTGCGGGACAGGGGGGAGTGATCCCTGTCCCGGACGCTCCGAAGGCGCGTGGGAACACCACGCGCGCCTTCGCGACGAGGCCTAATCAGTGGACGGTGATGCCCCCGCATCACCGCCCGGGCCTCGTTAGGTGGGGAGGAGGAGAGAGGCATATGCTCTCCTCCTGCGGCCTGTGCGTCTGCGGCGGATCGGGAGAGAAGAGGGGTCCTCCTCCCTGTCCCTCTCCGCCGCCTCCTTCTGCGACATGACTGTCTCACAGAAGGAGAGGACCGCTTTCCACGACCTCTTGTCGCCGACCATAGAACGCACTATGGCCGGTAAGGAGAGGTCGTTCCCCACCGCTGCGACGAGGTCACAGCGCGGCTCCGCCCATGCCGGGCACTCCCCCAGTGTATGCTGCGCTGTGTCCTCGTGGCAGCCACAGTGGTGGCACTCGGCGGTCGCCTCCCTCCCGGCTATGCGGTGCAGATACTTCCCGAAACAACCGTGTCCCGAGAGTACCTGCACCAGTCGGAAGGTCAGCGACCCCCACTCTCTCTCCGTCCACTCCCGCAGGACTGGACGGACCGCCTCGACAGTCCAACGGCCGGCCGACGGTTCGGCCAGCCTCTGTTCCCACTTGTCGAACAGGGACTGTCGAGCCAGGAGTTTCCGCACTTCCATCTCCCTGGGAGCAAGGCGACTGCCGCGGAGTTGGAGGTCCTTGCGCCACTGATACGTGGACGCTTGGGCCTCCGCCTCCAAGTCCCAGGGAGGGGATCCCGCCAGTACGCACGCCGCCTCAAAGGAGGTGGTGCGGTACCCGCGTATGACGCTGACGGCCATCACCCTCTGAGGTCTCCTCAGGAGGGTGATATTATGGGCCGTCAGGGTCTCCGCCCAGACCGGGGCCCCGTACAGGGCCATCGATCGCACCACCCCCATGTACAGGCGGCGGCTGGCCGACTCGGGCCCCCCGATATTAGGCATCAACCGCTTCAACGCGGCGGCCGATGCCATCAAACGGGGGGCCAGGCGGGCGAAGTGATCCCGGAAACTCCAGCGGGGATCGAGGACGAGTCCAAGATACTTCATCGTGGACTTGACCTCCAGTTCTGGAGGTTCTTTTCAGGTTCGGTTCAGTTCTTCCGCAATTCTGCGCATCTCACTGGCCTGGTTACTCGGACATCAGCCTCGTTGAGCACCTCCCTCAGCTTTGTGGCGAGGGAGTTGGCCTTGTCGCCGCTCGTGGCCCCGGGGACTTCCAGTACTGTCCCCCCCGTTACTGCCGTCCTGAACTTCACGCCGGTGATGCCGAGTTGTGCCAAGCTAATCTTAGACTTGGCCTCAGTCATCACCGACTTGTAGGTCACACCCCTCGCCTCCGCTCCAGGCTGGAGCGTGAGGACGACGGCAGTAGATCTTACGGGGCGCTTCCTTTTGGCCTTCTTCTTTTTGGCCCCCTCTCCTTTGGAAGGTGTTTTTGCCTGAGGGGGGGGCTTGGCCGCTGCTGGGGTGGCCTTTAGCTGAGGGCCGGCCTTCTTGCCCTTCTTCTTAACCACCGTCTACCAGCTTTCCTCCACAGAGGGAGAAGCTGGTGGCTGTGGGTGGGGCACACTGGGAGCCTGTCTGGAGGGGGAGGCTGCTGCTTTGGCGGCAGTTGCCCCCTTTTTTCCCTTCGTCTTTGTTTTTGAGGCCCCTTTCCCTGCAGCAACTTTGCCTGGGATATGGGCCTGCGCACCTGCTGCACCTGCTGCAGGTGTTCGCATGGCTGCAGGTGCTGGGGCAGACTTTGACGGTCCTTGGCGCCCCGGTGCTGGCTCAGCCTTCCCAGCCGCTGCATCTCCGGCTAGCGGGGGTCTTACCCGTTTGGCTGGGAGAAGCCTCTCCTCTAGGGACTCCAGCCTCGCGCTCATCATTTCCCCCACCTGGGTCAATAGTGAGCGCGTGAAGACATCGGGCTGGAGTCCCTGCGCAGTCAGAGGAGGAGGGAGGGAAGGTGGTAACTCCCTCACCTGCTCCACGTCTGTCTTTCCTTGCTGCAAGGCCCGCTCCAGGCTGACCCTCAGCTCGCCAACCTCCTTGCGGAGTTCCGCCATTTCGGCCTTTAGGCGAGCATTGTCGGCCTGGAGCCTTGCCGTCTCCTCTGACGTGGTGCGGGTGCGCAGCTCTGACACTGCCTCGGCAATTGACGCTGCCGCCCTCTTGAGGGCCCCCTGGAAGGTGCCCTTCAAGTTTTTCGACTTTTGAGCGACGTTTAGGATGACATCCACACTGTCCATCACCTGCTCATTCAGGGCTTCGGCAGTGTGGGTGTCATCCGCGTCGCTGTTTGCCGACACATTGGACACGTTGGACAGGCGCACCAACCTCTTTTGGTTCGCCTGTCGTGCCATAGCCGCCACCTCCTCCTCTTCTTGGAGACGGAGCTCCTCACGCTGCAGCGTCAGAAGCTCCGCCTTTGCCTGGGCCAGCCCCACGTACTTTGCCGTGGTTGGTGGCCGGCCCCTTCCTCTTTTAGAGGGCCCAGATGTTTTGGGCCTCGCCTTTTTGTCCGAGTCGGAGTCACTGCTTGTGCACTCCGACTCGTTTTTGTCGCTGCGCAGTCGCTTCCGACGCTCGGCAACCGATCCGGGTGTCCGATGCGACAGCGGTACGTCGGACGGAGCATCATCCGTTGACGCCGGCGATTCTATATCCGGGTTGACCCGGGAGAGTAGGACCCGCGCTACGGGTAGCGCGCGTGGCAACTCCCTTCTCAGTTCCCCATCTTCTGCCCGAGGAGAAGATGGGGCTGAGTCCCCGGATCCTTCGTCTGTCACGGCTGGAGAGAAAAAATCCATCCTGCCGGACACGTTCTGTTCACTCAACCTGGTGGGGGAGAAGAATTCTTCTCTCCCTCCAGGCTGATCTATCCCCCGATTTTTCATCCACAGTCGTTCCCGGCTTCTGGTCATGATACCAGGAACCGGAGACGACTGCGAAGATCGCCCTGACATCACGGTTTCCAGTGTGTCGCCGGAGTCCGAAGACACACTAAGAACCGCGGGCTCAGTGACCCTCCCTGAAATAGCCATGGGGCTGGAAGAAGAAGAGGCAATGTTTACCTTCCGACCGTCCGATCTTTCTTCCCCTCCAACCCCTTTTTTAAGAGCGCTGTTTTGTATCACCAAAGTTTTGTTTGGTGTGGCTCTTGAAAAGATGGTGTTTTTATTTAAAAGTTTTTCCTCCATTTTAGTCCCACGAGTATGGGGGAAATAGTGGTCCATCCGGGCAGTGCCCCCTGTACCCGGATAACCCTAATACAACGAAGGAGGGCGGGAATCCTCCCCGTGTTGGCCGCTTGGTGGTGGAATAGACTCTCCACCATCCCTCGGAGATGATGACACCGCCGAGGGCATTCGACGCCACGATGCCCCAACGCCGAAACTTGAGTGGTTTTTTATAGAGGTGTCCTTCCTCGCGGTCCGGGCGATTAAGCCAAGACCCCCGATCCCAACCGAAGCCGCGAGACGTGACCACGACACTCCGGAAGCGGGATTGCGGTATACCGACGGTAGCCGGGAGAGAACTCCCCCTGGCCTGCTCGGAGGCAGTGCGAGTGCACACCGAGCCCGCCCCTGCCTCTCCACTGTGCCCTCTGCTAATCAGAGGGACACGCGGAGAGACGCCTGTGGTAGTCTTAGCCGCGACTGGGGAATGGACACAGAAACCCTGTGTCGATTCGCCAGTCGCGTTGCCCAGGGTGCGCCACGAGGAGGCGACTACCAATGCACCCCCCGCCGATTACAACCTAACCTAACCTAACCTAACTTTTTTTTTTTTTTTTTTTTTTTTTTTTTTGTTACCCAGGGGAAATGCATTGCTGCATACCGCACGGCCCGGGGGGGCCGAGGGTTATGTGGGGCTCGGCAGCCTAGCGCTGCCATACCCACTAAAACCCCTGGGATATTCCTCCTCGCCGCTTCGGACCTGACCGCGGCACAGCGGGTGCGCGTATCCGCAGCCAGGTCACGGCCGCCCGCAACACCAATTGCGGGGCCTCCTCGGGGAGGGGTCAAGCGGACCCCCCCCTATCTCCGCTTAAGGCGCCCGGAATATGAGGGCGCCTTCCAGCACGGGACCTCTTACCGCGGGTGACGGACCCCCCGATCGCGTCACCCACAGGTCCCCTCAAGGCGGTTGATAGTAGGCGGCGTAAGCCCGCCTACCTCGCCTTGCGCGTCTTCGGCGAATAGGGAGCGAGTTGACATCGTCTTCCCGCTCCCGCTCCGCCAACTCCTTCTGCGACATCACCTCGTCGCAGAAGGAGACGACCGCCTGCCAGGCCTGCTCACTGCCGATCATGGCGATGATCATGTTCGGCAGTGTCAGAGCCTGCCCGCCGATGGCCGCGGACAGGGCCGCGCGAGGGACCACCCACGCTGGGCACTCCTCGCGCGTGTGCTCTGCCGTGTCCTCGGCCACCCCACAATGGTGACAAGCTGTTGACGGCTCGCGACCCACCACCTGACACAGATACCTCCCGAAGCAGCCATGCCCGGTCAGCATCTGCACCAAGCGGTAGGTCAGCGAGCCGTGCTTACGCACCAGCCAGCCCGATCCGATCAGATACGATCATATGAAACGGTGCGGTACGCTCGAGCCACTCTGAGCACTATGACCCGCTGCGGGCGACGCAGCAGGGGTCTTGTGCGAACGCTCAAGGTGTCCGCCCATATTGGCGCCCCATAAAGCGCCATGGAGCGCACCACCACCGCGTACAACCGGCGGCACTTTCCGCCGGGTCCCCCCAAGTTCGGGAGGAGCCTCCCGAGCGCTCCGGCTGCGGCCACCAATCTTGGGGCCAAGCGCCGGAGATGCTCCTCAAACTTCCACCTGCCATCGAGGACGAGTCCCAGGTACTTCATCGTCGACCCGATGGCGATGGAAGTTCCGCCCACCTCGATACTCGCCCCCGGAGGTGGCGCATGCCGGGGCCCATGAAAAACCAGGGCCTCGGACTTACTCAGTGCCACCTCCAGACCCAGCGCCCGAATACGGTGGACCACCTGGGCGACCGCTGCTGTCGCCAGCACGGTCGCCTCCCGGAGGGTGCTGCCTCGGGCCGCCACCAGGGTGTCGTCAGCGTAGCAAATTACGCTGACCCCCGGCAAATTGGCACCTCGCAGCACCTTGTCGTAGCCGATGTTCCACAGGAGCGGTCCAAGGACCGACCCCTGGGGAACACCGCACGACATTGCCCACCTCTCCTGGCGGACTTCGGTCGGGTAAGCTACTGCTCGCCCGACAAAGTAGTCCGCCAGGACCCTCCTGAGGTACTGGGGTATATTGTGATACCCCAGTCCCTCCATAACGGCGTCCCAGGGCAGCGTGTTAAACGCATTGGCGATATCTAAAGATACCGCCAACAACACCCCGCCCTCGGAGACCACCTCCTCGGAGAGGTCCCTCAACCGCGCGATCGCACCGACGGTCGACCTCCCACATCGGAAGCCGTATTGCGCGTCGTGCAAATCTGGCCCCACGTCCCTCATGCACCCGGCGATGCGAGCAGCGAGCACACGCTCGAAAAGCTTGCTCGCCTCGCCGAGAAGCACGATGGGACGGTAGGCCGACGGCAATTCGGCTGAGCGCCCGTCCTTACGCAGAAGGACGAGCTTACCCGTCTTCCATGAGGTGGGGAATCGACCGCCACGCAAGCACGCGTCGAAGATCGAAATCACCCACCCTCCCATCTCTACCGAGGCCAGTGCAAGCACCTGCCCCGGTATACCATCCGGTCCGGGGGCGGTTTTCTTTGACCGTAGTCGCCGAACTGCCGCCCCGAACTCCTCCTCCGAGATGGGTGGGATTTCTTCCCCCTCCGGTACTGGTCCAGAGGCGGGCATAGAAGGCGGCGACCAGGCATTCCGCCGCGGGAACAATGTGGCAACCACCCTCTCCAGTAGCTCCGGCCGAAGACTCTTGGTCAATGGGGGTGCCCAAGGCCGCAGCTTCTGCCGCACGACCTTGTATGGCCTCCCCCACGGATCCCGATCGAGAGTCTCCAGCCACTCCTCCCACGCCGACTCCTTGGCCTTGGCAACCGCCACCCGCAAGGCTCTGCAGGTAGCGCTGTAGGCCAGGTAGTCCGCCTCCTCCCGGTCCCGGTCTCGGATTCTCCTCCTCCTGCCATGAGTGTACTGGCGTCGCGCAAGGACACACACTCGACGCAGACCGCGGAGCTCTGCGCTCCACCAGTACACCCGACGACGTGGAGGGAGCGGCTTCACCCTAGGCATTGCTGCATCGCACACACGAGTCAGCGCAGCGCCCAACCGCTCAACCTCCGAATCTACGTCGTGGACCGGACCATCACCCGCCATCCAGGCCTCCAGTATAGAGGCCTCTTTGGCGACTTCCACCTGAAGTCGCCCCAACACCCAACGGCGATCCTCCTCATTAGGGGATCGGGGTTCCCTACTACGGGTGGTAGTGACCGTGGAGACATCGTACCGGATATAACGATGATCCGATAGAGTCTCCACCTCCAACTCCACCCTCCATCCCTGAACACGCCGGGCTAGGGCGGGAGCCGCAAAGCTCAAGTCCACAATGGACTCGCCCTGCTGCCGCACGCACGTGCTCTCAGATCCTCTGTTGAGAACCTCCAGCCCCATGGACGCAGCCCACTCCTCCAGTACCTCGCCCCGTGCATCTGTTGCTGGCGATCCCCACGCCAAGGATTTGGCGTTGAAGTCACCAGCAACTAGCACGGGGTTGGGGTGTGCTTGCCGAACCAGGGTGCCGACCTCGAAAAGCCACTGCTCGAAGTCGGCGAGACTTTGACTCGGGGAGAAATACACCCCAACCACTGCGACACCACCCACGATCGCAAGTACGCATCCCCGACCCTTCGCTACTTTCTCGAAGGGTGGGGAGCCACGAGAAGTCGGGGCGATGATGGCCACCAAATCCTCACGGTCTCCAACCCAGTCATGCCGGGTGGGAACAAAGTAAGGTTCGGCAACCACTGCAACATCTATCAACCACTCCGCCATGCTTTGGAGCAAGATGTCCTGAGCACCGCGACAGTGGTTGATATTTGCCTGCAAGTACCTTTGGAGAGCCATTAAATTGCAGCGTCCATTGGTTCCACCACCGGACGAGGGGGCAGCTCAGTCGCCCTCTTTTTCCTCGCCACCCTTTTCCGGGGCCTTTCGACCCGCTTTAGCCGCAGTGCTGGAACCACCGCAACCCCTTCCCAAGAGGTGCGTCGCTGGCTTCTCAGCAACAGCACACACCACACAGTGTGGCTCCTTCGCCGTGCAACCACTGGCAATGTGGTCTGGTTTTCCGCACCGGAAACACAGCCCACTGCGGTCAACCTTCGACTCACATTTGGAGCCAAAGTGGCCCGCCTCCAGGCAGCGGAAGCACCTTAGAGGCCTGGGCTCCAGCAAGGTGACGCGCGCGGATATCCAGCCAACCTGGATCCGGCCCTTCTCCACCACTTTCTTGGCAGCCGCGACCGGGCAACTGAGCCACAGAGACCTAGTGCCAGAAGGACCGCACGTCAGCCTGCCAGGCCGAATCACAGCAACATCGCAGCCACCCCCTTTGGCCACCGCTGCGATTGCTTCGTCCTCCTGTACCGAGTCGTCCAAGCCGGTCAAGCGTATCTCCGCACACTTGATCGGCCTGGTGACTCGCAGACTCGCGAAGCCGACTACCTCTCTTATTTTATTCGCCAGAGCGTCAGCTTTTGCAACGCTGTCGGCGCCCGGGATCTCTAGAATCCGAGCGCCAGTAGCCCCTCTCCTGCAACGCATGCCGGTAATTCCGAGGCCAGGCCAGTCGATACGGCTCCTGGCATCGGTCATGACCGAATCGTAGGTTAAGCCCCTCTCTTCCGCCCCGGGCTGCAAGGTCAATACAACCGCAGCTGAGCGAGGGGCTTGGAGTACCACCTTCTTTATTTTGGCCTTCACTGGAGGTCGGGCTGGTGCCCTTGTCCCTCGTGCCGTCACAACATTCCACGCCTCTTTCAGAGACGTGGGTGCGGGCGGTGCCTCCATTGACTTGGCCGCCTCTTTAGCAGCCATCGTTTTCCTCCCCTTCCTCCTCTTCTTCTTAGCAGGAGGATTGACGACGCTCGCCACCTGGGGAACCTCGGGGACCTGGGGCTGTAAAGCTGCAGGTCTGGGCACTGGGGCCCTTGGGGGCGCCGTACTAACAAGGGTAGGGGGCTTCGAAACTTCCATGGTCCTCTTACTATCGCCGGCTAGAGGAGGCCGGACGCGCTTTTCAGGAAGAAGCCTGTCCTCAATAGCGCTAAATCGTGCATTCATCATACCCCCCATTTGGAGCAAGGCCTTGCGAATTATGCTCTCCACATCCAGTTCCCCAGACGGCACTGCCACTTCAACGGTGGGAGCCGGTGGTCTCGGTTCCCGCTGTACTCGCCTCAGATCGGCCTGCATCTCTCCGAACTGCTTCTGGAGCTGGGACAGCTCCGACCGCAGGCGGACATTGTCTGCCTGCAGTTTTGCCGTCTCCACTGAGACGGAGCGTTTCTGCAGCGTCTCGACCGCACCCTCAATGAGCAGCACTGCGTCCTTAAGATAGCGCACGAAAGTGCCTTTGAGGCGTTTCGACTTGGTGGCGACCTTATGAATCGTCGACAGTCCAGTCAGAATCTGACTTTGGAGGACTGCTGCCGGTGTGTCCTCTTCTCTGCCAGCCAACGCCAGGCGGGCCGCTATGTGGGCCTTTATCTGTCGAGACTCCTCGGTGATCTCACTTTCAGCGAGCAGGCATGTTTCTTCTCGCTTCATTGCCCTCAGCTCTGATTTCTCTGACCAGTGGCCGGAGCGACCTTTTCCTCTCTTGTTCGCAGCTACTTTAGTTGGTGGCTCAGCCGTGCCATCGGAGGATAAGTCACCGATGGCATCACCAGCCCTTTTCCGCCAAAGCTTTCTGGAGCGCGAGTCCTCCCCAGTAAGCTGCTCCTCGTCCATAAGGAGGGACTCCACCGACATCAAACTCCCGCTGCGAGAGCTAGTCTCTGACAGCAAGACATTTGATGTGGTGGAGCCCTCCGGAATCCGCAAGTCCGTTGACGCGCTAGGGTCCTTGGTTCGAGCGCGCGCCTTCAGGGCGCACGCCTTCGCCTCCAGTTTAACAAAGCAAGTTCGCATGCCAGGGTCGTCGTTATTTCCGTTTGAAGAGCACAAGTTGCCCCCCCCAGAATACGGTGGGGCAGCCGGAAAGACCTGATCACTCGTCAGAGCAACCAAATCAGACCGGGAGGGATTCTCCGGCAAAGCCGGTACCCTCCTGGGGTAGTCTTTATTTTCTTGGGCTTCCATCTCGATCGTCCACACGGATTACACATCCCTCCGCCTTTTCAGGATGGACGCACTTTTGGGAGGGGTATTTAGTGCCCCCCCAGGCTCACGCTAGCCCTTGTAAGCGGATATACCGCCACGGTTCGGTGTAAAGAGATAAAGTCTGGAGCGCGAATGATCGGAAAAACTCCGCTCATTCCTGCCCAATCCAATATCCCTCCTTGCATGTGTGGTAGTCTCGGCCGTGACTGGAGAATGGGCACAGAGACTCTGTGTCCATTTGCCAGCCCCGTTGCCCAGGGTGCGCCGCGAGGAGACGACTACCCTGCACCCCAACCTAACCTAACCTAACCTAACCTAACCTAACCTATCGCAAACCTATCTATTGATAACCTTCCCATCGCAAACCTACCAATCGCAAACCTAACTTATCCGAAACCTAACCTATCCAAAACATAACCTATCGCAAACCTTCTCATCGCAAACCTAACCTATCCGAAACCTAAACTATCGCAAACATAACCTATCGCAAACCTATCTATCGCAAACCTATCTATCGCAAACCTAACCTATCCAAAACCTAACCTGTCTGAAACCTAACCAATCCAAAACCTAACCTATCCGAACCCTAACCTATCCAAAACCTAACCTGTCCGAAACCTAACCTATCCGGAACCAAACCTATCCCAAACCTAACCTATTGAAACCTACCTATCGCAAACCTACCTATCGCAAACCTACCGATACCGCGATAGATAGGTTTGCGATAGGTAGAATTCGATAGGTTAGGTTTGGGATAGGTTAGGTTTGGGATAGGTTAGGTTTCGGATAGGTTAGGTTTCGGATAGGTTAGGTTTATGATTGGTTAGGTTTGTGATTGGTAAGTTTGCGATGGGAAGGTTATCAATAGGTAGGTTTGCGATAGGTTAGGTTTTGGATAGGTTAAGTTTTGGATATGTTAGGTTTTGGATAGGTTAGGTTTCGGATAGGTTAGGTTTTGGATTGGTTAGGTTTCGGACAGGTTAGGTTTTGGATAGGTTAGGTTTGCGATAGATAGGTTTGCGATAGGTAGGTTTGTGATAGGTTATTTTTGCGATAGTTTAGGTTTCGGATAGGTTAGGTTTGCTATGGGAAGGTTTGCGATAGGTTATGTTTGGGATAGGTTAGGTTTCGGATAGGTTAGGTTTGTGATTGGTAGGTTTGCGATGGGAAGGTTATCAATAGGTAGGTTTGCGATAGGTTAGGTTTGGGATAGGTTAGGTTTTGGATAGGTTAGGTTTTGGATAGGTTAGGTTTTGGATAGGTTAGGTTTTGGATAGGTTAGGTTTTGGATTGGTTAGGTTTTGGACAGGTTAGGTTTTGGATAGGTTAGGTTTGCGATAGATAGGTTTGCGATAGGTAGGTTTGCGATAGGTAGGTTTGCGATAGGTTAGGTTTGGGATAGGTTAGGTTTTGGATAGGTTAGGTTTGCGATGGGTAGGTTTGCGATAGGTAGGTTTCGATAGGTTAGGTTTGGGATAGGTTTGGTTTCGGATAGGTTAGGTTTTGGATTGGTTAGGTTTCGGACAGGTTAGGTTTTGGATAGGTTAGGTTTGCGATAGATAGATTTGCGATTTGTAGGTTTGCGATAGGTAGGTTTCAATAGGTTAGGTTTGGGATAGGTTAGGTTTGGGATAGGTTAGGTTTCGGATAGGTTAGGTTAGCGATAGGTAGGTTTGCGATAGGTAGGTTTGCGATAGGTAGAATTCGATTTTACACATTGCCGGTGGCCAAGAAGGTATTCTATATAATCCCTGGGTATTGTATATATTACCTAGGTGGAGTATGTAATGGACATTAATATTAATAATATTTTATACACTGCCTAGGGATTATATAGAATACCTGCATTATACAGATTGCCGGTAACATATAGATATTAAATGTATAGCTATAATAAAGCAAAATATAAACATGTACTTACCACATTAACAAGACAAGACGATGGCGACGTGATGGCCTTACTTTTATTTGTTTCCTTCTACCGTGTTCTTACCTCACCCTGAGTTCCCTATCGTAACGAGGTGCTCATATTGCCCTCATAGAGACCCTCGGCCAGGCGGATAAGATGCCCACACGCAGAAGGGACGAGAAAGGGGAGAGAAGTCTTCAGGACATTATTAACCTCCTGAAGATCACCGATCCTGACGACGTGCCAGCCTTCGTGGCGAAGCAGTTGCACAAGCTGCCTCCCGTCACGTTTGACCACGTCGACGTCACCAGGCTGTTGAGGGACATCACCACCCTGAAAGCTGACCTGGCCGAGATGAAGTTTAAGATGGAGGTTTCCGAGTGTACCATCGATGAACTACGTACCGAATTATTATCATTAAAAGGTAATAATTCGGTAAGTAGGTCGCCGGAGACCGCCTACGTAAACACACGTCGCGGCGCGCAAAATGCCTCCATCGGCAGTTTGTCGTCGCCGGTTGTTGCTGAGGTGCCCACAACCCCCGCCCCGCCCCCGCCTCCGCAGATGACGTCGCGTGCGAGCGCGGTCACGGCCCCGTCGCGAATGAAGCGGCCCTCCCAGGAAGGGAAGAAGAGCCGGAGCAAATCTGCTGGCAAGCAAGTGCCCCCACCGGTTTACAGGAAAAACCAGTGTGATGAGGAGGGCTTCCAAAGAGTAGAGAGAAAGAAGAAGAAGCCCTCTAGCCGTAATACCCGTAGCACTGCTCCGACCGGACCGAACCATCTGCTGCGTCCTGCTGTACCGTCGACGCAGCTGTATGTGTCCCGTTTGCACTGGTCTACGAAGGTCCAAGACGTCTTGGACTACATAGTGAAGAAGTCCACTTTCTCATTGAGGGTTGAACGGTTGGAGTCTCGTCGCAAAACGAATTTTAATTCTTTTGTGGTGAGAGTACCAACCCATCATCTGGAAACCTTCATGAAGGAGGACTTCTGGCCGCAGGGAGTTGTATTTCGGAAATTCCGGGGTCAACTACCTGCCGACAGCGCTCGCACGTCGCCGACACTTCGTGTAAAATAGTTTAGTTATTTATTTTTTATGTATGTTAGATTTAAGGTATATATAATATGGGCCTCTGTTTACGTTATTTAAGATCTACTAATGTAAATATTGCCTGAAATAAAGATTATTATTATTAATATATTACAACTTCGATAAATAACTAAAATGTTTACCCGAACATTGAATACCCGAGGCATGGTATATAAGGTCGATGATCAATATATCTTGAAGCCTTCAGTGATGGGTAACTTGGAGACGTGACCCGTCCACCCACTGGACATTCCCACTAAGTTAGTTATCGATTAATTAATTAATTCGTCAAATTCAATTTGTAATTGTAAGTCCAAGTAGGTTTTTATTGAGTGCTGCCACCGGTAATGGCTTGGGACTCCCCTCTATGCCCTCCTCGACCGGGCCTGATTTACGCTCCCACATTACTTTATTTTCATAGACGCTTCACAAGCACAATGTCTGCATGTACTGTACGTCTCTGTTGAAGTAAACTCAAACAACGTTAACGCCTGATGAATGTAGAAGAGCAATTAATGCGATTGTGCGCACTAGCAGCAGTCAACTATGCTTGTGCCGGCTGTGACGTAGCAATTTCAATATTGTACTTGGTTTATATTTTTTCATATCCTTTCACCTCCTATCTGAATTTTGCAAAATCCTTTCTTAGTGGATGCCTACACTGTATAATCTATGCGCAAAATTTCAAGTTTCTAGACCCAGTAGTCGAGGCTGTGCGTTGATACATCACCAATAGATAAGTCTGTCAGTTTACACATACATGCATACATATAATCACTCCTCTTTCCCGTAGGGGTAGGCAGATACCACTTCTTTCCACTTGCTACGATCCTTACATACTTAAATTCTTTCGCTTCGTCAACTTTCATTATTCCATACATGCATAGGTACATGTTTTCTCTATGACCAAATGTATTACTTGCGTCTTCGGCCGAGGAGTTGCAGGAGATGATAACTGCTATGAGTGGAGCTTTTGCTAGAAAGGGAATGAAGATGAATGTAAAGAAGACGAAAGCGATGGTGTTTGAAAGAGATGAGGCAGTGACCGACTGCAATATCGTGATTGGAGACCAACAAATGCTCTATTTTTTTCTCGATCGTCTCTGGACGGGATGCCCTAAGCAATTGCTTAAACAGCGTACTTATAGGCTAATCCAGGACTGCTGATGCTTTATGCTCGGTGTTCTTTATAAGCGAAACGAACATGGGAACATAGGAGAAAGTAAATAAAACGCAAGCGGTCATCGGAAAAGGAGTCTTTAATAGATTAACGTATGGGAAGCGGGTCGCCGGTGTGGTGGGCCAGCATGGTGAGGGTGCGCTGCAGCCTCGCGCGCATCTCTGCCTCGCATCCACCGGCCAGCACTCTCAGCGCGCCGCACGAGGCGGAGGCCCGCGCCCGCACCCGCGCCCGTCCCGACGAGCCTTCCACGCTCCAGGCGGTGGCCCAGCTCTCTGGGGGCAGAGGCGTTTTTGAGGACCGCCCTAAGTTGGCACGGGGATTTTCGATCCCCGCATTGTTTTTGGTTCCACCATTTTTTTGCTTTTGTTTACTTTTTTTTTAAAATAGCTGACTTCTTATCCATAAGACTAATTCACTCGTAGTAACGTCGTTTCATGATTTTTTTAAACAATTGGTACGTAGGTTCATGATTTTCTAACAGTTAAATTGAACCTACGTTAATAGATTAGTTTTATGGATCAGAAGTCAAAGTCATTTTAAAAAGAACTCGAAAGAGTACACACAAAGGGGTTATCAGAACTGGACAAAATTGAAATGGGACTACACCGGAAGCAACAGCTTTCAAATGAAAGTTCTGGGATGACAAACATAAAAAAACATACAGCTGAGAACCTCCTCGGTTTAAAGGAAATGAAAGCGATCGTAATCAATTATTTTATTTATAACATAAAAAGATATTCAAAATCAAAAACCCTTACAATTTAAATGTAAATGCACGTATCTAATAGAATGACTGTAATATTCAAGTGTAAATAAATAAATGACATACCATCGTGACTGGCCAGACGGGCCAGGTTGAGGGGTCGGTGGGGGAATCCTTTGAGATTTGTAATATAAATGATCTAATTCTATTTAATTGAAATAAATGTGATTTGAAGTTATCCTTCGCGCTACAGGACCGGTGGCAGACCACGTCTCTGGGTCCCACTAAATTCTCAGGAGCTGGAGCCTGGATCACTCACCGCACGCGGCCGGCCACGGCAGCAGCGGCTTGCTTCGGCACTCCCTTAGGGCGACGAGCACGCGGTGCGCGCGCGGAGGGCCCTGCGCGTGGTGCCTCGCCGCGCCGGCGTGCTCGTCGTGCGCGGACACCTCGGCGCGCCCGGAGCAGCGCGGGCCGCACTCGAACGCCACCGCGTAGCGCCACCACGTGTAGTTGCCGGCCTCCTCCTCGATCGCCCACGCGCCGCTGGGGACGAAGCTTCACTCTATATATTACCCATATTCGCTCCGAGCAGGGGAGGGCGCTAGCACACTCACACGTGCGGCAGCAGGCGCGCGTGCGCCGCGAAGTCTGCGAGCAGGCGCGAAAGGGCGACGGGATCGGCCCCCGGCAGCGTGGCGTCGGCCTCGGCCCCGCGGGCGCTCAGGGTCGGCCCGCCGAAGAGCGCCGCGCAGATCGCCCCGCAGAGCGCCAGCAGCAGGGCCGCGCGACGCCGCACGCACCCCCTCGCACGCCACATTCAACTGGCGCCTGGAAGTGTCCTCTGGAGCGTGGACGCGGCCGCGGCGGCGACTGGTGCGCGGGCACTGGCGTTCACCGGCAGTCCGCCCCCGCGACGCCGCTATCTCTGGCGCGGCGGGGGGCTCCTCGCGGGGGCTTCCCGGATATAGACGGTATAAACAAGAAGACGACTTCCAATTTAAATAGTCCCAACCCCCAGCCACCCCCAGCACCACCCGCCACTCTCGCCCTCGTCTCATATAATATTTTAAAAAATGTCTTGAACATCATGAGAATCCACAACACGCTTCGTCATATCGACGTATGTAGGTCGGTACCCGTATCAGGATAGTTATTGCCGATGACGTAATATCCTAACTAATATTGCAAAAGTTGTACCTACTGCTTTCACGCATAAACCGCTAAACCGTTTAAAAATTCTTTCACAGATTTAAAGCTACGTTATCAGGAAGTAACAATGGCTATATTATATCCCCGTATTCCCACGGGAACGGGAACTATGCAGGTGACACCGCGGTGCGCTGCTAGACCTTTATAATCCCAAAGGATTATTTTTTTTTATTTTTTTTTTTTTTTTAGGAAAACCAACAGCCATTTTAAACATTATAGTTAAAAATATTAAAAACATAAAGACCAATTACAGGTTTTCACAGATAGAAGACAGAATATCACCTGACACTGAAGACAGAAAGTTATCACACGCACAACAAGAAAGAGTATAGGTTATTATTAGTGATAACTTACGAGTTAGGTACATTATATATAACTATTATTATGTCGACAAATCTACACTTAATTTAGTTGATGGTCCTCCTTATGTATTAAATAAATAAATTATTCACTTTGTTCAATATCTCTCAGACAATGTAATATGTGCAATGTCCCATGAGTTGTAAAATCGATTTAAATAAATCGACTTCATAGTAAGTACCTAGTGATTTTTTCGTGTTTGTTTTTGTGTTAATGTTTGTGTTACTGAAATGCGTAATTATGTGTAAGAAATTGTATTATTATAAAATATTGTTAATCAGCCCTAGGATGGAAAAAATAGAATAGAATAATAAGCATTTCTTTTTGAAGTTCTATTTGTGAAAACCTGTAATTGGCAACATTTACACTCTAAGTTTAGTTATAAAATTTAATGTACCTACCCTATTTGTAAATGTGCTGTTGGTTTTCCTATGAAAATAAAATAAAATAAAATTCCATTTTTCCGCATAGGCTTCGTGAATCGGTAGATCGCCCTTGACACTGCTGCCCAAGAGCCATGGCAGCAACGGGGCAGCTCTCAATAGGGGTCAATGAAACACGTCCAGTATACGCAATCTTAATTTTATTCACTTAATTATAAAGTTACAATTATAGGCCCTTGGCACAATCGTCACAATTTCCACACTAGCAGCTGCGTTCTTCGTCGTCGAACTAGTCTACGAAGTAGTCATTTCTGAGCGACTTCAAGAGGGACCGATTTGATCGAAAATCACTATTAATTGTGATGAAAACGAATCATAAATACATCTAATACTAAGCAAGGGTTTTTAGCAACGTCATGTTTCGACCGAGCAGGACTCCTGAAGTCGCTTATTTAAGTTATCACTATCACACCCAGCGTTGCGGGGGGCGTCGAGGCCCCACCGAGGAAGTATCCATATTTAAGAAAAATAAATATTACGAGTCATCGTCGCGCGCGATTCGTAAAGCTGTCTCGCGTGCACGTATCGCCCGGGGCCGGTCTCAGGCGGGGCGGGGGGCGGGGGGCGCGACGCCCGGCGAGGCGCGGGCGTCGCGCGAGGGCTACCGGCGGCGGCGGCGGCCCTTGCGGTAGCCCTTGCCGTACCAGCCGCCCTCGTCGACCGGCTGGGCGGGCGGCGGCGGCGACGCGCCCGGCCCGCAGCAGGCGCAGGGCGCGCGCCGAGGGCGGGCGGCGCGCTCGGCCGGCGGGGGGCCGTACCAGAGGCAGCGGCGCGCCGCGAAGCGCCTCGCGCACCAGGCGCACTCGGCGGCCGGCGGCGCGGCCGGCGCCAGGATCGTGTGCAGGCCGGGGTACAGCGAGGCGCGGCACAGCAGCACGGCGCGCGCGATTATGGCGGCCGCCAGCGCCTCGCTGTCCGAGAGAGAGCTCTCGCTCCCCTCCGGCGACGACCGCTCCGACTTCGCTTCGGCCTCGACCGACTCGATCTCGCCGCTCCGCTCCGATTTCGGGGTCCACTCGAGTTTCGCGGTCCATTCGGCTTTCGCGGGGCGATCCGGTTTCCCGGTCCACTCCGATTTCCCGGTCACCTCCTGCTTCGCGGTCCACTCCGATTTCGCGATCCACTCCCGTTCGGTGGGCCACTCCAGCTTGGCGATCTCGTCTCGCTCGAGTTTGACGTCCTCGGGCGACGGCGGGAAGAGGCGCGCGTGGCCGTTGGGCCTCGCGGCGGGCGGCGAGTCGCCTCGGGCGCGCACGTCGGGCGGCCGCCGCGCGATGCGGAAGCGGCGCAGCTCGCTGATCGCGCGGGCCGGTGCGGCGCCCGCCGAGGGCGCGTGCTGCGCGCGCAGGAGGATGGTCGCGTCGCCGGAGCGCAGGTTCACCTGCAAGGTGCGACACGCCCCGCTCAGCGAGAGAGAACACGCGCAAGGAGTGCGGGGGGCATGCGGGCCGGGGCATACCTGGAAGGCGTGCAGCAGCTCCGGCGGGGGGCCCCTCAGCCGCTCGGCCAGGCGCCGCAGCGGCAGCTCCTCGTCCGAGTCGGAGGCGGAGGGCGAGGAGGGCGGCGAGGCGGGCGGCGGCGAGGGGGCCCCGGGCGGCGCGCCGAGCAGCGGGCGGCGCGTGGTGTGCGCCTCGGCCGGCGCCAGCGGCACGGCGTGCGCCAGCAGCGGGTCCCCTCGCGGCGAATACCGCGGCACGCGCAGCCGCAGCCGGCGCGCCAGCTGCGCCATCACCTCGTCGCAGCGCGCGTTGATCTTGAGCGCGGCGCCGGCGTCCTTGGGCGTCCACTGCAGGTTGACGATGTAGAGGGCCGGGCGCGCGTGCGGCGCGCGCTGCATGCGCCACAGCCTCGGGTAGCGGCGCAGCACCTTGAGGCTGGAGCCGAGGCAGAGCACGACGTCGGCGGCGGCCGCGTGCCGCAGCGCGCCCGCCCAGTTGAGCGGCCACGCGGCGCGGCCTCGCTCGCCGAAGTGCACGATCGAGTCGCGCAGCTCGACGCCGCACGCGTGGCAGAGGCGCCTCGTGCCGTGCGCGTGCCTCGCCGTGCGCTCGGTGGTGTCGAAGGCGCGCAGGTAGACGCGGCGGCAGGCGGGGCAGCGCTCGGCGAACATGTCCCCGTGCAGCTCGGCGAGCGCGCGGCGCGGCAGGCCGGCGCGCAGGTGCAGCCCGTCGCAGTTTTGCGAGACCACGAACTTGAGCGTGCCGCGCGCCCACAGCGCCGTCAGCGCCATGTGCGTGAAGGTGGGCGTGGCGCGAGACACCTCCACACGCCTGCAACACGCGCCCGTTAGCTCGCTCGCTGCCTCGTCTCCTGCCTTGTCCGCCTCGCGAGGCACTCACCCCACGGCCTCGCCTCGCTGCAGCCTCGTCCACACGCCGCTCGGGCCGCGGTAGTCGGGGATGTCGGCCGCGGTGCTGATGCCGGCGCCCGTGTACACCTGCCCAAATGATTATACATCAACAAACATTAAATTAAGCATCCATTTTAATTTTTTTTTAACTGTCATTTAAAACAGACTCAAGTCAGATGCCATTGATGCACATATAAGAGGTTCTCATAATCCACTGCTATTGTTTTAGACTGCCCTTATTTGGTTTTTTTTTTTATTCCACCATTTATGAATTTGTTTTTTTTTCTATTGCATCTACTCATCTATAGCAGATGGTTGCAATTTAAATTAAATTTGTGTAAATAAAATCTGTTCTATTCTATTTCATTCAAAGTACCAACTGACCGTCTTGAATTGAGTAAATGTTAAATGTAGTTGAAACCATTTTGTGTTACATTGAAGTTTTTTTATTGTTAACATTTATAACATTCACACAGGGTTAGTTTGACGACGACCTCAGACTCAGAAGGCAGGGTCAATACTAACTGAGCTAACAGGCCCGTCAATATTGTTTTTTTTAATTGATTGTTTAAAAGAGTTTATGAGTGTATGAGTTAGTGGGCTCAATACATTTGCAGATAGTTAAGTTAAAACAATAATAAAAAGAAAGTATGGGGAAACCGTACAATGAGGTTGCATTACATACTTTTGGTGCTTCTTCTCCCCAACTAAAACACATTCCAAAGCACCCTCACATTCAGAAGATGAACCTAATGTGTCACTATCCTAACTTTGTCAATGAGTAAACGATGATAAGACTCGTATCGTGAAGCGAGAGTGAAGGTGACCCTGGGTGCTGCGAGAGTATAGAAAGGCGCCCACCACGAGGTGCTTGGCGTTCCGCAGCGCCCTCGCCAGGCGCCGGCACTTGTCTCGCAGCACGCACGGGCTGTCCTCCACCTCGCGGGCGCGCTCCAAGGCCCGCTGGCGGCGGCGCGCGGCCTCTGCCTTGGCGGCGGCCTGCAGCGCCCGGCGGGCCCGCTCCTCGCCGCCGGCCGCCGCTGGGCCCGCGGCCGGCGCCGTGCTGAGGCGCGCGCTGCAGCGCACGGGCCCGCGAGGCCTTTTGCGCCCGCCGCGCCTCCGCGCCGCCGCCGACGCGCCCGACTCCGAGCTCCCGTCGTCCTCCGCCTCTCGCGCATCGTTTGAGGGTGATGGATCAATCGCTTCGCCGCTCGCGACCGATACCATAGACGACCCCCGACGGACGGACGGATGGACACGCTCTATCCTGTAGCGACACTCTGTTGTGATGTGATTTGTGATTGTGTTGTGTGACACTGACTGGTCGGTCTGGCTTGTCTAGCTGTCACTCGGAGAACTGTCACACAGTCCACAGACTAGGAAGGGTTACTAATTAGTCTTTCATTCGTTCTGAATGACAACACACTACTAAACTACACATAAGTGTGATCGTGATTTTCTCATAAACTACTCATCCGATTTGCAAGTTTTGCAACTTGTCCTATAATACTCAAAATAAAATATAAGTTACTCTATGACTCAAAGGTCAAGACCACCTTCTCTTATTTATTTATTTACCTTATCTTAGGAAGACTAACAGCTATAAATCTATGCTTAGATATGACTATCTTTGTTTTGACAAACTAAAATAAAGTCAAGTGCGTCTTATAAATCGATGAACGCTGGCTGCACACACAAAAAAAAATTCAAATTTCGCCTGAGAGGTGAGAGCGCGAAACAAGCGACAGAGAGGCACAATCGGACTAAGCGTTCAGGGGCCCGTTCAACTAAACTACAAGTTACAAGCAACAAGTGACAAGTCCCCATTGTTAACAATTTACAAGTACAAGTGTCCATCGAACACTGCTTTCCTACCAGACTAGTTACTAGTTTTTTTTTTTGCTGTATTACAAGTGGTTCTCCTCGATTTAACAAGTGTTGGTTACATCACTATTTATATATTATTATGTCTGAAATCTATCTAAGTTTTTTGAAAATTGTTGCTGTACGTACGTATGATTAGAAATAACAAAAGCCATTTTTTTATAACTTGTTTTATTCTTAAAATCACGGTTTAATCATACCTAATCCAATCATAATATACATCAGGGGCCTCGGTTCGATCTTGGGTACGTACTCATATTATAATAATGTACTCTGTGTACGTACTGGAGAACTGTCCGTTAGAACTCATGTGTGGATCTATGGGTCAAATGTTGGTGCTAAACTTGTGTAAACCGTGTTCAAAGCATGAGAAAATACCTCTGAGATTCCTTGTCCACTTGCTCGGTGGTGAAGGAAAACACCGTGAGGAAACCTACACACTTGAGGTAACCGATTTAGTTAACTAGGCCTACAGTAAACTGGACTCGATTCAAACAGATTCTTTACCCAATTTCATTTAATACTAATTTCAATTCTTAGCTTCCGTCTTGGATTTAAGCAAGGAATTGGCTACCAAACATAAAGCAATCAGCACTCCTTGTTATTTAACTGCGTCAAACAAAAGAATCTCAGAGCCACTCGCACCTTCTACTAATTTAAATCGCACAATTTACAAGTCTACCTAGCTCCAAAGGTAAGTAGAATTGTAAAGTTTTTGACAGATATTAATTAACAAATCCACAAATCTTTGTTGAACGCTTGTTCGATTTGGTGATTTTTAACTATAAAAAAATATATATAGTCTATGGAAGGTAAACTTGTAGTTGTAGCAAGTAAATCACAAGTTGTGAAATCGCAGTTTCCATGAACACTAATAACGTCAGTGTTGCTAGACTTTTCACCAGTGTTGCCCTTTTTTTCTACAAGTTACAAGAATTGTAGTTTCGGTAAACGGGCCCTGAAATTAGTATTAAATTAAATTGGGTAAAGAATCTGTTTGACTCGAGTCCAGTTTACTGTAGGCCTAGTTAACTAAATCGGTTACCTCAAGTGTGTAGGTTTCCTCACGGTGTTTTCCTTCACCACCGAGCAAGTGGACAAGGAATCTCAGAGGTAATTTCTCATGCTTTGAACACGGTTTACACAAGTTGAGCACCAACATTTGACCCATAGATCCATACATGAGTTCTAACGGACAGTTCTCCAGTACGTACCCAAGATCGAACCGAGGCCCCTGATGTATATTATGATTGGATTAGGTATGATTAATCCGTGATTTTAAGAATAAAACAAGTTATAAAAAAATGGCTTTTGTTATTTCTAATCATACGTACGTACAGCAACAATTTTCAAAAAACTTAGATAGATTTCAGACACATAATAATATATAAATAGTGATGTAACCAACACTTGTTAAATCGAGGAGAACCACTTGTAATACAGCAAAAAAAAAACTAGTAACTAGTCTGGTAGGAAAGCAGTGTTCGATGGACACTTGTACTTGTAAATTGTTAACAATGGGGACTTGTCACTTGTTGACTTCTTGCTTGTAACTTGTAGTTTAGTTGAACGGGCCCCTGGTGTTTTATAAAGACCCCTGTAATATTACTATTGTAGCTTAGGCTCGAAAATCTCGACTACAGGCGCAGTTAACAAGTCGGAGTACAGCACTATGAATCAACCGTAAAAATAAAAAAAATGACAGAATCGACATCAGTTATTTGGCTTAAAGTCTAGTGTACCGCCATAAAATATTAATATTTATTTATAATAAAAACAGATGTTTGTTTATTTACTTGTATTTCTATGGTTAAAGAGCTGGATGAAAATGAGCGAGGCTCGGGTTCGAATCCTGGCATGTCCCAATGAGTTTTTCAAAAACTTACGTACTTATTTAATTAATTAAGCAATTAATTATTTAAGCAAAGCGAGGGCGGGTCGCTAGTTTATAATAAAAACAGTTTATTCAGTTTATTTGTTTATTACAGTATTTCTATGGTTTATTTACGTGGTTATAGAAAAAAAACACATGATTTTCTCTAAAATTAACATTCAACCATGGCCAATAATTATATCTCCTCCAGTATGCTCCAAAACATATTGCATTTGAGTAGAAACGTATTCTAAATTTCTCATTAAAGGTGAAACTCGTTTGCGGGTTCCAAAGAGATTAAAATATAATAATTATATTTAAATCTCTTTGGCGGGTTCATATTGGTTCTGACGGCGAAAGTTCTTGGCGTCGTCTTCTTGGATGTTGACCACTATCCTCAGAGTCCGAGTCTGAGTTCCAAACACGCCAAATCACTCAAAATATTCGAATTAACAAACAACAAAACGTAAGTAAATATAACAAACTTCCTCCTGTAACTAAATTACCTACGTCTAAACACCTGTAGAAATGTTTACAAGTTTTTCCGTAAACACCTGTAAAAATTGGTCGAATCATGCTCGAAACACGCTCGATTAAGCATTAAATTGTCTATGGTAAGTTACAGGCACGGGTTCCTGTAGATTGTAAATAAAATGAACTGTAGCTTTATAAAACGCCTGTACCTGTAATTTTATCTAGTGTTGCTGTTTAATTTATCAGTATTGCTGCTTTTTTCCCTGTAAATTGTAACCTGTAGCTTTATAAAATAGGGGTGGTAGCGGAGACGACAACCCCCGCAAAAATTAAAAAAAATACAGAACCGAAATCTGTTTTTTGGATTAAGTCTAGTTTACCGCCATAAAATATTAATATTTATCACTACGTATACAACAAAGTCGCTTTCTATATCCCTATGTATAATTAAATCTTTAAAACTACGCAACGGATTTTGATGCGGTTTTTTTAATAGATAGAGTGGTTCAAGAGAAAGGTTTTTATATACCATAATACATATAAACTGAAGCAAAGTGAGGGCGGGTCGCTAGTTTATAATAAAAACAGATGTTTGTTTATTTACTTACTTGTATTTCTATGGTTTATTTACGTAATAGAAAAAAAACATATGATTTTCTCTAAAATTAACATCATATAACTAGCCAATAATTATATCTCCTCCAATATGCTCCAAAACATATTGCATTTAAGTAGAACGCATTCTAAATTTCTCATTGAAGGTGAAAATCGTTTGCGGGTTCATATTGGTTCTAACGGCGAAAGATCTTGGAGTCGTCTTCTTGGATGTTGACCACCATCCTCAGAGTCTGAGCTCCAAACACGCAAAATCACTCAAAATATTCGAATTAACAAACAACAAAACGTAAGCATAATATTCGAATTAACAAACTTCCTCCTGTTACCAAATTACATACGTCTCTTCACCTGTAGAAATGTTTACAAGTTTTAATTTTTTAAATTTTTTTACAACTGTATTTTACAAGTTTTTCCTTAAACACCTGTAAATAATAGGTCGATTATGCTCGAATCACGCTCGATTAAGCATTCAATTGTCTATGGAAAGTTACAGGCACGGGTTCCTGTAGACTGTAAATAAAATGACCTGTAGCTTTATAAAACGCCTGTACCTGTAATTTTATCTAGTGTTGCTGTTTAATTAATCAGTGTTGCTGCGTTTTTCCCTGTAAATTGTAACCTGTAGCTTTATAAAATAGGGCGATGATGGCAGTGGGTCGTTTTTAACAAAACACTAGAGCAAACAGAAGAACCTGGCAAGACTCATTGATTCAATTGTCAAATGTCAAAGTTCTTAAATGTCAAAATTGACAATGTCATGTCTGTCAAACAAAATGTCTCTTTCAAATTTGACACTTAGTAAGGTAGGTACGATTTCGAAAATAAACTTTGAAATCTTTATAAATCTCTGAATTTCTACAGCTATTTTTCAATTTAGTAGTATTTCTAATTGGTCCCACCAATTATATATTTAGATCTATAAGTATTTCCTCATAATATTTAAAAACAGTTGTTCATTTCAGCTAAGTGCAACATCGGCTTGACCATGGTGAGAATCAAGTATTTGTTTTGTTTGTGAAATGTTCGCCAGCCTCAGGGACTTCCGCTTAATAATATCGCTGTGTCTGGTTATGTTGCAGCCGCGTGAAATCAAGGACATCAAAGACTTCCTGCTGAAGGCGCGGAGGAAAGACGCCAAATGTAAGTATAACCACACTTTACCTTCGCTACTTCGCCGTGACTCGATAGTTGATAGACAATGTACATACAGGATATATGTGCTTATAAACTTATCGTTGGATGGCACTCTGACCCATTGTTTTAGCACAGAATTCAGATCATAGGCACGAGAATGGGTTCACTTTCAAATGGGCCATTGCTTGTTATTCTGTGCCTAAGCTAGGTCCTCATTTATACCACAAATGTAAATACCTATCAATGTACAACATAAGGATTGCAGTAAATGATTTGATTCTTGTTTGTTTGAGGTAGACTTTAGACAGATTTCTAAATAAGTAGTTTTATTTGCAGTTGCATACATTACAATTACAAACAATATCTAGATTAGAAAATATATGCAAGATCTATGAATACCTATTAAATAATAGTAGATTGTCTCTTAAGGGAGCAAAACTATATTTTTACGGCGAGGGTGTTTTTTTAAATCACGAACATAGTGAATGATAATGTAGAATCATGAACGAAGTAAGGGGTTTATAGTACGTAGCCCAAGGTAAAAATAATTTTGCGACCGAATGATACACTCTGCTTTTCATACCTCTCTAGGAGAAAAATTGTTGATGACATTGTTTGCTTCTTTTTTAAATATTTTCCGGTGTTTAACTATCACTGCAGTCACTGCTACTTGAATACATTTTAAAATATAAAATACACAAACAATTCAATGTCTGAATTCGAAAATTTGCCATAAAATAAAATGTATATTATGAAAAATAAGTATGAAAGCGCGCATTGCCACAGCAATTTTTCTCACAGTGTGTCACAACCATCGAACCCCATTCAGCCTTGTCAGCATATAAGTTACTCTATGCTTGTCAGCCTAATGCAGCGAAAAATGGCACTAATGTTTTGTTATAGTACTTAAGCTACAGTGGCGCCAACCTTAGATGCAAACTTATTTTGTTAATCTCTTTGGCTAAGAATGTTGCTGGATGTTTTTAATTCCAAATTCAAAACACTTTTATTCGCACTTTAGGCTTACTTTGATCCCTGTTATTGAGGACCAAAACTTCACTTTTCTAATAGATGGTATGAAAAAATATTTCTGGTTAGTTCAGACAGTGAGCTTCTCTCATGAGTCCTACTTGAGATGTGACTTGTGATTGCAGCGGTGAAAATAAAGAAGAACCCTGAGAATGTCAAGTTCAAGGTGCGTTGCTCCCGCTTCCTGTACACCCTGGTCATCACCGACAAGGAGAAGGCGGAGAAGCTGAAGCAGAGCTTGCCACCTGGTGAGTCCGTCTTTTGAGCTCCCATGCTTATGCTCTATGCAGGGAGGAAATAGTATATTCCATTAAAAGTGCGGAAAGCCTGTCATTGCAACGACTTCCGACAAATGTCTACCCGAGCCTAGGCGCAGCCGAAGGTGAGGGTTGACAATCGGAACAAGTTGCAATGACGGTTCCGCACGTGTACTGAACAACTATTTTTAATACAGTTGCGAAAAAATTAAGCAATTTAATAAAATTATAAAAACACAAAAACTGAACTAAAATTTTTGGAAAATGGCGCCAACCGTAAAAAAATATAAGCAGAGATTTTCTTTTGTTTTTTTCACCCATTCTGGGTAGGCAAAGGGAACCATGCCCATACAGCCAAGTCTTCGGTAGATTTTTTTTTTTTATTGATATGTAATGAAAATGAAATTTAATGAGATGAAATAAAATGAAACCTAACCTAACTCATTGAATCAAATCATTAAATCTGAAATTGAAACAAATTAGTAGCTTTTTTTTTTAAATATTTGCATGAAACTTCTATGACCTTTTTTTGTAAAAACTTCGTGGTTGGTTTTTTCTTTTTAATAGACATTATTTTGACAGTTGGGAAAGAAAACGCACGAGTTCGGAAAAGGTAAAGAAAAAGCTCAAGTGCGTAATAGCCCACATCCCAAACGCTATACGTCCCTGCAATATGCCACTTTTTGAGCAACTGTATTAAAAAAGCATTAACAATCAAACAAACAGTCAGGTTTACTTATACCACTACATGATGCAATCGCACAAGGCCCTTACGAGTCCCATATTACATTTTACTATGGTCTTTTTCATTGGAATTTATTTAAAAACATAATTTTAGTACACAATGTTTTTATTGTCTATAAGTCCAATTATTGAAAGTTATTGCAATTCTACTGCTTCAGTATGTACCTATACTGTATAGTTGAGAAGAAGAAGGGGGGCAAGAAACTCCTCAACACATTATTCTTTTAAACAATCAATACAATGTAAAACTTGGTGGTCATGATTTGTAGTCTACTAATTATAAGATATATGTTATTACTATTATTGGATCTGCAATTTATTCACTCTCAAATAAATAAGGGCTCCTAAACAAATATCTGATCTGCAGATCTTTATAAGTGTATCTTTCTCCATGCATTTCTCCGAAACTATTGTGAGATTATGACAACTGTGTCTTTTTATTTGCTTGCATTTACTTTAACTTAGGGAACAGTGTAAGTGTCATCAAAATTGGTTCCATAGTTTTCAAGACATGGACTAATGTGTGTAATAGCCTGTGCAGACGAAACACTTTTGTCCCCGTATTTTTTTGTCAGCCAAAATAGATCGCTTACAACTGCATCGAGTAACGCACACGAGGGATTAAAGGTATGGCGTACAAAAAGTCCCCCGAATAATCGCGGACACCGAGGGGCGGTACAGGACAAAAATTACGCGGCAGTCCCCGAAAAAATAGAACAAACGTGACTAGGCGCTGCAACGCACACTTTAAGTCTTGGCTGCGCGCTCGATAGGGATGTGACATTGATCGAAAAAAATATCGATTATTCATTTTGATAATAATGGATTTTTGAACAATGATTAATTTTCTTAAAAAAATTGATATTTAAAAATCGATTACTTATACTAAAAATAAATACCAATTTATATGAAAAATTATCATTTAGGGATTTAATGTCGAATTAGGAAAAAACTAAATAGGGTATTTTTTGCTTATTTATTATTATTAAACCAATTAATAACAACAATTCTTTCTTCTGGACCAATGCACATCCTCATCACTGTCAGAATAACTTTTAGAGGGTTTCACAATTGACAACAACTCCTCAAAAGTTCCAACCGACGTTTTATAATATTTGAAGAATCTTTTTGGATATTGTTTCAACCATAGCAAAAAAAACTAAATTTATGGTTTCAACGGAGCATGCTTCGCATGAAAATATACATTCATTAATCGATCCGATATAAAGGGATGGACTCAGTATTCTCTTTTAAAACTACTTCTCTTTTTCTTAAACTTCATGTAAATTACAACACAAACGTAATCTCAGAATATTCGCTTCCATTGCGTGCGCTTCTCTAAATTTTCGGGGGACAAATGATCGAACACCGTGTGCGTTGAGTCCACGGCAAGTCCTCGGTGGACATATTTTTTTACGATTCGGGGGATTATTCCCTCCGGGGACAAAGTCTGTCGTCTGCGCAGGCTATAAGTGTAATGGCCTGATTTATTGATACAAGTGTCTAAAGGAAAGCAGAATTTGGTAAAATTGTAATGAATTAAAATAAAAAATTATGAAATAAAAAGTTAACCAGACCTATGTTAATGTATGACAGTGAGAGTAGGATTAAGGAGCATAAGTGGAGTAGGATATGATTGATAGAGGAATAGTGTTATCCGAGAGAGTTGTGGCTTGTAAGAGGATGTAATGACTAGGATAGAGGAATGCTGAGCTGCTTTTTATCTGTCCAGACAACTACATAGGGGAATTGTGGGTGGCCAGGATAACCTACGTGTATCTCGATCCATCAGATCGGGCAATGTACTGAAGAACTAGACTAACTAGCTTAAATGAGTCGACTTATGTAATATTAAAAAAAGGGAATTCGAAATAAATACATTATGATGTGATTACATGTTCCTTATAGTGCGACTATATTCTATTTCGCACCAAATGGGTTCGGTGACAGTTCACATTTTTCCTTTTTACGCATACAACTTTCTAGTAAGAAAAATAGATGGTTCCAAAAATAATGAATAATTTATTATTATGTCATTGCTAAAATACAATAATTGTCGCCTCTAAAATTCTAAATTAAAATCTCAGACTATAAATCAAGAAAAATATAAAAAACAATAGATAAATAAGATATCCTAAAAATACGTATTGCGTGGAACGGAACTTTTACTCATAGGGATTGACACAACATAATCTACATTAGATCGATGAATCGAAGCTTTTTGGCGGGAATCCGAAAAAAGGTGCAATGTTTTTGTAAAATTTTCATTTTGTTGTATCTTTTGGGTTTAAAATAGTAATAGTGTATTATGTGGCAGGGGTCTGTGAAAGAGTGCAGTGATTTGTAGATTCGATAATGTATGATTATTTTCGTATTGCATCAAAAAGTCGATGTAATTTTTATTTAGATTACCATGTTTTTCCCATATATAACCTGTGAAATTGCAATTGCAAACTTATCCATCACCACAGGTGTTTTTCCTCAAGTATTTAAAATAGCGGTTATCCACCCCATACACAAGGCTGGAGCCCGAGACTGTATTGATAATTATCGCCCCATATCGGTCCTGTCAGCCCTCTCAAAAGTGCTAGAAAAGGTAATTAATAAACGATTACTGAGTTTTCTGGAAAAAGAAAACCTCTTGTCGAGCCACCAATATGGATTTAGGGCTGGCATCTCAACTTCTGATGCTGTCACAGATCTAACAGACTATATTTCTCAACACCTTGATAAGAAAAACAAATGTCTAGGCATTTTCTTAGATTTGGCGAAGGCCTTTGATACAGTTTCTTCCCCCCTGCTCCTGAGTAAGATGGACAAAATTGGTATTCGTGGTAATGTTCTTCGCTTATTTGAAAGTTATATCACCCACAGAACTCAGATTGTCAAAATCGGGGATCTTACAAGCCTGAATTCTCCTGTCACCTTCGGCGTACCACAGGGTAGCGTAATTGGTCCTAGCCTATTTCTCATTTACATAAACGACCTATGCAATTTGAAACTTAACAATTGTAATATTTTTACCTTTGCCGATGACACTGCCCTCGTCTTTTATGGTAGAACCTGGGAGGAGGCTGGGACCAAAGCTGAAAGAGGTCTACAGATTACAATGCAATGGCTTCGTAACAACATACTGACGCTCAATACTTCCAAAACTAAATTCATTACTTTTGGAATAACAAGTAAAAACATTCCCGATGACTTTTTCAAAATTTCCGCTCATACCTGTAAGAACGATCCAATACAATACACACCGTGCCAATGTGTTGTCCTTGAACGAGCCACTTCCATAAAGTATCTTGGTATACTACTGGACCAAACCTTTACTTGGATACCCCACGTTCAAATGGTAGTGGAAAGAACTCGTAAATTAATTTTTATTTTTAAAACACTGCGCCATGTTGCCGATAAAAAACTGATAAAAACTATTTATTACGCTTTGGCACAGTCTATACTTACATACTGTATCAGAGTTTGGGGAGGTGCTAGGAAATCTCACCTAATACGAGTTGAAAGAGCGCAGCGTGCCTTGCTTAAAGTTATGACTTTCAAGCCATATAGATTCCCAACAGTCCAACTATACGCTTTGTGCGGTGTGCTGTCAGTGAGACAACTATTTATTGCCGACACCGTCCTAACCCAACACCGAAAACTTTTATTTGACCCTTACCAAACCCTGTCACGAAGAAAAGATAAAGTCTGCCCAAGAGTTCTCACCAGGACATCGTTTACCAACAAATTTCAATTCTGTCTAGGCCCCAGTCTGTACAATAAAATAAACCAAATTCTTAATATATACCCACTCAATAAACAACAATGTAAAACCAAATTAACGAACTGGCTTAAATTGCAAGGTTACGAGGACACCGAAAATTTAATTACAATACAAAAATAGCTAGGTTACTTATAAATACTAATCAAAACATTTTAAAAATAAAATATACAATGTTTTTCTCCTTTCGGTAATAGTATATCTTTACCTATCCCTTTGGGGATAAGGCATGAACATACATATTTAAAATATAAAAAATGAGCCGAGTATAATATAGAAATGTAGACCATTTTCTAATCAACAAATAAGGTACATAATATGTAAGTGGCAAATAAGTTGCGTGAATAATTTAATTACGTATTTTTTACAGTAAAAGTAAGTGCAAAATAAAATAAAGTACATTTCCAGTATATAAATAAATAAATTAACAGACACGAAAATAGAACTTCAGTCACTAGAATATTTTATTATGTGTACTCCTCATAATTAAATGATTTTGGTAGCGACTAGTATCTAAGATACAGGCTTGGCCTAGTTTAGGTACTAGTAGTAATACTTTTAAATTAGTGTACACAAATTATACAGTTCCAATGTATTTTATCCTACAAATATTAAAAACGAAAAGTTCGTAGTTTTAGTGATCGAACTAAACTAACCAACACTACTTGTTTATTTCAATTGTACGATGTTTAGTTTTATAACTACCTACATAAAAATGTGATTACTTGTTATTTATAACTTAGCATATTATGTGTAAATTCTTTTTTGTGTACCTACTTTTTGTGAAGCAATAAACATTTTTATTTATTTTTATTTATAAATTTAAACATATTCAATAAAAAGTACACTTGAAAAATCATTCTATCAATAAAGTATAAAATCGATTCCATTTCTTTTACAAACTTACTCGAAATTTTAGAAAAATCGATTGGATTTCATTGGGACACATCACTTCAATTGTCAACAGTGAACTGTCACCGAACCCATTTGGTGCGAAATAGACTATAGATACAAAAATAAACTAGTGTGAGCTTTTGTGAGCATATATTTCACTAATGTTTGCAGTAACTGGATACAGTTGAACTTATGTTTATTGTTGTTACAGGTCTACAGGTGAAGGAGGTGAAGTGATGTGACTAGCGTTAATTAATAAAACAAATAAAACACCACATTTGGTTTTACTTATAAATCTCATGCATCATATCGTACCCTTAAAGGCAAAACCAACTAACTGCAGTGAACATAGTTTCGAGTAAATTAGTTTTTAATATTTGATGACAAAATTATATACCTAAATAGTGCATTTTGACTTTGTGTGTTGTTTTTTATATTACGCAATCTAATCAGGTATTGTATAGTGTAATAAAAAAAGATAAAAAATATAAAGATCCCAAAAAGAAATTGGGAAATCTATCGCGGGGGGGTCACTTAGTTGGTTTTACCTGAATTATGTAAAATAGAACTTATTTCTGAAAGGGAGCCCTGTACGCTTCTGAGTCGAATATTAACGTTTTAATTAAGAAAAACTAGATTATTTACAAAAACAGCAATACAAATATAACAAAGAAAGCAGCCAAAATAAAAATATAATATTTTTTATAGTTGGTTTTGCCTGAATAAAATTAAGACTGGTGTGCGGTTATCTACAGGTGCCAAATCTATTAGGGCTTCATTTTCTTTATTTTTGTATGTAGAGCTAGATTTTGCATACCTCTTCATACCCCTATCTTCCTATACATTATAAAATCTGTAAAATCTAAAAGTTTTTAGAAAAATTCACACATTTTTACAAAAAAAAGATAGACAAAACAGTCCTCTAGAGCGCAATAATGAAAGTATTAAAAGGGGGTTGTGAATGGAGTGTCGGTAGTGGCTGACCTAGGCCTACATGATCTTCGGAACTTCGATATACTGAAGACATCTAGATACTAGCTTGAATGAGTCACTTGGTGGAGTACATCTTTTGGATGAAGCGCAAAACATGTACAGGTTCATAGCAGGCAACATTCTATTATCTCTACCTACCCTGTGACCTGAAGAAGGTTTTATATCAATTAAAATATCAGAGGATCACATTATAAACGTTTATTATCAAATCAATTAAAAATACTGAATGATAAAAATCAACATTATGATTCTTCGCCGGACTCCACATCTACAGAGTCTCAAGAAGCTGTCGGCAAAGTCTCAAACCAACCGTGGTATTCATCAAGTATTACTCCTTTCTAGCAAAGATTCACTAGGTCTTTCTGTTTTGCTACCGAGATAGGGAGGGGTCCCGAATATAATTGAGTTAACAAAACAGGCTCCAAGAAATTTACCCAAAACAATGACCATGCCAATCAATTCAAATATGACGAATTAAAAAATTGGAAGAGTCTGGCTGAACCCATCATCTTGATTAGGTCAAAAAACAAGAAAACTTCACATGTTGATTTTTATAATTAAGTACTTTTAATTGATTTGATAATAAACGTTTATAATGTGATCCTCTGATATTTAATTGATATATAACCTTCTTCAGGTCACAGGGTAGGTAGAGATAATAGAACGTTGCGTGCTATGAGCCTGTACATGTTTTGCGCTTCATCCAAAAGATGTACTCCACCAAGTAACTCATTCAAGCTAATACCAAGCTGTCTTCAGTATATCGAAGTTCCGAAGATCATGTAGGCCTAGGTCAGCCACTACCGACACTCAATTCACAACCCCCCTTTTAATACTTTCATTATTACGCTCTAGAGGACCGTTTCGTCTATATTTTTTTTTAAAAGTGTGTAAAGTTTACTAAAATCATTAGATTTTTACAGATTTTATATGTATAGGAAGATAGGGGTATGAAGAGGTACGCAAAATCTAGCTCTAATATAAAAAGAAAGAAAATGAAGCCCTAATAGATTCCGCACCTGTAGATAACCACACACCTGTCCCAATTTTATTCTGGTAAAACCAACTACAAACATTATTTTATGTTTATTTTGGCTGCTTCCTTTGCTATATTTGTATTGCTGTTTATGTAAATAATCTATTTTATCTTAATTAAAACGTTAATATTCAACTCAGAAGAGTACAGGTCCCCCTTTCAGAAATAAGTTATATTTTACATAATTCAGGTAAAACCAACTAAGTGCATCCCTGTGATAGATTTCTCAAATTTTTTTTGTGGTCTTTTTATTTTTTATATTTTTTTATTACACTATACAATAGCTGATTAGATTGTGCAATATAAAAACAACTCACACAGACAAAAGTGCTCGATGCACGCACGACGTGCGAGCGAGAAAAACTATTAAACACGGATAGTTGGTTTTAGCTGCAGCAATTATCAAAACTGCAAAACTAATACCTACAGTAAAAAGCAACTAAAGTGAGGATAAATTGTTTTACCAGTATACAAATTCAAAACATACATATTATGTCATCAGTTAAAAACAAATAAAGTTATTTAGTCTGTATTGCATCTATAGATAAAGTCTCTTTACTGGTAAACGTTTGGTAAAACAATAGTTTAAAGTAACGTTAGTTGCTTTATCTTGTAGAAATTCTGAATATGTTTGCATTTAGCTGGTTTTTCACCTAGCTAACTTTGAAACTAAGCGGGATAGCAGATAACCGGTTTTACTAGTAGATAGAGCTCAAAAAGACGAATCGATTGGTATATTTAACTCATTTTTGAAAAAAGTGTCGGTTAGTTGGTTTTGCTTTTAAGGGTACGATATTATTATGGAAGTGGAATACTCCTTCATCGTGAAAAGGAAATTTCCTTTGGGCGAGGTGATCGTGCCTGGGGACCGAGATCCAACGGTTGGTGTTGGACAGTTGTATTTATATAAACTCATTGCAGAGATCGGCATTAGGTAGTGTGATTAGGTACCATAGTAGGTAAAGTTGCTACGAGGATGTAATATGGAGTTGTTAAAACCACCACTTTATTTGGGACTTCTGAAAATTTTTCGGGAAGTTTCCGAGAAATTTTTACAGCATCATTTTACTTGTTAAATATAAACTTCTTTTGTTCTTAGGTGATTTTCTCTACAGTGGCCGGTTATGGAGATAATCAACAAAATCTGCATATTTGTAATATTACGGCTGAGCTAGAAAAAAATGGAGTTTCGGTCCCATCCGACACGAAGCACATATGAAATTTGGCATTTCATATGTGTACTTCGATTTAAAAGTAGGAACATGGTGGTTTTAACAACTCCCTATTATATCCTCTACCTACTTTGGTACCTAATCACACTACCTAATGCCGATTTTTGCTAGGAAACTTCCATTCGTCTTCAAGGACCCACCGCCAGTGGGTCTCCGAATACTGATGTGTCTCTAAACACCTCGGTTTAGAACTGCCGTCTATTGGCGAGGCCTATGTAATGTCGCTACATACATAATCAGCCATAACCCCGTTAGCGGCCCACTGCCCTGCACAGATCTAGTAGCATAAAGGCTGATTCATGTTACAACGGTCCGGGCCCGGGCCCGACCCGTCTTAACATGAATAAACATAATGTTTTTAAGTGTTGTTTTTTTTGGCTTCCTCGTGACCAAACTATTTCGCCTATCCCAAGCCTTCGGAGTCGGAGGGGCCACAAACAGGGAGAAGCTCCAATTGGATTACAATAATAAAAATCTAAATAAAATACCAGGTAATAGTCTTACGGTTCTAAAGAGCCAGCTTCACATGATGATAATCAGTAGGCTCGTGTTCGAATCCTGGCAGGTACTAATGAGTTTTTTAAAAACTTATGTACATATTCATCAGTAGCTTAACGGTGAAAGAAAACAGAATTAATTCTGAGACATGTGTAAAAGACCCGGTGGCGATGGGCTCGCCACGTTTAGGGGTCCAAAGGAATTTTATTTATTTACATTTATAATTAACAGAGGTTTTTGGCTAAGCACTATAAACTTAGTTGTTAATTACATAATTAAGACTATCACGAAAAACTTGCATAATTTCCTAAAAAAAACAAAAAGTCTAAAGTTAGATCCATATAGGTCTGCATCTGGAATAGCATTTTGAACTGAGTTGAGTACCGCGAACAGTGCGCACCTGTGGCGCGGCCAGCAGCGCTCTGCGTGCGGGGGTTGGCCGGAGTGGTACACTCATACTACCTTTCGCTACCACTTCTGGGGCTGCCAATTTTACTATTCAGAATGAGAAAGTAATGGAGTAAGAGGTCAAGCTTCCGCCTCTCCAGGGTGTCCAGACCAACCATGCCTGCCACGAAAAGGGATGGATATAGGTAGGGGTAATATCAAAAGTTGGTACCTATATCCAGAAATGGAATACATCTGCCCATCCCTCGGTGATAAGAGGTGTGAGATTATCTTATCTAATTAAAATAAAAAAGGTTAGGTTAGCTAATTACGTAATAACTAAAGACAGACAGAAGGTACCCTTAGTAAAGGACTGAACAAAAACCGACTTGGTTTTACACATGGGTCACACAACTTTTTACGGTAGAAGAACTGAGTTGCGAGACTTTGTTTTTTTTACAAGTGGCGTTATTATATTCTGCTGCAGGTAAGTGTAAGATTTGCGGCATACATAACAAAACATTCTAGAAGTCATATCGGAAGGACGGAGAAACGCTCGGCCTATCCATTGCGTCGTTATTATCATCGCATTTTTAATAAAAACATTCAAAATAAATACATTTAGTTAAGTACCCTTTTTTTTTCTTAGTATGTATGTATAACATACCATATATACTAGGTACCTCACAACTCGTGAAGAGTGAATCGGGGGACACTAAGCGAAGGCCTCGTCCTCCCAGGGGGACCACGAGTCCGTATCCCGGCGTGTGACGTCCGTATGACGTCTTTTACCAGTCATTATAAGGTCAGTCCGGCGACGGTCGTGTGGATGTATGTCCTACTGACGTACGGTTATCGACGGCAACAAGTTATTCCAGATGCAGTCTGGTGCACGTACCAACGACGTACTTACATGACGTCTTTTGGATCCTTTGGTTAGGACCAGAAAAGAACGTTTCTAGAACAGGAATCTGTAAACGTCTTTATGACGTACTCAACAGATCATTCTGGAACCATCCGAAAAAGTATAGAATACTGTAAAACCAACCATTACCGTTCGAGTAACCGAATGAATTGTATAAGTTGGTCTGTGATGATAGTAAAAAATGTAACGTAGGATGATTAATTATCTGAAAAGTTAATCCGATAACCAACACAACTCGAACTACCTACACTTTATACTATTTTCAATTAATAGGAGTTCTACTTATATTAGTCAAATTCAGCCCTCAGTTGCTTGTGAGTGCTGTCCTGCACCAGAAGAATGAATTCGGCGGATATCATAACATTAAAAAAACAATTATTATAATTTGAATTTAGTTTGAACTTGTACGATTGTTAACTCGCGTGGATTTCAAATTAAAACAATTGTTGATTATCACCAGATTTTACTTAGACTCGTACAATAATTACAAAACAGAGCTCCGTTAGCTTTCGAGGTTGAGCATAGAATGTCCCAGCACACTTGTAGTGTTGCCATTACAACACTTCGATTAATTCTAGACAATATTTGAAATGATATATTTTCTTAACTTAGTTACACAAAATAATCAAAATTATATCTAAATAACAATATTTTTATGTTCAGTTAGCAATATTGCTAACAGACGGCCGTCCTGTTAACGGAATGTCCCTATTCCGATTCGGCCATTCGAATAAAGGTATGTCCCCATACAAAATAATAAATATAATCATTACAAAAAAAAAACTTATAAATTCGTTTCATGAAATGACTTGTTGACAAAAGCATGAAGAAGAAAAGTGAAAATAATTGTGATAAACTATTTGAAAAATGTTACCTCCTACCAGTGCATGAGAAAGTGAAGAGTGGATTAGCTATAGAACAATTTCAATCAGAAGGGTTCAAAAAGCCTGTGACCTGTTCACTTTTGCATAAAAAGCTTGATAAGAAAACCCTATTAGTAAAAGTTTTTGCAATGATTATGGCCAAAGAACCAGTAGATATTTAGAACCCACAATTAATAATGAAACTTCCTTAAAATTAAAACAGCAGTGTGTTACAAAGACTACTTTCAAGAAAGAGTTAAATTAATTTTTGTTAGATAGCTTATTCAATGTCAGAAATAAAAATATATATATATTAGGTAGGTAAACTAACTATACCTAGATTACACCGTATATTATGTCAATGTTATCATTAATATGAAAGGCGCAGTCTAAAATAATTGTAAGACGAGAATACTAATACTGCCAACAAGCCGTTTAATAAATACTGTTTGGCAGATAGTTAAGGTTAATTATTGTACAAATTATGGTGAATAAATGCCTTATTATTATTGTTAAAGTAGTGACAATCGGTAATTATTTTAAAATAAGATACTGCTGTGTTTTAACCTTAATATTAAACTACTTATTCATAGAAATAATTGCAAATAAATCGGCATGATCAGCTTGTGACGACCTGTTGCGCTACGAAAACGAGACACAATTGCTCCTTGACTGCTCCTCCGCATCAGGATCCCGCGGTGCCTCACAAATAAATATAGCAGCTACAATCTTCTGTAGGTGTTGAAACGATTACTGGATCACCTCAGTGGGATACCTGTAAATATTAATTGGTGTTAGCATTACATTACAATATGTAAATATAATTCAAAATTTAATTTGACTTATTGTTTTTATATTGAAATAATAAATCACGATGTTACTTTCTACTGTGAAATTGAATATATTAATTAATAATTAATTCTCTGTCATTAATTTCATTTGTGGTAAGTATTGCAATAACAAGGCACATTTCATGACTATGGCATATTTCACCGTATGACATAATAATTTAATATAGTGATCACCGCATTCGCAGCATATTTCACCGTATGACATAATAATTTAATATAGTTATCACCAAATTCGCAGCATATTTCACCGTGTGTCATAATAATTTAATATAGTGATCACCGCATTCGCAGCATATTTCACCGTATGACATAATAATTTAATATAGTGATCACCGCATTCGCAGCATATTTCACTTTTATGTAATGTGATCACCGCATTCGCAGCATATTTCACTTTTATGTAATGTGATCACCGCATTCGCAGCATATTTCACTTTTATGTAATGTGATCACCGCATTCGCAGCATATTTCACTTTTATGTAATGTGATCACCGCATTCGCAGCATATTTCACTTTTATGTAATGTGATCACCGCATTCGCAGCATATTTCACTTTTACGTAATGTGATCACCGCATTCGCAGCATATTTCACTTTGGTAAATATTGTCTGAAACATTCACAATACAATAGTTTAATATTGCCTGAAATAAAGATTTATTATTATTATTATTAACTTAGTGATCACCGCAGGTAGTGCAGCATATTTCATATTTACGTAATGTGATCACCTCAGCAGTGAGGCATATTTCACTTTGGTATACAGCGAGTAAAGGGACGGGTTGTCAAAAACTAAAATAGTGATTTCAGACTATAATTTAAAATAAAATTAGCATCGACTTATTTCCCGAAACTGCAAGACTAAGAATACAATACAATACAATAACTCCCCATTGTACACCAAAAACAACACAACATGGATACCAACATCAACCAAAGCACAATGGGCGGCCCCATCGCTTTTAGCGATCTCTTCATATAAGAATCTCTAAGAATCTTCATATTCTCAGTCAAAAAATTTACAAAAGAGAAATAAGTATCGAAATCTAAACTAAGCAAGAGCTCGTAAAAATTCCAGTCCTCTCCCCAGTAGTAGGTGTCTACCGTAGCGAGAGATTGCGAGCGGGTTTGAACGTCTTTTACATATTTGAATGCTTTTCGACTTGATTTGCCTTATCATTCCACTCGCGTTACTTTTGTAACGATAGCCAGAGGGAATAGGTATCATGTTTCATCGAGGTAAGTGATTTATCACATTTAACTATTAGGAACCTCAAGAAATGTCCATAGAAGTCTCATGGCCAATTAAGATCTTGAGTGACAAACAGATAAGTTAACACTTTTTTTTTTTAATCAGCGTTCAAATTGCTTTGCTTCATCACTCGTTGATAAAGCGTAATTATTACATAGGCTAATAAACGATTGATACGAACAAACGTACCCCTTTTTTTTTTACAGATAAATACACAGACACGAAATGAACAGAATTATTAATGTGTACACAAATTTTGGCGCAAGGCCGAAATCGAACCCGCGACCTCCTGCCCAGAACCAAGGGGCACCACCAATCGAGCCAACGGGCTCGTCAATTTTATTGCTTGGAAACTCCAGAAAACATCAATTTAAGTCGGTCTGCTTAGCCCCCATGGTCCAATAGTAATCATGACCTAATAAACAATTGATACAAAGAAACATAATAATTTAAATTAGTCAGCGAGTTTCCTTACGAGAGTTTCTTTTTATTTTGTGTTCGTTTTTGAAAAACTTATTGATAAGATTAGATGCTTTCGCCAGAGCTCGAACTTGCGACTCGTGTATTGCGAGGCTTGCTCTTCCACAGCAGGACTATCACTGCTTTTCCCTATAGTTTTAGAAAACTTGAATGCCCACTTGACCTCCGTTGATATCGAGAAAGCCTGATAATAGCTACGTTCAATAGTTGGCTGCTAATAATCTTATTAATTAAATAAAAATGCTTGCGTTCGTTCGACTTTCCATCACCGAATAAAGAACACAGGGATATGTCAGCCGTGATATTATGTAGGTACTGGTACTAGTGATAAAGTTTGAAGTAAATTATGCTTTATTCTCTAATTACATAAAATAAGCGTATGGTAATAAATAGCAATGTTATGGCAAAGATAGTAATTCGATATTTTATACTTGGCCCTACTAGGAAACGGGCAAAACATTCCGTCTTAGGGAACATGCACACACTTTATCCTCAGCGCATTTATGGGATACAACAATGCCGGCTAAAGATGATCCGAGACGAATAATAAAGAAAGAGACAGCTATCCGGCAAATATTCGCTGCTACACTGCGACTTAATAAAACCAGACCAATTATCCACATTTGTTTGGACCCAGCCTTTGCGCTCCAGTAAGACATAGCTACATCATTTTTTTTTTATATACAATATCTTTGTGTGTGACTTGGTTGTAGTCTTCTGCGGAGTAGATTTATGCACCAAATGTACGCCTTTGCTTCATCAAATTCAACGGAGCGCTTCGCGCCTCGTGCGTTGATGTCGGTGGCGTTTGCGATTTTTATCATTGCCGCCGTGTACGCCCAATATTCAAATTATTTAATTTTATAGAAAATTGAAAGATTAGATTTTCGAAAGGAAAACTTAATATTACCCACCTAGTTACTTAGGTAAATAAAATAATCTTAAACCTTTATCTCTCTCGTCCCATAAAATACGATTTAAAATGTCTGCCTCCACACTGCTCGAGCACTCGAGCACGACGTAGGATTTTCTTTTTAAATTTATCGAATGCATCGCTTATGCCTTCCTCCACAATGTCTGCTGTATCGCATTTGGTCACTATAATCACCTAAAACCCTGTATTTTATGTAATCCCAAAGAAAAGGTCCATATCCGCACCACTTTGCACGAAATACCTATTCCAAACACAGAAACGAACGAACGTTCACCACAAACAAACTCCAAACAAAGTAAGCATCTATTGATGGCAAGGTAAACAAATAAAGAAATGAGAATTAAGCACCCGCGATTATGAACAAAATTGAAGAACCGCGCTTCCAAACTCGAGGGAAGCAACCGGATACTATAGGCCTACTTAGCCAGCCAGAGCTGAAAACTCAATTTTGAAATTGGTAGGAATCAGTAGATTGGAACAGTAAAAGTACCGAACTTCCTACGTATTGTCAAGAAGTTTTGAGTTTCACATAAAACTTTTACTTTCGAGTTTATTCATATGGAACACCTTTTTACGAATTTAATAGGTAAAACATATTTATTAAAACTTAATAATTACATAGTTATAACTTTTTGTTTTTTAAATTAATTTTTGTCCTTCTCGAAACCAAAACGTTAGTCACTTAAAGAATTTTTTAAGATAGTGCTATCTCTTATACTTAGCTACAGGTTCACGACATTATAACAAAAGTCAAAACCCACAATGTCCAATTTAATAAGAAAAATCATAGTCACAAGACAAAACGCGAAAAACCCAGACATTCGCTGCCAACACGCCAGCGCTCTGTGCGGGCCGACAACTCACTCAGAGCAATAACGCTCCCTGCGCTATACGAGTGCCTCAATGATGGCTACCGTTTTCGTTTTGGAGCTTGCGCTCACCAGTTGGCGCCACTTTGGATTAAGGTCCTGAAGCATAGCTTTTAATGGTTATCAAAGCCTGTTGTTGTTACACAGGCGTGAAAACATGTATTATTGTTTAAATCATACGTACATACATACAGCTCACGTCTTCCTCCTACAGGGGTAGGCAGAATCGATGGATTGTCACTTTGCTCGATCTCTGCATAGGTACTTCTTTCGCTTCCTTCACAAATCCTACCTTCCTTTAAATCATTAAGTCCCCAAACTGAAACCGTACTGTAAAAATATCGAGCACGCCGCTCGCTGTCACTCAGTCTAGGTTTGTTAAAAAAAACCCTAACTTAATGGAACTTCATAAAAATTATGTCACCGAAAAGGCACGTCCGTCATGTCATAGTTTATTTTACGAGAGGATCAGCAAAGCAGGATTCGACAACGATCGATAAATCAATTGAATACTTTACACAACATTATTGTATACCATTCAGTGCAATAACTGCCATTATTCCGATATATATGTATGTATATATAGTCTGCTCAGATTATAATCTGTGGCGAAGCAAGGCAGGATTGCGGCCCAGAGATGAGTTATTCAATATCTCTGTTATCAAGTTTTTGTTTTGATATTATTGGAATAGTTTATTTATATTTATTCATTTATTTTTTTATTTATAAATTCGTGAATGCAGGTACATACATACATACAAAAGAAAATAATCAGTAAAACAACTAAAATGTTGTTTACTCAATAATCTAAAAAAAAAGGAGTTTTGCTTTCTACGTGATAGGAATCAACTGTGTTTTATTTTCTCAGTAGAATTTTACCCTAGGTAGTGAGTAAAATTAGCTCATAAGCTAAAATTTTTGCATTACTAACACTATGGATGTTCATCCGAAATAAATGATTATTATTGAGTAATATGTGATATGAAAATAACGTAAGGATACTTCCACTCGTTTTTTTTTAAAATGAGTAGGTATGCACCTACCTACGTAGGTACACATAAAGCAAAGCGTTTTATTACCCATGCACTTTCGATAAAATCTTCCGTTTGCACTTGATTTAGACTGCTGATTTTAGGTATTCGAGCAAATCATAGTGGATTTTTTTTGTGAGATTAGGGTGTGGTTGCGTAGAATATGTAAAAATAAACAAAGGAATGAAAAATAACTGGAAGAGTCTGTAATTTTCCCGGAGAAAATTCCTTAACTTTTCGCTTGAGAATCATGGTCTGCATTCAGGCCTTCAGTATAGGGCGGGCCGTCCCTAACACCCGTTATAATACAAACACACTATAGTACATACGCTTTTTTTTCCCATATGTATGCAACAACAACGTCCCAGCAGGAGAGCTTAGCCACCAGGGAATTCTAAAGAGTAAGATAATGATGGGAAATATTCCAGTGAGAATTCTTTTGTGCCTAATATTAAAACAGATTATGACATACATAACTGTATATAATTTATGTAATTAATTATCTATATCTATTTAGGTAATCGATCTTTGTTTATTTAGTTTGGTCTAGAACAATACCTTTAGCCTTTAATCTGTTAATCTAATTTACTGATTGATAACTGTTGTGTAAGTCGTCGTTGTAATAAATAAAATAAAATAAAGTTGTTTATTATAATGATTTTTCTTTCTTAGTCGTTATGTTCGTAAGTAAGGTCAAAGTCAAGTCTTAGCCTGGAACGTCAAGGAAGTAGTAATTGATTGTCCTCGAGCATGCTTACATGTAAGCTGAAGACAGGGTACATATATATTAATATAGTAATAAGATCTGAATTGACTCGTATTCTCGCAAATAAAAATATTTCATTAAATTTTTTATCTATTTATATATGAAATGATAAACTAACTGACTGATTGGTGAAATATTAGTGCACAGCCCAAACCGCTGTGTCTAGAGACCTGAAATTCCGCACATAGATGCCTTATACAGTGTAGGCAAACGGTAAGTAAGATCTCTCTAAGGGTGGTATAATAAGGGTGGTATAAGAAAAACAATAATAATTAATAATCGAGTAACCACGATCAATGTTCAGATGTGAAATAAATAACTAACTTCATAACCTACATTAAGTTTTTATCATTTTTAAGTGTAAATAACGTTACAAGTCCGTAAGGTATCTAACTACCTACTTATTTATATGTAGATATTTAATTTAGATCAAATATATATTTATATATATATATATATATATATATATATATATTTGTTTTTGTATAAACATCAATATGCCCCACGATTTAAAATTATGTGCATCCATCCCAATTGCTGTCTAAGACTTAGTGCTACCGTAAGTACAAGTGTATTGTAATCATATGTGCGGCGAATATGTACCTACCTGCTTACGTACTTCGCCTGCTTACTTATTATTGCTGTAGTATACGTAATTTGTGATGAATATTGTTTACTTATAGTAACGTAATCTTTAAATATTGAGCTAATTAAAACATGTTATAATAACTAAAATTACACTGTCGTTTTGAGACGTGGTGATCATTGTATTCCTAACTGATAGCTGGTTAGCTATTGTAGACCGGTTGGTCTACAGGATCACAAATTAAAATATTATTTATTATTATCATCTGATTATTATGGTATGTAGGGTAGTTCCGTGCTGCATTGATTACGATAATTTCGATGTCCGGCTATCCGGTATGCTTTGATAATAAAATAAGGTTACCATTCCTTATTAAATGAAAATAGTAACAATGTCCAAGTGTACAATAGTATTAAATCTAGTAAAAATTATAGTATGCATATTGTAACTATTCAGTGGGTAGACTAAAATAAATAAGTAAAATGTACATACCAGTGTGAAGATTTACAAACCAGTGAGCAGATTCTTCCCAATTCTGAAATGTTAACTCGCGTGGATTTCAAATTAAAACAATTGTTGATTATCACCAGATTTTACTTAGACTCGTACAATAATTACAAAACAGAGCTCCGTTAGCTTTCGAGGTTGAGCATAGAATGTCCCAGCACACTTGTAGTGTTGCCATTACAACACTTCGATTAATTCTAGACAATATTTGAAATGATATATTTTCTTAACTTAGTTACACAAAATAATCAAAATTATATCTAAATAACAATATTTTTATGTTCAGTTAGCAATATTGCTAACACGATGGTGTAGTTGACACTGGCGTAGTACGACATTGACCTGGGGGCCAATTCCATTAAATGTCAACTGTTATTATAGTTGGATGTCAATGGTCAGTCAATGGTCATTCAATGGTGTTATTTTGTCAATTTTCAGAGCAAATAACACCATCTACTGACCATTGAAATCTCATTGTCATCCAACTGTAACCGTTGACATTTAGTAGAATTGGCCCCCTGATTGACCGTTATTTTTACCCCCGCAACAACTAACCGTCATTTTTAGGGCTGCCAGAATAAGAAATTTTTTCATGAATTTTTGGTAAAAATTTGATTAAAGAGAATTAAGGTGATTTACGCTTATTAAATAAAAACAATTTCAATCAAAACTGATGTGCAAAAGGGAGTAACTGTTTAATATTATTTGTATTGTTAAATATATTTTATAACACATTTGCTCGTAAAAGGTATCTTATTTAACCAATTTCAATATCGTATTCTATCTCATTACGCCCAAGTGCGGTAAGTGTAAAGTAAAACGCACGGTTTATCAAGATGCTCCGTCTAAAAACAAACGGTAGGTACTTTTTAAAATCTCAGCAAAGAGTTTTTATGTCAAAAAAGTTGTCAATATTTTATGATTAAAATTAACTCTTGGAGATAAAATATAATAAAGAAATATTCATGTACATAATTATTTAATTTAATTAATTTTGACAGTAAATTACAACCAATTAATCTGTAACAAAACACAAAAATATTAATTTACTTTATTAGTAATACTGGCTGTTTTTTGTGCCTTTGCCTAAAAAAAATGATGATGCGCGCCGCGCGCTTTTTCTTAACGCTGTATTGTTTTTATTCGTTTACCATAGTCGGAGTTTTATTTTATTTCCTCGCAAATGTGTTATAAAACGTCGTATGACATACGTGCGCTTTGATAATTACAGCCTCTGCTTACTTGTAGCCCTCGCCTATAGCTCGGGCTAGCAATATCGCCTCGGCTGTAATTTTCAACCTACCGCACTTATATCATAATGTACTTTTTCCTTCAGTACAGTTATTTTGTGCTGTTACAAGTGACTGAACAGCAGCTACTATAGGTTTAACAAAACAATTCATGACTTCAAACCTCATAACTGCAAGCTGAAGTGTCACGAAACTTGTAAGTTGTACAAGACGCCTAGTTTGGTTAAGACACCACCTTTTTATAAGATATGATGGAGTTGACTTTTAAAAATTTAAAAAGAATAGGAAAGTATATAAAAACTTGTCAATCGCATATTCTTATGCCGCGGTAGACGTTCACCAATTCAAAAATAGCTGCCACGTACGACGTAGGTACCTACTGTATGTTGAAGCTAAATTATTAAGGGCTTGGTTTTTCTAGAATTATGATTTTGAAAATCCATGGTTTATACAAAAAAAAATTGTCTGTACAAAAAAGTTCTGAAAAAAGTAGGTAGGTAAGTATGTTTGTTGTAGTTTGTTTTTAAATTTTATTTATGATATTTAACACAAATTTTATAGTAAAAATTATACTAGAAAATCAAGTGTTTTTCGTAATGAATTTGAACGGCTAAGTAATTTTTATTCATTTCCCTGCCGCCTGCCTATTTTATCTATATAATGAGCACGGCTTGGATTAGAAGCCCGTCGTGCTTATTATTATTATTATGGAGGAAGAAAATATATAAGTATAATAAAATTCAGAAAATATGTAACTAGTATGTATTTGGATTTTTTTTATTTTGGGAGGCAATGTAGGGAAATTAAAAACCATATCAGGCAACATTGAGCTTGGAGCATCCCTGGTTGGTTACTGCCGTTAGGAGCCATTTACACGAGGGCAATCCACTAAGACAATCCACTAAGACTGCATACAAAAAAAACTTGAGGTCAATCCATTCCATTGTCTTCACGTTTTTTTTGTATGCAGTCTTAGTGGATTGTCTTACTGGATTGCCCTTGTGTAAATTGGCCCGTTACTGGTCTGTGGAGCGTCTATCCCGTAGGTACATATACCCTCAGATCAAATAAAAAGTTATTTGATCTGAGCATATACCGTTTTGTTTTTCTTTTTATATTCTTCTTTTTATATTCAGTCAGCTGTTTGAGCTTGCGAAGGACGGTCGATCCGCTGTCATTAGCGCGCGCGAGTTACGTAGGTACCTATAACGTTAACTACTTATTGTGTCTACAGTGAACCGACCCTCACACTTAAAATGTTTTGCTCTAAATGCAATGAACCTGTCACTGATTTTGTTGCCTGCCAGGGAGGAATGTGTAATGGTCGTTTTCACTACCATTGTGCTGGTGTGGCAGAGTCTACGTACAGGAAAATGGGACAAGAAAAGAAAGCCTCCTGGCGCTGTGTAACGTGCCGAGGGGTATCTTCGCCGCTGACCCCCACACCTACCGGGTCAATTAGCGAATTGATCAAGGAAATTAAGGAATTTAGAGGTGACTTCGATTCAATGAAGAAAGATATTGATACAATAAAAAATGATCTCCAAAGTACATCAAAAAGTATTCTAGAATTGAATTCTATGTGGAGTGACCTCGGAAAACGTTTTGACGGGATGGATGAGCGTTTAATTCTAGTTGAAAGTAAGGTGGCTACATTAGCTACTGTCCAAAAACAACTAGCAGAAGCCCAACAGACAATCCACGAACTAAAACAAGAGAATAGTCTTCAAGATCAATTCTCTAGGTTGAATAACATTGAAATTCTAGGCATCCCTCAAAAAAGCGGTGAAAACCTCAATTCTATACTACATGACGTTTGTGCGAAGGTGGGCATAACCTTGCATAACACCGATGTTGACACAATTCACCGAGTCCGTCCATTTAATCGTGACGGCAAGCAAGACGCCAATACCCGCCACCCGTCAATGATAGTGCGCTTTACGCAGCGCACCCGCAAAAATCAGCTAATAGCAGCGGCACGGGCGAGACGAGGACTCACTACCGCCGATATTGGAATGTCAGGACCGGCCACCGATGTTTATGTCAACGAACACCTAACACCGGCGAACAAGCTTCTGCTTAAGCGTGCACGCGAGATAAAAGCCAAGCTACAGTATAATTATCTGTGGATCAGGGATTGCAAAATTCTTATGCGCAAAAATGACAAATCTAAGATTATAAGAATTGTTGATGAATCTGATCTACTTAAGTTACAGTGACTAATTTCACTCCTTGTACAATATTTTTACTGTCGTTGCTTTTGCATCGATGTAATTTTATTGTTATTGCTCATCACATATTTAGATTTACCCTTAATCTTTATTTTAACTGTTACCACTACCAGTCTTCTCAATTACATAGCGTACATTCTCCCTTATACTTCCACCCCGCTTATTTTTGTTGCTCATGTATTAAAATTAAAATTGACTTTCCAAACTTATTGTATATATATTCACGGATTTTGGTATTTAAATGTAGTTTATAATTCACAGTGTCAATTTTCGTATTCTCATTTGTTATTCCAGCGTAATTTGCTATTACATTATTATTTCTACGTGTCTGAATCTTTTTTATTTACCTAATATAAATGGCTAGAATAGATTCACTTAATATATACTATCAGAACGTGAGAGGTTTAAGAACTAAATCTCATGACTTTTTAGCTAATGTCTTAAAAAACAATTATGACCTGATATTTATAACTGAAACCTGGCTAACCCCAGATTTCGAGGATGCCGAGTACTTTTATTGCAACTACAACGTGTATAGGCGCGACAGACCAAGGCCCGGGGGAGCGACGGGTGTCGTGCGCGGTGGAGGGGTGCTCATCGCTGTGCGCACCGGACTGAACGTGCGCCGGCGCGACGACTGGTGCTCGTCCCCCGATGCCGAGGAGATATGGCTCACTTTAGATATGCCCCCCGCGACTCGCTCCCGCCGCGCCCCCGACACCGCTAACTATGTTTCCTCTTTCCACGTTGCTTGTACATATTTCCCGCACGGCGTCAACCACTCTGGTGCTTTGCAGTCGTTCTTTACTACAGTTTCCGACCGCATACATAATCATTCCGATGACTCCTTCTTACTACTTGGTGATTTCAATATTTCATACGCTTTGTGGTCCTCATCTAACAACAGTTCCCATCTTTTATTAAATACAAATAATGACCCCAAGGCGTCAGCTTTATTGGACTTCATGAGTTTATGTAATCTGGCTCAATATAATAGATGTTTTAATGTCAACGACCGGATCTTGGATCTAGTTTTGAGCAACTCATCCTGTCGATGGAAAACATATAACGATCCTCGAGACTACCACGAGTTTAAACTATTGCGCACCCGTGAAAAGAAACTACAAACAGAATGTTACAATAATTATATAAAATTCTCCGAGGAGAAGATAACTGTAGCACCTAAATACTTTTGGACCTTCATAAAATCTAAATTTTCTGCTAATAATACACCGTCTTGTATGAGCTATGATGCCGTTTCATCTACTGATGGCGAAACTATATGTAACCTTTTCAACGATTATTTTCACTCTGTATTTGTCCCCTCAAACAATTTTCTTGACACAACCACGTCCAGCCCGGAATCCTCCACTGCTGAAACTTTTATCAATGTCTCCCAAATAAATGTCTCACTGAATCTCGTCCAGAAAATACTACAACAGGTTGATGTCAACAAGGGTGCTGGTGTAGATGGGATACATCCATTGTTGATATCTAAATTGTCTAAGGAACTATCCATTCCTATCTTTATAATCTTTAATAAATCATTGACAGAAGGGTGTTTCCCAAGTATTTGGAAAAAGGCTCTAATTACCCCTATTTACAAAAGTGGAAACAAACATGATGTGCGCCATTATAGGCCAATCTCTAAACTGTGCGTTTTGGGTAAAATCCTCGAAAAGATCGTGACAAACGAGTTGAGCTCGTTAGTATGCCGTCACATCTCACCACATCAACATGGTTTTTACCGTGGTCGTAGTGTTGACACCAACCTAGTATTGTACACAGACTACCTTCTTAATTCACTTTCCGCAGGATATCAGGTGGACGCCGTGTATACCGACTTCTCAAAGGCTTTTGATAAAATAAATCACTTCACGCTTATGGAAAAATTATCGAAGTTCGGTATTCATGGAGACTTGCTGCGTTGGTTGAGCTCATACATACCGAACCGAAGTCAGGCTGTGGCACTGAAGGGCTACACGACTAAATTTCTTGAAATTTCCTCGGGTATTCCGCAAGGCTCGCATTTAGGCCCCTTTCTCTTCACTATATATATAAATGACGTAGACTCATGTTTCCAGAACTCATGCCATCTGCTGTATGCAGATGACACTAAGATCTATAAGACAATTTCTACACTTGATGATTGCCTACAATTACAGTCAGACTTACAAAGATTCGAAACATTTTGTGAAAAAGACCAACTCTTTCTGAATCCCGACAAATGTTACACCATATCTTTCAACCGTAAACGCAGTCCCATTGCATTTGATTACACCCTATCTGGTAGAACAATTAAACGGGTCAAGGAAATCAGAGACCTTGGTGTCACCCTGGATACAAAACTGGATTTCACTCTTCACATCGACAACGTCATCTCTAGAGCGTACAAGCAACTCGGAATGATTCTTCGCCTAGCTCGACCTTTCAGGCAACCCCTAACTTATAAAATATTATATTATTCTTTTGTTCGTAGCATCTTAGAGTTTGCCTGTACCTCATGGAACCTTCAATACGCAGTGCATGTAGCTTGCATTGAGAAGGTTCAAAATAAATTCTTAAAGTCTTTAGATTATAGAACTGGTCATTTTTTCATCGATTGCAAAACTGCCTCTAAAAGACACAAAATACACCCCTTAGAAAAAAGACGTAAATATTTAGACGAAATATTCCTTTACAAAATTATTAACAATAACATTGATTTGGCACCACTGTTACAAGATATTAGCTTTAAAATATGTAGATTATCCTCTCGCTCTAAAAGTACATTTTATATCGTACAAATTACGCTGGAAATACTTATATTAGGAGAGCCTGTAAATATTATAATAGTTATTTATCTAATGTGGATATCTTCCACTTACCTTTAGCCTCATATAAGAAAAGGGTGGGAGAAATTATATTTGATACAGACTCTGGGAGTAGGTAGGCACTTGTTAGCCTGCCACTGACTTGTTGTCATTGCAATATATATATTTTCGTATGTATGTGTGATTATCCTTAGCAATATTTCAAAATATCTTTATATTAGTGTTTAATTTATGGAACTCTTAGGTCTATTAGTCATAGTATTTAAGTTTATTTGTTGTGTATGACTGTATGTTTCCTGAATAAATAAATAAAAAAATAATAAAAAAATAAATTCTTACGACGAAGAATTTCACCAACTCGTGCTTATTTGTGAAGTGAAAGATACAAAAAACAAATCTTTGCCTCCAAGAACACAAAGAAATAGGTATCTATAAATGCCTCGTTGGTGGAGTCTCCATTACAGGTACCTCAAAGTATTCGACATTCTGATAGTCCAATCTTAGTTTCAAGAAGACGTCCTACCGACACTTACATGAGACGTTCTACTGACGTTTATGGTATGACGTGTAACGACACTACATAGAACGCGCCAATAGACGGCCGAGTTCTAAACCGCGCTATCGGAGTTTTCTAATGAGTTTGTATAAATACAACTGTCCAACATCAACCGTTGGACCACCAGTTGGGTCACCACTATGGAGGAGCGGAGGTGGAATGCTCCCTTAAGGTCAGCAGCAGCAGCAGTCACACAGCAAGCCAAAATCCGCCAAACCAGGTCCATACGCAGCCGACGCACCGTGCTATCTGATCCTGCAGGCTCATTGCATGAGGAGCATTCCACCTCCGCTCCTCCATAGACGTGTCACAGACGTTTATGGTGTGACGTGTCACAGAGGTTTATGGTGTGACGTGTCACCAACGTCTCGATAAGACGTCATTGGGATAAGACAAATCCACGTCACTATAAGATCCTACAGACGTAAAATTTTGACGTCATCTATTTCAAGATGGACCTTAATTGGCCGTCGCTTCTACGTCATTTTGCTACCTAGCGGTAGAAGTGTGTAACTTCGTGGCTGCTCTAATTACAATACAGACTTTCGTTTTAACTAGTATTTCACTTTAACTAGGCATTGAGGTCGGCACTCTTCAGACCAGCCATGCTCACTAGCAAATCCAACCCTGGGCTCCTGCAGACTAGTGTTGTGATGATCCCGCAGAAAGTTGCAAGGCCCGGAAACGGAACTGCTAAGGCCGAGAATCGAACAATCTCTGGGTCCTCACCAGGAGATCAAAAAATACCTGCACCAGTGTAACCAGTGTTTGTCATCAAATGCAAATGTCATTGACTTCTATATGACCGGTCGATCAATGACCCATTCATTCATGTGGTGTGTAAGTAGGTATACTACTCGTCCAATAATGTACCTACCTACTTACTATATAATAATGGATACTGGTACCTACATCTTTAAGTACCTACCACCTAACACATACGAGTATGCTTATTTGTACAAATGTACATAATACGTAATCGTATAAAAACGTTTTAATTACAACAAGTTTTTATTTGTTACATTGTTTTTGATGTACGCTCGCACAATAAGACAGCGTTCGTACTAAAACGTAGTGCTTAGATCTTCTTTGACTCATTACTTAATTAAACTCACCTGTAAGTTACTTGTGTGTGTTTTCGAGTAAAATTGTGGCATTGACTTCAGTAAGTACCCAGATGAGACAACGTACCATCTCCTTAGGAAGATAAAATACCTACTTGTTTTAGTAAGACAGAAACTTTGAGTATTTGGTTTAAAATAGGTACAGCACACACGCGTGGATATTTAAACCGACATTCATAATTCATAGCGGTTGCCTACGACATAAAAAACCTATGAGTACCTAGTTATACTAGTAGTTAGGTTAGTAATGAGTTAATACTGGAGTTTAGTTAATAATAATAAATAAATAATGGGACACAATTCGCACACGGTTATTTAGTCCCAAACTAGGCAGAGCCTGGTACTATGGGTACTAAACAACTGATAGACTTACTTAAATAAATATAAACGACCAGATACGAAGCCAACAGATATGTTCATGCACACAAATGTTGGCCCCGAGCGGGGATCGAACCCGCGACCTCCGACTCAAAGGCAGCAGGGTCACTACTGGTCACTACCAACTGAGCCAACGGGCCCGTCGCTCTAGTTTGCATTTATTAATAAGACAGTATAGTATAAGTAATGCACACTTATACCATTCGTTATAGTAAGTTAGGTACGGTAGAGCATAATAGCCTTATGTTTAAAGAGCCTGCTTCACATGATGAAAATCAGTGAAGCTCGAGTTCGAATCCTGGAATGTACCAATGAGTTGACATATTTATCAGTAGCTCGACGGTGAAGGAAAACATCGTGAGGAAACCCGCAAGTCCCAGAATTCATTCTGAGACATGTGTAAACAGACCCGGTCCGGCGATGGGCTCACCACCTATCACGCTTAGGGGTCCAAAGAAAAGGTGAAAAGTGGGTGGTACCTATACTATATCCAGAAATGGAATACCTTTGGCTATCCCCTCGAGGAGGCGTGAGATTTTATTTTAGGTAGGTGCATATTATTATATTTAAAGTAAATAAATTCTTTCAATTGATACATATATGTATAGTTACCTACCTACCCATATTATATATCCGTGCAAAATACATTTGGACCATAGGTATTCTAGCTAGACGAAACCAATGTGCGTTGTCTGTCAGTCAGTCAATGTTAGGTTTTATTAAGTAGACGATAATATAATAGAACAATAACGTAGGTAGGTTAGGTTAGGTTAGCTTAGTTAGGTATATTAAACAAAATAATAATATAATATCACGCCTCTTATCCCCGAGGCAGAGGTATTCCATTACTGGATATACCCACATTTCACGAGATATATTGGACCCCTAAACGTGATAGATGGTGAGCCCATCGCCGGACCGGCGCGGAGGGCGTATTCACGGAGATTCGATACTCGATATTGGAAAATCTGTCGAATCCTTATGTCAAATATTATGACATCTGTGTATAGCCCATCTCGAAACGTTTCGACAGATTTTCCGATTCCCAGTCGAATATCGAGTATCGAATCTCCGTGAATACGCCCGCTGGTCTGTTTACACATGTCTCAGAATTAATTCTGAGACCTGCGGGTTTCCTCACGATGTTTTCCTTCACCGTCGCGCTGGTGATAAATATGTACGTAAGTTTTTGAAAAACTCATTGGTACATGCCAGGATTCGAACCCGAGCCTCACTGATTTTCGGCCGGCTCTAACCGTTCGGGCTATCACTGCTCCTTCTCGTACCTACCTATATTATTTTTCGTAAATCAGAGGAGGAGGGCCGTCTGCTCCTCTTCTTTGTTACGTGTGAAGAACACTCCTCTATGTTGTCACTTCCACAAGGCACCTACCTACCTATGTTGATAATAAATTAAACTTTAGTTAGACGTAGAACTAAAGATAAGTTTGTACTTCAATACCTATAATAAATTATGCGTAATTACTAAAGTAGCTAGGTAATTTAATTTCTACCTGTTTTTATCGCTGCTGTGCCAGGAAGTCGTGCTCACTGTTTGAGTGGATTCAGCGAGGTGTGTCGGTGACCGATTTTTTTGTCTGCATGTTATTACTTTAACTGTTGTTAAAGATGTTTCATCCGATGAATTAACATCGTGAATTCTTAATTCTAGTACGCGTACGTAGTAAATATCCATGGAGGCGGCGGGCAACAGGACGGCGTTGCAGAGCGCGCTGGGCGTGTTGGCCGCGCTGCAGCTGACCGCGCCCATGTGGCCGCCTCAGGCCGCCGTGGGGGAGGGCGACGCGTTCGACTACATCGTGGTGGGCGCCGGGTCGGCGGGCTGCGTGCTGGCCGCAAGGCTGGCCGAGCTGCCGGGAACAGTGCTGCTGCTCGAGGCGGGAGGCGACCCGCCGCTCGAGGCCGTGGTGGGTGCGAGCGCTCTCTCTGCTTCCAAGATAACCAGCGAACGCAGGTACTCATCCTCTCTGCTCAGCTTCCAGGTTTGATGATGTACATCCCGAGATCTCTCCAGGATTGGAACTACTCGGCCGAGTACGACGGGGACGGGGGACGATGCCACAAGAACGGTAGAATAGAGTTGACCCGCGGCCGCATGCTCGGCGGCACCGGCTCCGCCAACTACATGACGTACGTGCGCGGCGGGCCGGCCGACTACGAGCCGTGGGCCGAGGCCGCCGGAGACCGCTCGTGGGCGTGGAGCGGCCTGCTGCCCTACTTCGCCAAGGGCGAGAGGCTGCTCGACGCGGCCGTCCTGCTGTCGCCCTCCGGGGCGCTCCACGGCACGCGCGGCAACGTGGCCGTGACGCGGCGGCCCCGGGAGGAGGTCCGAAGGTACCTGAGCGCGTTCAGAGAACTCGGCCACGAGACGCCGCTGGACGTGACCGGCCTCGACAACCTGGGGTACGCGGAGCCCCTGTTCACGATAGCGGAGGGCCGGCGGCAGAGCAGCGCGGACGCGTACCTGCGGCCGACCCGCCCGAACCTGTTCGTGCTGCGCCACGCGCTCGCGACCCGCGTGCTGCTGGGCGAGGGGCGGCGAGCCGTCGGCGTGAGGGTGCGCCGAGGGGGGGCCGGCGGCGGCTGGGGCGCGGGGGAAGAGATGACGATGCGCGCGCGCCGCGAGGTGGTGCTGACGGCTGGCGCGCTCAACTCGCCGCAGCTGCTGATGCTGTCGGGCGTGGGCCCGCGCGACCACCTGCGGGCGCTCGGCATCCCGCTGGCGGTGCACGCGCCGGGCGTGGGGCACGGCCTGCAGGACCACGTGGCCGCGCTCCTGGCGTACCGCACGCGCGCCCCGCCCGGCCCGCCCCCGCCGTCGCCTCCGCTGACCGAGTTCCCGGGCGCGCTGTTCCTGGGCTTCGCCGCGCCGGGGCTCGCCGGCGGCCCCCCGGCCTACGAGACGGCGAACTTCGTCGTGCCGCCCAACTCGCCGGCCGCACTCGAGCTGTGCTCGGTCGCGTTCGGCCTCCGGGACGAGATCTGCCGCGGGTTCGGCGAGGCCGGCGCCGGCGCGGAGCTCCTGTTCACCGTTCTGAGCGTGCTGCACCCGAGGTCGCGCGGGCGGGTGTCGCTGCGCAGCGCGGACCCGACGGAGCCGCCGCTGGTCGAGCTCGGGTTCTACTCGGACGAGCGCGACCTCGACGCCATGGTGGAGTACATGGAGGACTTCGCTCGCGTGGAAGAGACCGCCGCGTTCGCGTCGTTCGGCGCGGAGGCGGTGCGCTTGCCCGCGGCCTCGTGCTCGGGGCTGGTCGGGCGCGAGTGGCGCCGCTGCTGGGCCCGCTGCGCCGCCGTGGCGCAGTTCCACTTGGCGGGCACGTGCGCGCTGGGCTCGGTGGTGGATAAGGAGCTGCGCGTGCCGGGCGTGCCGGGGCTGCGCGTGGCCGACGCCAGCGTGATGCCCTCGCTGCCCGGCGGGAACATCAACGCGCCGGTGCTCGCCCTCGCCGAGAAGGCCGCCGACCTCATCAAGCGGGACTTCTTCGAAGAGTTCCCGTCGACAGCTGAGAACTGTGATACCGTATAGTGTATTTATGTGGCAAGAGATTGCTATCCCTTGAGGGGTGCAGAAATTCTAGAAAAAACGCGAAATCTAAGTAGGTACATTAACACCTGACCGGATTTTGGGCGGAATATGGAGTGCTGAAACACTACATTTGAGACCCTTAGAAGTAGGTATACTACCATTAATAGCAACATGTTTGTACAATTTTCATTTTTATATTGCACATATTTTATTTTATTGTTTAATAATTTCAATCATCAACCCGTAACAGGTATATTTTTACATATGTTTAGTCATAGTTTTTAAATTTTGATGAAAAACAATACTTACCATTGCTCTAATAATAAGTTAGTAAGGTATAAATAAAGTACCTACTTACTTACCTACTGTAAAATAAAATCTCTGCAAAAATAGTTTCTTGTTAATTATTTGATCTACCGAACTACCTACAATTTAAATATTCGCACTTCATTTAAAATTACCTTATACATTAAACAAATCATAATTATGAAAAATAAAACGACGTCTATTTTAACCCTAGTTTTAAGTCAAATCTGTAGGAAGACTAAAACTAATTATATAAAAGTTATCAGAAGAAAGTGTAAAATTTTTTCCTTCGTGCGGCGTGCCAGTCTGTACTAATGATCAAATTATTATGTAGCGTACCTCGGTGGGAAGTGGAAAATTGGATTATGGTAGGTATTCATCAGGCAGGATTGCGTTAGGTAGGTATTTTTATTTTGTAGTTTCATTAGTTAACGATATTATAAAGGAGGAGGTGGACAGGTTTCGTAAATCTCGAAAGTTCCACCTGGCTTCAGGCCGGATAATGGCCTCGGAAGACCTCAGTCGGCCTCGGCGTCGGTCTGCGCCTCCTCCTCGTCGGCGCCGAAGGGGTCGAGGCAGAGCAGCTGGTCGCGCACGTCGCTCCACCCGCCGGTGGGCGGCGGCGGGCGCTCTGCGGTGGGCTCCGGCGCGCCCCACACGTGCACCGCGCGCACCCGCGCCGGGAACAAGGCGCCGCCGCGGTCCGCCTCGAGCAGCGCGCGCGCCGCCTCGCCGCCCTGCGGGACGAGCCGCGGCGCGGCGCACGCCACGACCGCCGCGCGGCCTCCCGGCAGCCGCGCGCCCGCCGCCACCAGAGACGCCTCCCAGCCGACGTCGTCGTGCGTGCAGTAGTGCACCGCCAGCGCCGCCAGCCGCCGCCACGCGGTCGCGTTGAGCGCGAGCCCCGCGCACTCGGGCGGCCGCCACGCGTCCACCGCGAGCAGGTCGTAGGCCGGGCCGGGCGCCGGCGCGGGCGCGCGGCCCAGCGAGATGGCCCCCGCGGCCGGGAAGCGAGCGAACGCGCGCTCGGCGTGCCGCAGCATGTGCAGCAGGTCCGGCGCCGCCAGCTGGGTCTCCTCGAGGAACGCGACCGGCGCGCGGTGGCCGGGCGCCCAGTCGGCGCGCTCGAACGCGAAGCTCGCTCTCCACCACCAGTGCAGCTTGCGCTCGACGCGGCGCGCGTCCCGCGGCCGGCAGCCGGCGGCGGGCGGCGGAGGGGCACCCGGCGGGCAGTCGGCCGGGTCGACGCCCGGGTGGCGCTCCGGGTGCAGCTGCACCGAGTGCGGGTAGAAGATCTGCGCGACCATGCAGAAGCGGACGCCGCGGCCGAGTCGCACGATCGCCTCGTCGTAGTGGGAGTGCGAGAGGACGAGCAGCGCGGTGTGGATGTCTCTCACGCGAGCCAGCGACGCGAGCAGCAGCCGGAGGCGCGCGACGCCGCGATGCACCTCCACTAGCAGGACGGGCGTGTCGCGCGTGACGGGCCCGAAGCGCCGCCAGTTGAGAATCTCGGCGTCCTGCTTGTTGAGCCGGCGCAGACGGGCGCGCAGCGCAGCGGCCTCGGGCTCGGCGAGGCGCCGCTCGGGCACGCTGTCCCCAGGCAGGGCAACGGGCCTCTCCCCCCCCAAGCACAGGCACAGGCCCCCCACCACACAGGCCGCCAGCGCCCCCCACGCGAGCGCCGACGCCCGCTTGTCTGTCCGTATTTTATGAAGAATACACTTGAAATTCATTTTTCTAAAAACTTAACGGTTGATAAAATTAACTAAGCTGTATAAGTTGTCGGGACATTTTATATAAATTTTCAAAAAATATACTTTTTTAACATAGGTGTTCTGTAAAGAAATAAAGTTATCCGTTGTCCTCTATGAAAGAATAAATATTGTATACCTAATGACTTTTGCCGATTTGCAAGAGTCCTAATCATAAATGTCATAATTTGTAGTGTAATCTCTCCTAGACTTCTCCTCGAAGATAAATAAGTAGGCAAACCTTTTGAATAAAAAGAATAAGTAAATAAATAAAACATAATATTCTACAAGTGGATTTTTTTCTTACTTACTCTAAATACTGGAGTTATATAATTTTACTTAAAGGAAACATTTCTAAGTATATTTTTAAAAAGAAACAATGCTGTTGCAAACTAAGTGCAGTTTATTCATTCAAAGATTTGCGAAAGTTTGTAACACCTGGAAATCGAACCGGCTAAAATCTGAAAAAATAACTCCCTGTAAGTACTTTTATGCCGTCGATCGATAGGGTCAAATAACATAACATAACGATCAAATCTCTCTAACATTATCTTTTTCATTAAAGTAATATTTGTCATTAGGGTTCTTTTTTTAAGTGATAACGCTTTCAAATAAAAAAAAGAATCATACAAATCGTTTACCCAGTTGAAAGTTCGAGGTAACAAACATAAAAACGTCGGTTAAAAAGGGCAGGCGGAGAGTGTTTGAGCACATTGAATTTTTGTGCATCTACTTAGCCTCTAAACTAATTTATAACCGGGTACATAACTTTAATAATGTTTTATCATTATTTTATTTTATCATTTTTTTGCCATTGGAAGTGCAGTTTGATTGCAGTTGGCGTGCAGTTACACCGACGGCACCGACGCCAATTGCAATCAAACTGCACGTTGATGTGCAGTTGGCTTGCAGTTTCATTACAGTCGTTCCAAATGCATTCAAACCGCTACTAGGCTATATTTTATTCCCGTATTCCCACGGGAACGGGAATAACTCGGATGAAACCGCGCTTAACCGCTAGTCACTACATAGTATAAAACAAAGTCGCTTTCTCTGTCCCTATATCCCTATGTCCCTTTGTAGGCTTAAATCTTTAAAACTACGCAACGGATTTTGATGCGGTTTTTTTTAAATAGATAGATTGATTCAAGAGGAAGGTTTTAGTATAAGCATTGCACCCGTGCGAAGTCGGGGCGGGTCGCTAGTATTTTATAAAGTACTTATGATTTTACTGTCGATACCATAAAAAGTGATGAAAGTTTTGAAGACACTGTATTTTTTGTTAATGGACTTCGAAGCAAACAAAACCATATAACAAAGAAATTTTTAAAGAGGAAGTTAATTTTTTACTGGATTGAAGGTTTTGACTGAATACGTTTATTGTTGTACCAGCGGTTCTGCGCGGCGCGGGAATAAAATATAGCCTATAGTACTCACGGAAATTCTAGATTTCCATTGGAAAAAAATATTTTAAAATCGGTCCAGTAGTTATTGAGCTTATTTGTAACAAAAATACAAATCTTTCTCTTTATGATATTAGTATAGATTAACAAAGACTGAAAATGAGGCAGTATGACCTATGCTTCTAACCTGTTCAACAAAAACGGGTGAAAAAAAAAAGATCTATGGACGGCTTCTGTAGTAATAGTGTTCTGTGCTTATGTCACTCACTTCTGTCAGCTGTGGGGCTGTGCTGTGAGCTAGAGCGAGAAACGGAACGACGATCGACCTGTCAATTCCGATTTCAACAAACGGCGAACGGGGAGCTGGCGCACGAGAAGAGATATTAGATGCCGAATATGTCCCCGGACCTCCGATTGGGCGCCAACAGATAGTGACCACGAGCCGCCGCCGAGCGGAGCGCCGTCGCGGCCGGGCGGCGCCTGAACGATGGGGTCGAGGGAGCGGGACGCGAAGTCGCTCCAGGACAAGCTGAAAGTGTTCTTCAACAAGAAGGGTAAGCGGGTGGGCGGGGGGCGGGCGACGGCCTCTCGGCGGCCCCTGGTAGCGGTGGGTGGTTTGTTGCAGCGGCGGCGCCTCCGCGCGGCTGGCTGGCGGTGTCGGCGGAGCTGGCCCGCGAGCTGGGCCCCTCGACGCCGTCGCCGCGCCGCCTGCGCGCCGTCAAAGACCTCACCGAGCGCGCACTCACTGCGAGGCTGCCCGACGTGAGTACCCGCTACGTTCGCTTCGCCACGGTCGTTCTCGGTCTCCTTGCGTTGTGTTTAGGACCACACATGCCACTGCTTCATTTTTTGAGTATGGGACTTGGATTGTTATTGTAGGAGATGATTTTATGGTATGATGAAATAAAGTTACATATTTAGAGTAGATTTACTGGTTGATTTGCCAACACCATGGTTATGAGTTAAAACCAATAAGATTAAAATATAATAGGGCATAGAGGGGACAATGCGAGGAAAATTTGAAGCCAAAAGTTATTCCAAGTGGAATAAGTCCAGTGCAATTTCAACCGAATGACAGCTCGCGTTCATACTAACTGACATGATGCTTGAGCTTCAAACATGCTTCAAAGTTTTGTATGAAAATATTCCTAATGTCCCCTCTATGTCCTATTATATTTTAATCTCTTTGGTTAAAACAATTAAAAATCTATTATGTCTGGAATTTTATAGGATGAGTGATTAGGCCATTTAACTTGAAGAATTTGTCATTTGTCAACCCTCCTGTGTCTGAGGCACTTCAACAGCTTTCACTGTGTACAACACAATAAAATGTGGAACATATAGTTTGTCACAAAATTCATACTATTATATACGGGTGAAACCGCTCAGAACAGCTAGTAGGAAATAAAATTAATTATGAGTTTAACTTATATATATATGTTTTGTTCTGCACATTTGTATTTCCAACAGTACAATTAAGAATTAGAATTATGAGTACACAAGTATAACAATCAACAAACATCATAACAAAGATAAACATACAAATCTTTCCTCTTTATAATACTAGTATAGATGTGTCAACTTATTTACTTGAAAACTTACTGAACCGCTAGTATTTTATAAATTACATATTGTCAACATTGTCTTGCCTTGTGGTTACAGTCTGCTATATAAAATAAAAATTATGCTAATTATTTTTAGTTCCTTTGAAAGTTGGATTACTTGTGTGGTATACCTTTTTCAAGTAACTTTCTGTCTTCAGTGTCAGTAGATATTTTTGTTTTCTATTTGTGAAAACCTGTAATTGGTCTATCTATATGTTTTTAACTAGATGTCGCGCGGTGCGCGAGGCCGCAAGCGGCCACGCGTGTCTCTGTGGGGTCGTATTTTGACAGAAAAATAAAGTCTAATTTTGGGTGCCCATCTTGTTTTAGCCGTTTTAAGTCGAAAAATAATAAAATTTTGTTAAATATTTTTTTTCATGGCAACACTGTTTACTGAGACCCACAATCGCTCCATACAAGCCAACTTTCCAAAGTGTTGCCAACAGGCTAAAAAATGCCTATTAAGATTAAGAAAATTTTAATTTTTCAGTAAAACAAAAATAACGGGGCGGCCATCTTGTTTTTTCTATTTTTCGGGATTTTCTAGTAAACTACAGGATATACCCTATGCGATGACACCAAACACATCCCTGTAGCATATCGGCATCTGGGAGATCAATTCGGGTCTTTTGAGGTCTACCCTAAAAATTCAATCGGCCATAACTTTCAGTGTTGCCAGGTGAAATTCAAAAAACCTACAAAAGGTCATAGGGAGGAATAAAATGTTTCACTGACTGTCACTTGTTTTTGCAAAATGGTAAAATTTAGACTTTTGACATTTTGCGTTAAAAGTAAAAAAATACTAAAAATTCCGGGAAAATTCTTCAACACGGCCACACTACGTAGCAAGACCTCCAACCCCGCTATACAGACCAACTCGCTCAGGTGTTGCCATCTTGCCGAAAATCGACAATCAAAATGTGGTGAAATTAATACTTTTCTTTGGGAGCAAATCACCGGTCGGCCATCTTGGTTTTTCAAATTTTCGGGATTTTCTGGTAAGCTACAGGATATGCCCTGTGCGATGACACCAAACACATCCCTTTAGCATATTGGCATCTGGGAGATCAATTCGGGTCAAGTGGGATCTAAAACCACTCCAACTTTGAAACACTACTACGCGGCCGCCATTTTGTTTTTTTAACTTTTTAACTATTTTCGTAAATCATCTAAGCAGTACTACAGATTCCCAAAATTTGAACCCAATCGGCCGGAAAACAAAAGAGATACGATAGGCAACCTTGGCCGCCATCTTGTTTTTTTGAAAAGTCGGAATTTTCCCGGGGTCACCCCGCCATCTTGAACACTTTTCTCATATATGACTTTTCTCCAAAACGACTCCTTCTGGGAGAACAATTATGTCAATCAGTCAGTCAGTGAGTGAGTGAGTGAGTGAGTGGTAGTCCAGCTTTATATATTATAAACTAGATGTCGCGAGGCCGCAAGCGGCCACGCGTGTCTCTGTGGGGTCGTATTTTGACAGAAAAATAAAGTCTAATTTTGGGCGCCCATCTTGTTTTAGCCATTTTAAATCGAAAAACAAAAAAAAATTGTTAAATATTTTTTTTCATGGCAACACTGTTTACTGAGACCCACAATCGCTCCATACAAGTCAACTTTCCAAAGTGTTGCCAACTGGCTGAAAAAGCCGATTATTATTATGAAAATTTAAATTTTTCAGTAAAACAAAAATAACGGGGCGGCCATCTTGTTTTTTCAGATTTTCGGGATTTTCTAGTAAACTACAGGATATACCCTATGCGGTGACACCAAACACATCCCTGTAGCATATCGGCATCTGGGAGATCAATTCGGGTCTTTTGAGGTCTACCCTAAAAATTCAATCAACCATAACTTTCGGTGTTGCCAAGCAAAAATCAAAAAACCTACAAAAGGTCATAGGGAGAGATAAAATGTACCGTTGACTGTTACTCGTTTTTGCAAAATGATAAAATTTCGAGTTTTGACTTTTTGCATTAAAAGTTAAAAAATACCCCAAATTTTGGGAAAATTGTTAAACATGGCAACACCACGTAATGAGACCTCTAACCCCGCCATACAAGCCAACTCGCTCAGGTGTCGCCATCTTGCCGAAAATCGACATTCAAAATCTGGTAAAATTCATCTTTTTCTTTGGGAGCCAATTACAGGGCGGCCATCTTGGTTTTTCAGATTTTCGGGATTTTCTGGTAAACTACAGGATATGCCCTGTGCGATGACACCAAACACATCCCTTTAGCATATTGGCATCTGGGAGATCAATTCGGGTCAAGTGGGGTCTAAAACCACTCCAACTTTGAAACACTACTACGCGGCCGCCATTTTGTTTTTTCAACTTTTTTAACTATTTTCGTAAATCATTTAAACATTTCTACAGATTCTAAAAATTTCAACCGGATCGGCCGGAAAACAAAAGAGATACGATAGGCAAGCCTGGCCGCCATTTTGTTTTTTTGAAAAGTCGGAATTTTCCCGGGGTCACCCCGCCATCTTGAACACTTTTTTCATATATGACTTGACTCCAAAACGACTCCTTCAGGGAGAACAATTATGTCAATCAGTCAGTCAGTGAGTGAGTGAGTGAGTGAGTGGTAGTCCAGCTTTATATATTATAAATATTCTTAACTATAATGCTTAATATGGTTGTTGGTTTTCCTAAAAAAAAAAAAAAAATTGTGATTATTTCCATAAATCGAATCAAAGTCAAAAGTTTTTATTAAATGTAGGGTCTTATAAGTCCTTTTATTGAAAGTAATTTTGATTCCACCTCTGCAGTTGTGAATACCTCTGCATACCCCTTGGGGGATAAAAGTCCGAGTTTTTATTATTTAACCAATTTTTTATTATATATTTATTTATTTTGGGACACTAGAGCTTGCTGCCTAGGAAACATATCCTAGGCAGTAAGCAAGACATAGCGAACATACCATATTTTCCACCAACTTAGATGTTTCAACATTTCTAGTAGAGCAAGGTATATGGAGAGAGGTGTGCACTCTGTGGTGTGGGTATTGCAGGGCGGCGTGGAGCGCGTGTGGGCGGCGGTGCGCGACCTGCTGGAGGACCCTCTGGCGTCCTCCCGGCACTCCGCCCTGGGGCTGCTGCGGGCTTTGGCCGAGGGGCAGGGGGAGCGGATGGGCGCCATGCGGACCGTGCTGCTGCTGCACCTGCGCCACTCGCACCCGCCCAGGGCCGAGGACGCCTCGCCCAGGTTCCGCCTGCTGCACGCGCTCACCGACAGCGGGAAGAACATCAGCTGCCTCGAGGAGCAGATCGGGCCCTTCCTGGTCGACTGGCTGCCGCTCGTGCAGCCGCCCGCGCTGCTGGTCGACTTCCTGCAGCTCGTCACCAACGTGGTCAAGTTCAACGCGAGCTCGCTCGACGAGGAGATCGTGCACGGGATCGTGGAGTGAGTGTCGGGCCGGGGCGCGTCTGTGGCGTCGATCCTCATCGCTCACGGGGGGGTGTCGCGTGTTGCAGCCGCGCCTGCCACCTGTGCGTGTACTCGGCGGACGCGGGCGTGGTGCAGGCGTGCCTGGCGCTGCTGGAGGCGGTGGTCTCGTACTCGCTGCTGCCGCGCGCCGCGCTGCCGGCCTTCGTCGGGGCGCTCTGCCGCACCGTCAACATCGAGCAGTACACGCAGAACGGCTGGAAGGTGAGTTCCCCGAGCGAGGGGGCGGGCCGCGCCGAGGGGCCTCCCCTCTGAGCCCTCGTCGCCCGTCCGCAGCTGATGCGGTACGTCGTCGGCGGCGATATCGGGCACGCGGCGCTGCACGAGATGGTGGAGATCCTGCGCGCGAGCGGCGACGCGGCCGAGCCGGACGCGGGGCTCGTGCGCGGGGCCGTCTTCTACATCAACATGGCGCTGTGGGGCCCGCAGAGGGTGCCCGCGCTGCGCGTGTCCTTCCTGGCGGTGCTGCCCGCGATGCTGCAGGCGGTGCGCGCGCAGCGGGCCGTCGTCACCTACGAGGTGCTCGTGGCGCTGCAGAGCCTCGTCGCGCGCGAGCCGCACGAGCTGCACGCGCCCGCCTGGGACGCGCTGCTGGCCGTGCTGCGCGCCGCGCACCGGCACGACCGTGAGTGGCTTGGTCGCGCGACCCTCCCCCGTCCCCGGCCGGGCGCTCACGGCTCCGCCCCCACCCCGCAGAGAGCCTGGAGCCGGCCAACGAGCTGATCCACTCGCGACTGCACGTGCTCATCACGGGCGTCGAGCAGCTGCACATGGCGGGGCAGTTCGGCGGTGACGTGGAGGCGCTGCTGGAGCTGGTGGACGAGTGCGCCTCTGGGCGGCCGGAGGCCTCGGTCATGTGGCTGGTGACGGCGCGAGCGGCGCAGCTGGCGCCTAGCGGTCGCGACTGGGTGGCGGCGGCGCTGGCGCTGGCCGAGCGGTACCTGCGCCACGAGCCGCGGCTGCCCGTGCGCCTGCACACGCTGGCCGCGCTCGTCGCCTTCATCGCGCGCCACAGGTGGGCCCCCGCCCCCGCGCCCGGCCCGCGTCCGGCGCGCGCCCAGCAGCCCCGTGCCCTGCCCGCAGGTTCGTGTACGGCGAGGAGCTGGTGGAGCGCGTGGGCGTGCCCGTGCTGGGCGCCTGCGCCCTGGACGCCGAGCCGGCCGTGCGCGCCGCCGCCGCCCGCGCCCTCACCGAGCTGGCCAGGGCCACCGGCTCGGACGCCACCACCGACCTCATCGACCTGCTGGAGAAGGTGAGCGGGCCGTCGACGACGACGGCGCCCCCTCTCGTCCCCCCTGACCGGTGGCGGTGGTGGTGCGCAGATCCTGAACCGGCCGTTCGAGATGTTCGTGTCGGACGTGGCGGTGCCCCTGGAGGGCGAGGCGGGCGCCCTGCGGCTGGCGGCGGGCGGGCTGCTGGAGCTGCTGCAATGCAAGCTGCTGCGCTCCCCCCCTCAGCACGCGGCGCGCTGCTTCCTCGTGCTGCTGGACCACCTGGACCACCACTACCGACGCCCGGCGCTCTTCCAGCACCACCCGGACATCCGCATCAAGGTACCACGCGACTCACAAGTCACAACACAGCTAGATGGATATTAGTTAACACCTAATGTTTGTATCCATGTACCCCATAGTATATCTGTTAGGCATAAGAAAACTTTATTTGTTCCCAGAGCGAAAACAAACTACCGTCGAAATTCATTTATCTTACGAGTCAGCAATTCATTCAATAATCTGATAAAATTACATAATAATTTAGATTTGTTCTGTTCTAAACCCGTAGAAATAAGTAGCAATAACTTCTTTGGCTATTCTCGGTCGCGAGCGCAACAACACTTAAATACTTAATATTTAACTATGTATTGCTAAGTGCTATAAATAGTGCTTGAACTTCCTTTTTGTTTTTCGAGCTTGACAGTCTTCATCCAAATTTGTACCTATCTGCGAACACCTGTAAATGGCTTCGTTGATATATTTTTTTAGGTGTTAGTTGTATTTCTTAATTTGCTGTAGGTGTTCCGAAAATAATAAAATAAAATAAATAAATAAATAATAACCTCCTAAGAAAAACCCTACCGCTTAGCCGGGCAGTAGTACATTGAAGGGTTAAACACTGATTTCAGTTTAATTGTATTTTTCTCAGTAAATTCTTTCATTTGAAATCCATGTTACCCATTTTTGGACTTTTGCCTTATGGGATTTAGAATGACGTCACTTAGCTCCATAGATTTAGAATACTAACGTTATAGATTGGCAATAGAGCCAGTACGGCGAGACCAAAAAAATTTACATTTGTTCGCGTGTAACGTGGATGTGCGCAAAACAAATAGTGCTCTCTCTAAACTGTAGCTCTCGATAAAAAATGGGCGTGTGGTATATTGTGTAGTCAATATCTGTGTACGGCAATCACTATAAAATGGAGGTTAGAAATACGAGAAATTCACGTATTTAATATTTCGCTAAAATCAATTCTTATACATTCAGAGCATTTATATAATAAAAAGCAATGTTATGACCTATCCATTTGTGAACTATTTTTTTTTTCAGTTGTCTATAATCGTTGCATTTAGAGAATTAAATCTTTCAATCGCACTTACATGTAAAATGACTAATTCAATGGATCTTCTTTCCTAGATGAATTACAACTGCTATTGCATACATAACTATAGCTGTTTACGTCTATTAAACATCAAACTTATTTTTGTTTCTTATATTATACTTTGCAAGTGATTATTTGTAATTGTTTATGAAAATATTTAAGGCCTTTTTCGCCTGAAAAACAGGGTTCCCTAGTTCAGGCACATGTGATATTTTTGTACTGTAGTAAGTAAGTATTGGTGCAGGCTATTGTATTTAATATTGTAACAATGTTCCAGAATAAAGTTATTATTATTATATTAAACTTACTCTTTCAATACGCGGGATTAATTAAAATACTTAAGCTAAATTTGTTTCGTTCACAACCGACGTCGGGCCGGTATTAGCCGGTAACGTTTACGAAAATGGTCTCGTCTATCTATCTCGCTCTAACACACGGGTATCTATGTTCTTTCTCTCTCGTGTTGCTGATCTAAGTATACTAAATCTATTTTATCTAATCACTTTGCTATAAAAACTAAATGTGTGTTTTTATTTATTTTATTTAAACATTTCGGCTACAGCTGAAAATCAGCGCCTCAGCCCAGGCTGTGGCATTATGCTGAGATGTGGCCCTTTCGGCATAAAATTATTTTATTATGTGCTACTGTAATTTTTGTTATTTTGTCTATGCCGAATAAATAAAGTTTCTTTCTTTCTTTCTTTCTTTCTATTTAGGTAGTTGTGATTTCTTTACATAAGCACTAAACACAATTTTTCACAATATAAACAAAAATGCATTGCATTGAATAAAATGACTACGTAAATACAAAGTTTCATTTAATAATTTCCAAGATGTTACCTTGTAGATCTTCGAGATGTTATTCGGGCTGCGAGCTAACGCGTTCAACTGCGTCGGATTCTGCCCCGAGGGAGCGGCCGCGGCGACGGGTGGGGCGGGGGGCATAGTGACGGGTGGGGGGACGGGTGGGGCGACGGGTGGGGGGGCTCCCGGAGCGACGGGTGCGCGCCCCCGGCTGGTGTGCTCGCCGTACCTGATGGTGGAGCCGCCGAGCGCGCGCGGCGCGGCCTGCCCTACGGTGGCCCCTCCGCCGGGCGCCGTGCTGCTGCCGGCGGGACGAGCCGCGCGCGCTCTGGGCGCAGCCCTGGCCCGCGAGGCGGACTGGGCCGTGCTGGGCCGCGTGCTGCGCGCGCTGCCGCAGCTGCTGCAGGCGCGCGCCCTGGCCGTGGGCCGCCGCGCGCAGGACCTGGACGTGCTGGCCGCCACGCTCTGCGCGATGGTCTCCGACCGCAGCCTCTCGTTCCCCGAGTGCGTGCGCGTGCCCGCCGGCCAGAAGCTCACCGTGTCGGAGTTCCACGGCACGGTGCTGCCGGCGCTGGCCGCGCTGGCGCCCTACCACAGCTTCCTCGAGCCGCAGACGCAGCAGCGGATCGTGCGCTGCCTGCTCAAGTACGGGATGGGTGAGTGCTCCCCTATGCCCCCGCCCTCCCTCCGCTCCCCCTTCGCCCCCCGTACTGACCGACGTGCCCGTTGCAGTGCTCCGCACGCCGCAGCCGTACATCAACGCGCTGACCATCTTCACGCTGGAGACGCGCGACACCATGGTGAAGATGCTGCCGGAGGTGCTGCTCGACCTGTCCAAGATCTCCGACACGCAGCTGATCGCCAGCCCCATGCTGGAGTTCCTGTCGAGTAGGTGCCGCCCCAGCGCGCCCTTGGGCCCCGAGACCCACCTAAGCCCTGACCCGCCCTTGCCCGCAGCTCTGACGCGGCTCCCGCGCGTGTTCGCGTCCTTCGTGGAGGACCAGTACATGTCGGTGTTCGCCATCCTGCTGCCGTACACCAACCCGTCGCGCTACAACCACTACGTGGTGTCCCTGGCGCACCACGTGATCGCCGCCTGGTTCCTCAAGTGCCGGCTCTCGTACCGGCGCAACTTCGTGCGCTTCATCATCCACGTGAGTCATCGAGCTCGGTGTCTGTTTCAATTTCTTCTCTCTCTGTGTGTACTGATTACTTCACGCCGCAGGGGCTGCACAACTACATCATCATGCCGTTCGAGGAGCAGCTGCAGAACCGCGCCGGCTTCCAGCCGCCCACCGCCAACGAGGACTCGTCCAACCGGCAGCGCAGCTCCAGCCTGGTAGGAGCGGTGGCCCGGCGCCTGGCTCGAAGCCTGGCCCGTGCTCACGCCTACGGATGGTCCCCAGGGCTCTAGGGCGGTGTCCCGCGCTCCTTTGGGCGGGCGCGGGGGGGCGGGCGGCGCCTCCGCCTCGGCCGCCTTCCACGTGGAGCTGACGGAGACGTGCGTGGACCTGCTCTCTCGGTACGCCTTCACGCCGTGCAGCGTCAAGCCGCAGCGCAGCGACACCGCCGAGTTCCTGTTCGGCGGCGGGCAGACGGCCACGTGGCTGGTGGGCCACAAGCTGGTCACCATCACCACCACCGGCTGCCAGCAGAACTCCGTCAAGCAGGGCCCGTGCGACAGGTAGCCGCGGTTGGCCCCGGCAGGGGGTGGGAGGAGGGGGGGGAAAGGTGCCGCTAACGTGTGCTCCCTGCGCCCCCAGGTGCCAGTCGCTGTGCCGGCAGCACGCGGAGAGCGCGGGCAGCGCGCTGCCGCCGCTGGGCGCCTCCGCGGAGGACGGGCCGCAGGGGGAGGTCAAGAGGTGAGTGAGCCGTCGATGCCCCGTAGGTGTTAATAAAGTTTATCCTTTGAGAAAAAAGAATTAACTACAGAAGTTTTGGGTGGGGCGTCAACTTGAAAGAAAGAAAAATGATAACATTATTTTTGTATTTAAATATCTTAAAAAATACAAAATTTATGGCAATAAATGTGACTTTATTTCTTATACTGTGCAGAGAGAAATAGTAAGAAGACTTGAACAAAACTGTTTTGATATATATATAAAGTCAATTGAAAGTAATATTGGAAAAAATCCAAAACAGTTTTGGTCATTTGTCAAATCACGTTCGAGCTCTCGTGGTATACCTAGTTGCCTGAAGTACAAAAATAAGTCTATTAACTCCGGTGAAGATATATGCAATGCATTTTCTGACTACTTCAGTATCACATTCTTAACACCGAGCAAAACAAAGAGCTCGGATACTAATATACCTATTGATACTTCGCCCTATGACATTGCATCTATCGAAGTAAATTCGGATGCGGTTGAAAAACTGCTGCTTAATCTCGACCCATCTAAATCAGCTGGACCAGATGAACTTCCATCGCAGTTCCTAATCAACTGTGCCAAGGGTCTCGTTAAACCTATTGTGTTACTATTCCAAAGATCATTTACTGAATGCACAGTGCCTTCGATATGGAAATCAGCATATATGCTCTAAATCTGATATCACAAATTATAGACCCATCTCAAAATTATGTATACTATCCAAAATTTTAGAAAAAATTGTGTACACACAAGTTTATAATGCCCTAAAGAACTCTTTTAATTCTGCCCAACATGGTTTCTTACAACGTAAGTCTACAATATCCAACCTCGTACTTCTTAATGAATATGTAACGGATGCAATGGACAATGGTTACCAAGTTGATGTTATATATACCGACTACAGTAAAGCCTTTGACCGAATTGACCATTGTTTTTTAATTCCAAAATTACAAAAAATGGGGATATGTGGCGATTTGCTCAGGTGGTTCTCCTCTTTTTTATAGTTCACTAGAACACTGTTTTTATAGTAATAAGGAATTTCTAGACCATAAGTTTTGACATTCTATCTATATAATATTATTATTATTATTTTTTTAGTTTAATTTCATATTGACATATATTTCCTTTGACATTCAGTATTATTAATAATTCTTTGACATTGTATAAAATCTTATAAATTTGCATGCTTGTTCTTCTTGCTGAAAACACTGTACTAAATACTAATTATTAAGACCTTTTTTTACTGTTTTCTTGCAAATAAAAAAATTATTATTATTATCTTACATAGATAATAGATCTCAAGCTGTTGTTGTTAACAATTATATGTCTAGCTGGATATCCGTTCCTAGTGGTGTTCCCCAAGGATCACTGCTTGGTCCTTTGCTATTTAATATGTTTGTTAACGACATCAGTTCATGTTTCACTTTTTCAAAATTACTCTGCTTTGCCGATGATATGAAGATCTTTGCCAAAATAAAATCAAGTAACGATGCCTTATTAATTCAATCTGATCTTGCACGTCTTGACGAGTACTGTATAGATAACAATTTAGACCTCAATCCTACTAAATGCTTCACTCTTACATTTTCCCGCCAACACAATACAATTAAATTCGACTACATATTAAAAGGACACATCCTAAAGCAAATACCATATATGAAGGACCTCGGTGTTATTCATGACTCTAAACTCTTATTTAATATACATATTGACTCAATAGTAACAAAAGCTACTAAAGCGCTGGGTTTCATAATGAGAAATTCGAAACATTTCACGAAAGCTAAAACAGTGAAAATTCTTTATTGTGCATATGTTCGAAGTCAACTTGAATAAGCTTCTTAAATATGGAACCCACGCTATCAAATATATAGTGACAGAATTGAGAAAATACAGAAAAAGTTTATCAAATATCTGTTTCAAAGTAAGACATTCATATAGCTCACCTAATTATGTTAAAATTTGTAAAAAACACCACCTTATGCCATTAAATAAGCGACGTGAAATTACAGATATCATGTTTTTTCTGAACATCACTAATGGTAGCATTGATTGTCCGGACTTATTAGCCAATCTGTCTTTTAATCTCCCCACTAGATCTCTTAGATATTACCTCCCTATTTCAATTCCTTTCGCATCCTCCAACTATAGACAAAATAGTTTCTTGGTGCGTGCAAGCAAGTGCGTAAATGATTTGACAAAAGAGTTAGACATTGACATATTTAATTGCAACACATCTTCAGTGAGACAAAAATTGGTAAACTGTTTCTTTGACTGAGCGCACTCTTTATATATATAAATTCAAATACTTAAATGTACCTAACTCGTAAGTTATCACTAATAATAACCTATACTCTTTCTTGTTGTGCGTGTGATAACTTTCTGTCTTCAGTGTCAGGTGATATTCTGTTTTCTATCTGTGAAAACCTGTAATTGGTCTTTATGTTTTTAATATTTTTAACTATAATGTTTAAAATGGCTGTTGGTTTTCCTAAATAAATAAATAAGTATAATCTATCGGTGGGAGATGTAGAAGAGTCCGTTTGAAATATGAAATAATTTATTTTGCTCAAAATGTGGTATATGAGGATGACAAATTATATGTAGTCTCACACATTTTACCAGCAACTGGCATGCAAAAGTAAATGTAAATTTTTTGCGATTAAAATGTCATACAATTAAAAACTAACTTCAAATAATAAAAAAATCCCAACAAATTAATTCAATTAAATAAAATTCACAATAAAAAGAAAGGAATGTCATAACGTGGTAATAATAATTATTTACATAATCTAAAATTTTAATGTCATGAATTCTTTTACGTCATATAAACATTTTTCAACTTGTACTTGCAGGCAAAACTCGGGAGAGAGCGCACGCGGTGGAGACCCGCTGGCCGAGGCGCTCGCCAGCTTCACTCAGCGCTTCGAGAAGATCTCCAAGGAGGTGGTGAGTGGGGGGGGACAGGGGGGAGAAGGGGAAGCCCGTGCGATGGCGTCGTGACGTGTACTGCTCGTGTCCCTAGGACGGCGATGAGGCTGGCTGGTCGCGCGTGGGCGAGCTGGCGGCTTTGGGCGCGTGCCCGTGCTGGTGCGCGCACTGGGCCGAGGTGCACGTGCGCTCGCCCACGGGGGACGTGGCCTGGGCCATGCGCATGCAGAACCACATGAGCTGGGACCACCTGCTCGAGTCGCCGCTGCAGGACGTGGCCGCGCTGCTCGCGGGGCCCCAGCTGATCGACCGGGGGGCCGAGGGGGGTCGCGCGCGAAGGGGCCCCGACGAGGAGCCCCCGCCCCCGGCCCCGGCGGCCGATGACCCCCCGACCGAGCCGCCCTCGGCTGAGCCCTCTTTATCCGAGGCGGACCTGGGCCCGTCTCGCGCCGCCACTCAGCCGATCAACATCCCCGGCTCGCCGCAGCGGCAGAGCTCCTCCAGCACCACGGACGACGACGACATGCTGCTCATCGTGCCGTCGGTGAGTGGCCAGGAAACACCCCGGTTCCTACTGATCGGTGAAGATACAACGTTAAATTTAAGAGAACTAATTGATCGCCAGTTAACACATGTTGTATGGAGAGGCGTGAAGTAAATACGATGGTTGAGCTAAGACTCATTTATTCATAGGTAGTAGGTACCCACATGCGTGTGATATTAAATAATCAGAATCACCTACAATCCCCTTATTAAACAAAATGAAAGAATAAGAACAATGCAAGAAATAATTTTTTTCATTAAATTAATTAAGAACATTTCAATATTTATATACTTATACACTTTGGTTTTGCACGCAGAAAGCTAAACGACGAAAGTATAACTTAGAAACACCTATAATCCCCTTAACAAACAACAACAAACAATAATAATAACAACTTAATTACATTAGGTAAGTACTTACTATAATATGTATATTTTTTGTACAATTATGTTTAATAATGGTATTATCATTTAAATTCTAACACGTGTGGTATTTCGCAGGGCAAGTCGCGGCACCCGGTGCGCCGCTCCAACTCCTCCCCGGAGATGTCCTCGTCGTGGAAGCCGCCCCGCGAGCCGCTCCCCGAGCCGCCCGCGGAGCCGCCCATCGACCCCGACGAGATGATCGTGCTGCCCGGCGTGGAGCCCACGTGAGTATATCTCCCCTTCCACGTCCACGCACTGGGGATGGTGCTCACCGGCGCTGTCCTCCCCCCCGCAGGAGCGCCTCCATGTCGCTGCACCAGACGAAGAAAGCGGCCAAGAAGAGCGACATGCGCGTCTCGTGCGAGGCGATCCCCGAGGAGATGTCGGGCACGTCGCCGCTGGCGCCGGCCGCGCCGCCCCCTCCCCCGCAGCTGCTCACGCTGCGCTCGGACCCGGGGGGAGTCGAGGGGGCCGCGGGGGGCGGGGGCGGTGCGCGCCTCGCCCTGCAGAAGACGGCCAGCGACAGCACGGTGGGCGCGGGCGAGCTGCCGCCCCTGGCGCGCTCCAAGCGCTCCAACACCATCTCGGTGATGAGCCCCACGCGCCGGCGCGAGCAGCCGCGGGCGACCGGGGGCGGCGGTGGCGGCGCAGGGGCGGGCGGGGGCGGCGTCACGCCCGCCTTCGTGTTCCTGCAGCTGTACCACAACATGAGCACGTACCCCATGACGCCGCCGGTGCCGGGCGAGGCGCCGCCGATGCTGCACCCGCTGGCCGAGCGGCCGCTGCGCGTCAGCGGAGCTCAGCACGAGCGGACCATCAAGAACCTCGACCTGGTGCCGCCCGTCGAGACCTACAAGGTACCCTACGGTGCTCCGATCGCTCGATGCGTACCCTCCGTCCCGGAATTGACTGACGCTGTCCTCGTGTGTACGCAGGTGGGCGTGCTGTACGTGGGCCCCGGCCAGCAGGACGACGAGGTGCAGATCCTCAGGAACGAGTACGGCAGCGTGCGGTGAGTCTCGTCGCAAGGTTCCCCCCTGACAAGCCTCCCCCCGACTGGCTCTGACCCTCCCCGTCCCCCCAGGTACCTGGAGTTCCTGAGGCAGCTGGGCACGCTGGTCCCCCTGGACGGCGCCGCGGCCCCCCCGGACCTGTTCCTGAACCTGGAGACGGGCGGCAAGGACGGGCAGTACACGTACGTGTGGAGCGACGACGTGATGCAGGTGCTCTTCCACGTGGCCACCGCGATGCCCTCCTCGCCGAGGGACCCCACCTGCAACGAGAAGCGCAAGTACATCGGCAACGACTACGTGTCCATCGTGTACAACGACTCGGGTGCCGACTTCAACATCCACACGATCAAGGTGCTCTTCCCCCCTCCCCTTCCCCCTCCCCCCATCCCTTCCCCCTCCCCCCATCCCTTTGGGCTTGTAGTGACGATCGGGTTCCACTCTCGCAGGGGCAGCTAAACTTCTGCATCGTGGTGGTGGAGCCGTTCGAGCACGGCATGAACCGCGTGCTGATCAAGACCAAGGACGAGCGCATCCGCACCAAGTTCCTGGCGCACGTGGACACGCACTGCGTCTCCGACCCCAACGTGGCTTTGCTCGCGAGGCAGGTGGCGCTGCACTGCGCGGTCAGTACCCTGGCAGATGCCTACTCATGTACCCTAGGGTCATTCACACAGTAGACAATAGCAAGTGGTTGGGTTACCTACGAGGTTGGGCTCAGTCGAGCGAGTAGGTAGGTTCTGATTCACGGGAAACACTGAGGGAGATTTTCTAAGTTATATAGCTACCTTGAGTTAAACCATCATCAGCCTCCTGGCGGATGAATCGCATCATAGACGGCCGATCTATGTATTGGACGATAACATGCCGTCCTGCTCGTACCTGTATATATGCGGACCAAAGTTACTTACCATCATCCGTTTTTCATAAGAGTAAGCAAAACATTTAATAATTTATTGAAAGATCACAAACACTTGGATCTATTTTGTACAAAACCTGTGGAAATAAGGCGAATCTTTAACCATTAATTTTTTGACTCCCTCGCGTCATAGTGCAACACATTATCATATCTTGACATTAATATTGTTTTATAGGTATATAAAACTGCGTGGTCTGAATTAAACAATTTTTATTTTTTATTTATTTATACAACACGTAACAGAAAAAGCGCAATTCCTCATACACCCCAATTAGTATATTAATATAAAAAAAATATGATGCAATCGAACTTTAGTTGTGTAACCAATTTTCTTAAATATCGATTAATAATAGCATGATTTTCATAAAAAGCACTAAATTCAGCTACGATAATAATTCATGTTTTTGAAAATTTTAACATATATTATAACTAGCGGATGCCCAGCGGCGTTGCCCGCGCGGATTCCGTTTATTCCCGTTCCCGTGGGAATTTCCGAAAATCCCTTCATATTGGTTGCCTACGACATATTTAAAACACCTACATACCATATTTCAAATAGCGGGTGCCCAGCGGCGTTTTCCCGCTTGGATTTAGTTTATTCCCGTTCCCGTGGGAATTTCCAAAAATCCCTTCATACCAATTTCCTACGACATATCAGACACCTTCATACCATTTTTCAAGTTTCTAGGTGTTATCGTTTCGGAGTAGTATGTATTTCTCTTTTTAACCAGTTTTTATATTTTCCCGTGGGAATGAGATATTTTCCTGGAATAAAAAGTACCCTAGATGTTGACCCGGGTACTCAGTTATCTCCATACCAAATTTCATCAAAATCCGTTTGGTAGTTTTTGAGTGATGCGTGCACAACCAGACAGACAGACAGACAAAAATTCCAAAAATTGGTGTTTCGGTATCTATATCGATAACTATATACACTACCGTTAAAATTTTCAAAAAATATTTAAAGTACAGACACGGCCCCGTTAGAGTTTTATTATATGTATATTATAAATAGCTGAAATCGATTAAGTGTCGATACTGAACAAACTAATTCAAGGAATTGCGCTTATTCTGTTACATGTTGTATATCCGTTGTTGTAAATAATAATAAGCTGTACTTGTAGACTTTTTTTTTAAACCAGCTTTTATGTCTTCATCTAATTTCGTTATAATCTGCGATTACCTATTAATAGCTTCGCAGATTATTATACTTGTATATTCATAATGAATGTGTGGGTGTCAGCTGGCGTCGCAGATATCTCAGTCGCTGAAGCTGGGCGGCGCGCCGTACGCGAGCAACTCGCTGGAGCGCCTCCGGATCATCAAGCGGCTCCGGCGCAGGGCGGAGGCCGAGAGGCTGGCGCAGGCCGCGAGGGCGCCCGCCCCATACGCAGGTCCATGCACGACGATGCTGTTTCTACGTCCCTCCCTTGGTTATCTACATCCGCTGGGTCTAGACACTTGAAATTTTGCATATATTAGGCATCCACTGAGAAGGGATTTTGAAAAATTCAACCCCTAAGGGGGTGAAGTAAACTTGCGCGAGCGAAGCCGCGGGTAAAAGCTATCAACAGTAAACAAATCATAGCACTTACTGAATAATTCATTGTGACTTCTTGAAGCAATCCAAAAATGTCTATCCCTCGCATTTTATCAAAATTCCCATTCACTTCACACTTTCACGGACACTTGCCACAGAATATACTATCACTATAATGAGTGAAAACCCGAAATAATAATTAAAATTACACAAAAAGTATAACGTCCCAAAGAGCCAAGTAAGGATTTACAAGTCCACTTACTGAACGTCGTCTCAACTCCAGGGCCCCGCGACCTGCAGCAGCGCGTCGCCATCGACGACTTCAACGACTACACCTAGCCAGGGCCATCCCCGAGATCGTCCTGCGACGCCCTTGTCTCGTCTGCGATGTAGGAGCGGTCCCGAAAATATATAAACAGTGGCACCTCGGTTGCCGCTGTTGCGATAGGACAAAATACATTGTGGGCGGAAATAATATGTAACTAAATGAAGTATCGAGCGATGTGATGGATCGCAGAGCGGGCGTTCGCCGCCGCTCCAGGCAGCTTTCATCGGGAGCGCTGTCCGACTGAAAATAATAATAAACAGCGAAAACACTAGATTTTTTTGGAGGTTATGGAGGAGGAGATGGCATTAGGATTAAGTAAAGTTAGCGTTGTAATTATTGTAATAAGTATTATAGATAAGCGCATGATGCGATCCCGACCCGACCCCGATCCGACAGACGTCGACGACAGCACTGATCTATAGTCTAACACTAGTTGTAACTGTATTCTACTCGTTTCATTTTTTTTTACAAATTTTGTGAGATGTGATAGTAGCGTAGCGAGTACTAAAATAATATACTAATAAAATATTGTGCATATGCTAGCGCGTTTTCTACCCGATATGCTTAGCTTCCGCGAGTGACTCGAGGCGGCGTCCCTAACTCGTCCCTGCTGCTGTCACGTGCTCAGTCACCGCCGGCCGAGGCTCGACATCGGTCGCTGCTTGGTTCGATTCCGCCAATAGCGAAGTGAGGCGGATCGCCCGCGGTCAGCAGCGGGAGCCGGCCGCCCCGAGCCCGCTGAGCGGTTGTTCTTGTTGAAATATTTTATCTAGCAATTTATTTCTTGACAGGAATTTGTAATCAAATATGCAAAATAAATGATGGCTATTTTATCACTTTGTTTTATTATTAATAGAGTTCCATTTTTACCACAAATTCAAAATTATCTTGCCCTTTTATCCTATTATTTAGAGTGAGCACAGTAGGTAAGTATGTATTTTTTAAAAAAAAAGAAGGTATACTCTCGAGAGAGTTAGAAGAAGTGTTCATTTATGAAAATGCCCAAATTTCTACACATATCCTACAATCAGTTCAGGAACCTGTAGGTTGAGTTATGTATTGATAAATATATATATATATATATGTAACCCTTACTAGAATTGACGCATGAGAGGCGAGCTTACCACAGTCCTATCGCTGCTCTTTGAATCCCTCCCTCTAGTTATGTTGGCCAAACTACTGGTGTATATAAAAAAAAATATATTAGTGATCTGATCCACAATAGGGATTCAAAAAAAGGAAAAAGGTTTATGCAACATCTACAATAACAGGATTTTAGGTAAATCCTTCTAAAGACGAAGAAAAATCTTGATCTGTACCTATATTTTTTATTTTCAATTCGTAAAATGAAACTACAATTTACTTTTTATATAATAAAATTCCAATTAAACTTTAATATTAATAACATTTTCAGAGTTATGCCAAGCTTATGGCTTCTTTTTCCAGAAATTTATATTTACCTACTATTTGAATATTACTACCCACTACAAATGACATGAACTCACATGATACATCAGCTTGTGTGCAAATTATGGGCTGCATTCCATGTCCCTCTACAACTCTTAATAATAAAAACCAAGAATGAAACTACTAATTAATTTTTATTTACATAATATTTATAATACAGCTTCACATAAGACGAAAGGAAAGATTAATGTCCAGTACACATTGTGCCACCCGCTGCAATGGCCTGAGGCGCCAACACCGCCCGTGCCCTACTGCTTGGCGTCGGCGCCGTCCAGCTTCCGGCGCCACACCTTGTGCTTCCCGCGCAGCTCTCGCAGGCGGCGCATCTCCTCCTTGAAGTCCTGGTGCTCGTCGCGGAAGAGGCCGTACTCGCGCAGCTTCAGCATCAAAGCATGCGTCTCCACGTGCCGCGGGTAGTAGTGTATGATCTCCTCGTTGGTGTGCAGTGGCCGCGCCTCGAACATCTTCACCACCTTCATCGACTTGGCATTCGTGGGGATGGCCACCTCCCCGAAGATCCTGTTGGAGAGCCGTTTCATGCGACGTGCATAGTTTGTTGACGCATTTATGAGTTGCGCATATTTGGCGTAATTCGTCGCCATAGTTATTTATGTATAACTGAAATTAATTAATAAACATCGAACAATACATTATTATGTAAACATAACCTAAGTTTTGTGATATTTTTTATGGTTAATATAATGAAGCATTGGAGAAATATAGATCAGCCTAAATACGACACCAACTTATAAATGCTTAGACCCTTCTACCATTGAGTATTAAACCAACAGGAGACGACACGCGCACTAGTTCCTTTGCAAAAAAGTCTGCCAATTTCTGCGGGGGGGACGAGGAAACAAACACAAATAATGTTAAAACAAACGCATTTTTTGACAAAACAATTAAACGCTAGCTTGAACTAGATGCACACAAATACATTCACCAATCCAAGCACTCCGTGACCTCAATAAAACTAGTTGTATTTAACAGGTGTGCGCGTTGACCGACACTTTTTTTTGGCAGAGGGGAACGCCTGTCAGTGGCGTCTCCGGTTGGTTTAATACTCAAAGCCTTCTACACTAGTAAATTAAAATAATTATAAAGATTGATGAGACCATTTTAAATTTTATGAAAGGCACAGTTCTTCGTACACTTTCACGCACACGCACTAAACTTTTAAGCTATTGCATAGCTTCTATCGAGGGCCTTGAGCGTGGGGACCGAATCCAGAAATTCCGAAACGAAAAAAAACCTCACACTCCCCACTCCGACGGGTACGGAGGTGTGGCTTGAAGGCCGTGCATTGTCTAACGTCGTTTCTTTTTGGCAGTCTTGTTGATACAAAATGCTATGCAATATACTGGCAAAAGCTATACCGCGGCGCGGTAGTCCCCGAGTGCCACACGCAGGGGGGATCAACTGTTCATCCATTGGTTGGTAATAGTAGGTGGGTTTGCTATAGGGATCCCAGCATACCAAAAATAATATTTATTTATTTATTTAGATATGGCAACACAATAATTTTGAAGGTTATCTGTCATTCCATTTCAAAACATAGTCGGCCAACGGCCTGCGTCTTCACTCACAGAGCAAATACAAATACTTTGTATTTTCTCCGTGGTCTGCGTGTTGTTTTCTTTTCGTGATTTTTCAGTGCTTCTGCGAGTGCGTCGAGTGGAGTTTACTCCATCTCCGCCTTTGCATCGATATTGCTCAGAAAATTCTGTGTTTGTGTTTACGAGCCTAGAGACTTATTATCCTAGAGACTCTTTTTGTATTTGTGTACTGTGATTTTGTGTTAAAAACAATGAAGGACAATACCCGTAAATGTGCTAAATGCAATCAATCACCGAAAGAGCCGACTCTAGTGTTGCATCGATTTCCAAAACCAGGCCCTACCAATTTTCAACGGTAAGTAACATAAAAATCATACAATATAATTTGAAGTTAGGCACCTATTTATGATGTGTTCATTGTGGTTTTGGAATTGAACATGTTAATTATGTTTTGCAGAATGGTAGCATGGGCAAAGTTTTGCTACCCTGAGGAGGACTGGAATTCTGTTGAATTTGTCACAAAGCTGTATACAAGCCATAAAATGCTTTGTTCAAAGCATTTTCCTGAGAGTGCATTTGTTCAGGATAGTAACAGTCAGCAGAAAAAACTACATAGGTATGCCGTTCCTTCAGAGCACTCCACTACAACTCAGGTTGAGGTACCAACCAGGACAAATCCTGCTGAAATTAGTCATCCTGGAACTTCAGATGTAAGTTTAAATGTTACTTTAATTGTATGTAGAAAAAAAATAACTAAACAAACGACGAATATTGATTAATAATAAAATCTAGTTCAAATCCAGAAAGAGCTTACAAAAAGTGGGTTGTGATTTATCCATTTCAGATATTAAAATTCTATCCCTGCGACTACACTTAAATTACAGAGAGGGCAACTTGAATATTAAGATAGACTAGATTTTTCCAATTGAGGTTCTACATTACGAACTACTAAAAAGTTAACTTTAAGCAAAGTTTTGCGGTTATAGTTGGATGACAATGACATGTCAATGGTCAGACAATGGTGTTATTTGGCACTTTTCAAAGCAAATAACACCATTGCCTGACCATTGACATGTGATTGTTATCCAACTATAACTGTTGACATTTAGTGGAATTGGCCCCCTGCTTTATAATGATTGTTGGTTACTGAAATTATATTTGAGGTCTTATGTTTATTATTTTGATACGATATTTTAATGAAAACTACAGATTGTTTAATACGCGCGAATTCGAATGGGGGTGTGGGTCGACGAATCGATGCAGTCAGGTGAGTTGGGCTGCTATTAATAAGATTACTTTTTTTAGTTGACTGAAGCGTCTTATTTTGTTTAGTTTTTTGTTCATTTCATTTAGGTAAATGCATATTGCTTTATTTTTACAGAGTGCTTTTTGTATTCGAAACCCTTCATCTATACTAATATTATAAAGCTGAAGAGTTTGTTTGTTTGTTTGAACGCGCTAATCTCCGAAACTACTGGTTCGAATTGAATAATTCTTTTTGTGTTGGATAGTCCAGTTATCGAGGAAGGCTATAGGCTATATAACATCACGCTACGACCAATAGGAGCAAAGATATAGTGGTAAATGTGTAAAAAACGGGAGAAATTATTTCATCTTACGGGAACTACGCGGGTGAAACCGCGCAGAACCGCTAGTTTAAAATAAAATGCCGCTCAGTTTAAAAAAAAACATTTGGCAAATATTGAAAAAAATTCAGGACGTAATGTTGACCCTCAAAGAAATAGGTCGCTCAAATATTATGAAGCTACTCATTTTGTATTATAAGTAACTCAAATTAATGTTTGTAAGTTGCTGTTCTGTTGATTTTTCGTCACTCGCTCACCGTAAATTAATTATTTTTGATACTTAAAACTTTAATTTACAGTCACTCGTTTTAATACTACCCTTTTGTTAACATGGATTCTGTTGTAGCTTTGTAATAGAGTCTCTTGTGTTTCTACAGATTGAGATAGCCACTAGTAAAGAGACCTCAGATGTGCGACTTGCGGACACCATGATCAGTCAAGCTGGCACTTCTACGTCATCAAATGTAAGTAACTTCTCATTGGCGTAGCTACGGATATTTCCTAGGGGGGTGGTTACTGACTATCGGCACATGCTCAACTATGTAGGTGTCAAGTACCCATGGGTTTCAGTTATCCTACGCTATTATACCGACTATTATTTTTCTTTCATCTGTTTCCTGACCAAAACTATGTAGTTACCACACATAAAAAACCGTTCCCGTGAGAATTTCCAAAAATCCCTTCATAGCGGTTGCCTACGACACATAAGGACACCTACATACCATATTTCAAATAGCGGATGGATTGCCAGTGGAAAGCTATATTATCACTATTATCAGGGAGTAACATAGGTAGGCTAAATTTTATTCCCGTATTTATACGGGAACGGGAACTACGCGGGTCAAACCGCGGGGCGCTGCTAGTCTATACATATAATAAAACTCTAACGGGGCCGTGTCTGTACATGAAATATTTTTTGAAAATTTTAACGGCAGTGTATATAGTTTCCGATATAGATACCGAAACAGCGATTTTTGAAATTTTTGTCTGTCTGTCTGTCTGGTTGTGCACGCATCACTCAAAAACTACTTGACGGATTTTGATGAAATTTGGTATGGATATAACTGAGTACCCGGGTCAACATCTAGGGTACTTTTTATTCCAGGAAAATATCTGGACATGAAAAGCATTAGGTCGTATGTGAACATCCGACCTAAACGACTTTTCAACATATTCATACTAAGCTTTTTGTTCTCTTTCTGGCAAACTCACTCTTGTATTTCTATCCTTCTTCATTGCAGAGATAAAAACATACATAAAGTCGGATCTGACTACTTTCCGAAAAAATTTGGAAGCATAGCGGCTTATTTCTAGTGATACCTTTATTCCATAATTTCACCAAAATCAGTTCAGTTGTTTTTAAGATAATAGACTAATAAGTGTAAGTGTGCCAACAAATTAGGAAGACTAACGGTTTTTATCAGCACTTCCAAGTACTTCCAACCTTATATCTGAAATAATTAATTTGTAGAGACCAAGATTATGTTGACATCAGACGTTTATCATTGTTGAGAATTTTAAAGCATAATGCTGCATTTTTAAATATAAAATTCCAGTTTAGTACTGACTTGACCAATGGGTTTGTCACACAAATTGTCAGCATAAAGTCGTATTTTAACATATTGTACGCAGAGTCTATGATGAACTATATTATTTCAGGCATAAGGTCGCATGTCGGCGAAAATATAAAAAAAGTAATAATTTACCATTTTATTGCAGTTTCAGATTAGTCCAGTTATCATAAAACTATAGGTGAACATGTCTACAATAAATACGTATAATTTCATTGTATTATAAAAAATATTGACAAAATTGTTTCCTAATTTTGTTTTTGCTCTCCTGAAAACCTGACTTTTTCCACATCCGACCTAATGCTTTTCATGACCAGATATCTCATTTCCACGGGAAAATAGAAAAACTGGTCAATAAGAGAAATACGTACTACTCCGAAACTATAACACCTAGAAACTTGAAATATGGTATGTAGGTGTCTTATATCTCGTAGGCAACCACTACGAAGGGATTTTCAGAAATTCCCACGGGAACGGGAATAAACGGAATCCGCGCGGGCAAGGCCGCTGGGCACCCGCTAGTCAAAAATAAAATCAAATAACTTTTATATCAGGCACAAGCAATATTATTGTTTATTAATTATATTGTTGTTGTTATTTTTGTTGTTGTCGTTAGTTGTAGTTGTTAGTTGTAGTTGTTAGTTGTAGTTGTTGGTTGTAGTTGTTGGTTGTAGTTGTTAGTTGTAGTTGTTGGTTGTAGTTTTTAGTTGTAGTTGTTAGTTGTAGTTGTTAGTTGTAGTTGTGGTGTAGTCTAACAACTAAAACTAACAAATACCACTAACAACTATAACTAACAACTAAAACTAACAACTACAGCTAACAACTACAACTAACAACTACAACAATAATTAATAAACATAAACAATTATATTGCTTGTGCCTGAAATAAAAGTTATTTGATTTTATTTTTGACTAGCGGGTGCCCAGCGGCGTTGCCCGCGCGGATCCCGTTTATTCCCGTTCCCGTGGGAATTATTGAAAAATCCCTTCATAGTGGTTGCCTATACGACATATAAGACACCTACATACCTTATTTCAAATAGCGGGTGCCCAACGGCGTTTCCCCGCGCGGATTCAGTTTATTCAAGAATTTCCAAAAATCCCTTCATACCGGTTTCCTACGACATATTATAAGACACCTACATACCATATTTCAAGTTTCTAGGTGTTATCGTTTCGGAGTAGTACGTATTTCTCTTATTGACCAGTTTTTCTATTTTCCCGTGGGAAAGAGATATTTTCCGGGAATAAAAAGTACCCTAGATGTTGACCCGGGTACTCAGTTATATCCATACCAAATTTCATCAAAATCCGTCGAGTAGTTTTTGCGTGATGCGTGCACAACCAGACAGACAGACAAAAATTTCAAAAATTGCTGTTTTGGTATCTTAATCGATAGCTAAATACACTATTGTTAAAATTTTCAAAAAATATTTCATGTACAGTCAAGAGCACGCTAAGCTTGACACTTTGGACTTTGAACCGGCCCTGTATTCTATGGCGCGCAGTATAAATCAGAGCTCAGCTTAAACTGGTAGTGTAAAGCTTGACTTGCTCTTGACTGTACAGACACGGGCCCGTTAGAGTTTTATTATATGTATAGATTATGAATGAAGTTAACTGAGTACCTACCCGGGTCAACATTTAGGGTACTTTTTAGTCCAGGAAAATATCTCATTCCCACAGGAAAATAGAAAAAGTGGTTAAAAAGAGAAATACGTACTACTCCGAAACGATAACAATTGAAATATGGTATGTAGGTGTCTTATATGTCGTAGGCAACCACTATGAAGGGATTTTCGGTAATTCCCACAGGAACGGGAATAAATGTAAGATGTACATGTAAAGTTTGAATACCTGGTTGCTCTGGAACAATACTATAACGCTGGACATGAAAAGCATTAGGTCAGATGTGGAAAAAGTCAGGTTTTCAGGAGAGCAAAAACAAAATTAAGAAACAATTTTGTCAATATTTTTTATAATACAAGGAAATTGAACAGTTTTTTGATACGTTTTTAATGTAAACATGTTCACCTTTAGTTTTTTGATAACTGGACTTATCTAATACTGCAATAACATGGTAAATTATTACTTTTTTATATTTTCGCCGACATGCGACCTTATGCCTGAAATAATATAGTTCATCATAGACTCTGCGTACAATATGTTAAAATACGACTTTATGCTGACAATATGTGTGACAAACGCATTGGTCAAGTCAGTACTAAACTGTAATTTTATATTTAAATGCAGCATTATGCTTTAAAATTGTCAACAATGATAAACGTCTGATGCCAACATAATCTTGGTCTGTACAAATTAAATATATCATATATAAGGTTGGAAGTACTTGGAAGTGCTGATAAAAACCGTTAAAGCGTTGCTATTTTGTTGGCACACTTACATTTATTAGTCTATTATCTTTAAAACAACAGAACTGATTGTGGTGAAACTTACACTGTTCCCAGCTGGAGTCAGAATACTAATTTATGACTATTTATACATACATAAAATTACCTATATTTTCTTAAATTTGTGTACATTTGCTTGGAAGTCCTAAACTAACATAATGTATAGAATCGTTCACCTACTTTTTTGAAATTTCTTAAAAACATTTTTATTTAAAAGACTTGTATTTCTTAAAACTAACTCACTAACTCTTTCTTAATTTTAAATCTCAAGAATCATCTAAAAATCTAATTTTAAAAACACTTTTTACTTAACTTAACAGTACCTACTGTCCATAAAACTAAAGTTTTAAGTTTCCTTTACGAGGCGTCGTTAAACGTCAAAAATAAATAAATAAAAATAATATGATAAGTTTAACAAATGAAATAATGCGTGCAATCAGCCTTTGTTCAGGTTGTGAAAATTTTACAATCACTTCTGGAATAGGGTCTGGATCTAGATTATTTCAATATGCTTTAATAATAATAATTCTTTATTCAGGCAATAGTCCCAATACATACATAAACAAATAAAAATACATATAAAAATATAAATTACAGCATACACGACAAAACATTAATTCTATTTACAATTTTTGGCGCGTTGCTCACCAAGCCGGTACCTATAATACGGACAGTTGTAGCTATCAGCTATCATCCTCAGTATGTTATTTTTCGATTACCGTAAGTGAGACCAAAAGGAAGCTTTGCATGACCTCATACTGGTGATGATGAAATTATGGTGGAATGTTTTTCTTTGGACTGAAGTGACATTTACAATGGCTGCAAGTGATTAAACAATTTCTTTGCTTACGTTCATTGGGAAAATAAGGTGATGTGGTTGTGTTCATAGTCCCATTAGAAATCTGATGCAAATACCAACGCTTAGTGCAAATTTTACATATTTTGTCACAAACTGTGTTATCCCCTGTAAGAAACCTGTGAGACTTGTGCTATGTCATCTTCTAGATTCCGCATTACGCTGCCGCATTTACTGTAAGCGGACGGCTCTTTCTTCTTCAGATTGTGAATCTCGGTATTCGGAATTATGCTGACGCATATTTTGTTTGTTAGCGTGCTGCTCTGTTTTTTTTTCAATTAGTGAGGCTCTATAATTTCTCATAATAGTCTCTCCTGATCTTCTTTGCCTCCACTTCTTCTTCTTCAACTGGCTAAATCTTCACTATATAATTTAAATTTTTTGTCTTGTAACTTCAAGGGACAATTAAACCGTCAACCCTCCCGGAGGTCCGCTAAAAGGGTAAGGTTCTTAAAAAAACAAGGTTTGCCCGGTTCTTGAGGTTGACGCTAGCGGAACGACATGTTTAACCAACCTTTGCCATTCATCCATCGAGAGAGATGAAGCAATCTGAGATGCTGTATTATAAGTCCAACTTAAATTCTTGCTATTTCCTAGCCTTGTAAGTTAACTCCTCTATATAAATAGGAGAAACGCATGAACCTGTATGATTAGAGGTGATAATACACGATTGCCTAAGCGGGGCTGGATTCTTCGCTGCTGTCAAAAGCTCAAGTTGCATCTATCGACTTAGAATAGCTGCAAGTTACTTCCCACACGTACATGAATCTTTTCCACAAATTTCAAGTTAATCCAATGTTTTGAAGGGAATCAAAATAATTTAAGTTTTCGTTACATACGTGTGAAGCTAATAAAAGTGTGTGTAGCGGTTTTGTTTATGATGAGTAGGTATTCAAAATCAAATTACCGGCCACGGCACACGCGTGACCTTTAATATGAATGCACAAGACAAGAAAAACCATAAATTTGCCTCCCTACTTGCTCCCACTGGTGCTTACTAGCGACGAAAAAATCCTAAGATATCCGACCTATCTTTAGTACCGACCAAGACGCGCCTTGAAAAATTTGAAAAAGTTGGTAACATAATGGTTTAAAATGTCATACGCCTAAGATTTTTTACGTAATAATATTATATTACAGCTAGATTGTCTCATGATTACATTCGTCTTTATGCTATAATAGTTAAAAACAATATTTTACTGGCATAATGGCGTAAGTTATGTTTATTACATTAATTCCGTTGCAAGGTTTAGCGGCATAAGTGCGTATCTGTTGATACACCCAACGCGAAAGTTCATGAAGAAACAGAATACTTTAAATGCATATGGGTGTATGTTTGTTTACGTCTCTAAAATAAATTAATAATTTATGGAATAAAGGTATCACTAGAAATAAACCTCTATGCTTCCTAAATTTTTTGGAAAGTAGTCAGATCCGACTTTATGTATGTATTTATCTCTGCAATGAAGAAGGATAGAAATACAAGAGTGAGTTTGCCAGAAAGAGAACAAAAAGTTTATTATGAATATGTTGAAAAGTCGTTTTGGTCGGATGTTCACATACGACCTACTGCTTTTCATGTCCAGAACGATGAGTTTAAAATTCAATTACAGAATAAGTATAATACTAGAACAATAAGAGAAAAGAAATTAGTTCAACCAAAATCTAAAAATTACTACGGTGAAAGAACAACCAGGTATCTAACGCCTAAGATATATAATAAGATTCCATATTTAAGAGAAAATCACATTAGTTGTAAACAAACGCTAAAACATAATCTTAAGAACGTTTTCCTCGAATATATATGCTCTGACAGACAGACGGACAATTGACACATTCTTTCCTTATCAGAGTTTTTAATAAACAAGTAGGTATATACTGTTATAAATAAGTAAATAGATAGGTGTAGGGTTATATGGAAAATTATATATATAAGAAAAGAGCGTTTATTCTCGCCGACAAACTGCATTGTAGTTTGGCGAGTGTAATTTAAAATTGTATTAGGTATTATTTGTAAAAGAAATAAAAAAATAAAAAAAAATAAAAACGGGATCCGAGCGGGCAACGCCGCTGGGCACCCGCTAGTAATAATAATATAATCTCACGCCTTTCATCCCCGAGGGGGTAGGCAGAGGTATTCCATTACTGGATATACCTACCCACATTTCACGAGATACATTGGTTGGACCCCTAAACGTGATAGGTGGTGAGCCCATCGCCAGACCGGGGTCTATTTACACATGTCTCAGAATTAACTCTGAGATCTGCGGGTTTCCTCACGATGTTTTCCTTCACCGTCGAGCTAGTGATAAATATTTACGTAAGTGTTTGAAAAACTCATTGGTACATGCCAGAATTTGACGTCATACCCCTAACCGTTTTAACCTAAATTTTTTCGGTTAATCAAGCCCTGCTTTGAAGCACTAATTCTGAAACTTTACAAATCCGAGGCACTATATAAGAAGAGTTTTTTGGTATATATTTCTTCAAGAGCAGTGCCGTTGTTTGTGTTAATTGTTGGAACATTCTAGGAAATAGTATAACAACCTTTTTATGCTTCTACAGATTCAGTTGGGCACAGTACAAACACATATATCTCCAGTTGAGATACCAAACACAAAACTTGTGAAAGATGGCAACAATCAAGCTGAAACTTCAAAGTCATCTATTGTAAGTGTTCTTTATGTACTAAATTAATCCAGATTAATATTTACAACAGCTGAATTGAATGTTCCCATTTTCTGCTGCACCTTGCGGGTCTGATATAATTTATGTTTTTATTCATCAATAGAAACATAGAAACATAACTGAATAGAAACGAGAGAATGTAATTCTATGGACAAACTTCCACCAGTTCCACCTGTTTACTGCCAACAACGAAAATGATGTTGATGATGATGATAATAATTTTGATGATGAATCAATCAAACCCACCCTTTCAACACCCACCCTTCCAACAACCATACATCCTTCCAACACCAACCCACCCTTCCAACACACCACCATGTTCGATAATGCTGTTGTTGTTGAAACAAACCAATAACTAAAAGGCGGTTAACCATCAATACCATCATTCTTAAATTTTGACCTTTTTGACATTTTTGACCTTTTTGACATTTTTGACCTTTTTGACATTTTTGAAATTTTTGACATTTTAGACCTTTTTGACATTTTTGACCTTTTTGACAGTTTTGTCATTTTTGACCTTTTTGAAATTTTTGACATTTTTGTAATTTTTGACATTTTTGACCCACGGGTCTGAAATGCCCAGTCCCTTTTGACCCACGGGTCTGAAATTCAAACTCGATCGAGGTATTGACCTAAGGTATCTACTGACCGAATTTGAAGTCAATCGGTCCAGTAGATCCGGAGATATCCTGTCGACAGACACACACATAGACAGACAGACAGACATGCTACTCAAACCATTAACTTCCTCTTATAATGCTACGCAGGAGGAAGTTAATAAATTTAATGCTACCATATTCTAAGGTCTTTCAAAACAATATATCTGCCATATTTCCATGAAGTCGTATCCGGATATCAGTACAATTCAGTAATTACAAAAAAATTAGGACTCTGAGGTGTGTAGTGAAAAATCACATAATCCATCCTTTGATTAAATAATCATCCATCATCTGAATACTAGAAATACTATGTAGGTCAATTTATGTGAAAATGGTCAATTTCATATATTTTCTGTGCCTATTTATTAATATATTATTATTTCCGATTCCAGGCACAACGTTCGGAGAAAGAAAAGCGCTTATTAAATAAATGCAGAAGAAATTTAAGGGAAATTTTCAACTTGCAACATAGGATCAGAAAATGTACAAAAAAACGGATTTTAGAGGCACTTCTTGATGACGAAGCTGTGCAACAATTGTCAGCTGATTTGACGAGTTCATTTGCTGTACTATTGCAAGGGCAATTGCAAAACTGCCGAAAGAAAAAGAAAGGATTCCGATGGAATGTGAAACAAAAAATTATGGCATTAAGATTATATAAGCGGTCACCGGCATGTTATAGACTTCTGAGACGAATGTTTCTATTACCATGCCAGACAACATTAAAAAATCTGCTCAACAAGTTGCCCTTAAGTCCTGGCATCAACAGACATCTGTTTGATGTTATAAAGAAAACAGCGGAAAAGCTAAATCCAGAAGACGGAGAGTTCTGCCTTCTGTTTGATGAAATGTCAATTCGAAAAAATATTGCATATCATGAAAAGAATGACCAAATAGATGGTTTTCAAGATCATGGACAAGTACACGGACGGGATCCACAAATAGCTAGCCATGCACTTGTGTTTATGCTCTCAGGCATTCGAAAAAAAATAAAACAGCCTATCGCTTATTATTTGTCAGGAGACCATGTCACTGCAGACAGATTATCAGTTTTAATCAAAGAGGTATATTTAACATAACAACTTATATTATTATAACAATATAAAATTTTGTTTATTTGTTCTATTAATCTATAAATTTTGTAAGTAGTTATAGATAGTGTTATAACAATTTTTAATCTTTCATTTCTTATTGTTTTAGGTGCTCCAGGCTTGTTTTGATGCGGGGATTTCAATTGCTGCCACTGTTTGCGACATGGATGGTGTGAACAGAAGGGCCCTTTCACAACTAGGAGCATCAGTTGACCAACCATATTTTAAATTTGGAGAAAATGAAATTATTGCTCTGCATGACACTCCACACCTTCTCAAATGCTTTAGAAATTTGTTTCTAAAATATGACATTGAATGTGACACAAATGTAACATGCAACGACAACCCAATTGCAAGTAAGTATTTATTATTACCTTTTAAAAGTAAAGATTGATCACAAATGTAGATTTAAATGATTGAACGCTGAAGAATAGGTGGAATAGTCTAATGAGCTTTAAATAATTAGGCAAACCTACTGTCCGCCAGCTTCGTATGCATGCACCTTTTACTCTCCTTGCAGCTATGGCCGCCGCCGCTTTGTAGATGCCCACGCACTTAGCCTGGAAGACTGTATTGTGAGCCCTCAAGGGCCAGCGACCACTCATAAAACTTATATGAATCGATAACAGACACTATAATACACACACCGGCACAATTAGCGGAACAGAAAAAAAAGGGAGTATTTACGCATTTTTGCGTGTTACTGGCCGGCTAAACAAGCTTTTTTTAAATTTGGGTTTTAATTTAAAAATGGAATACTAAGCGACTGCCCTTTTTTTCATTCTTTTGTTTTAATTTTCATTGATTCATTTTTTCCACCGCTTGTCCGTTTTTAGAAGGTTCGTGAATTCCATTTGAAAAGCTTTGAATTGCAGTTTTTGAGGCTTTTGAGTTTTTTCGCATATTGATAATTTACGAGCATCTAATTATGCCTGATTTAACGCCATCAGAAATCATTAGGGCAGATCAAATGAGGAGAAATGGTCAAACCTACAGATCGATTGCCAGAAGCCTTCGTCGATCGTTATCAACGATTTATCGTAGCATCCAACGATACAGATTGACGAATGCTCTAGTGAGAAGGAGAGGACAAGGCCGGAAAAGGTGTACTTCAAGGAGGGATGACCGTTTTCTCCAACTTCAAGTCCGACGGAACACGAGACTAACGGCGGTGCAGGCTCGAAATTTACTGGAAGAGGTACGAGCAGTAAGGATGAGTGAGCGGACAGTTCGTAGAAGATTCGAAGAAGTGGGTATAGGCTCGTATGTGCCCGCCAAAGCCCCAAAACTTGAGAGACATCATCGCACAAACCGTCTACACTTTGGTCGTGAACATCGTGATTGGGACTTCGACGACTGGGGACAGGTTCTTTTTACTGATGAATGCAGAGTTATGTTAAATCAAATTGATGGAAGGCAGCGAGTATGGAGACGCAAAGGAGAACGGTATATCCAGTCTAATTTTGAAAATACAGTTGCATATGGCGGCGGTTCAATTATGGTCTGGGGAGGAATATGTTTAGGAGCTCGTACGGAGTTAGTAGTGGTCGATGGCGGGAATCTGAATGCTGATCGGTATATCAGGGAGATTTTAGAAGAACATGTTGTGCCATTTGCCCCCTTTATTGGTAACAACTTCATTCTAATGCAGGATAATGCTCGGGCTCACAGTGCTCGCACAGTACAGACATACCTAAACCATGTTGGTATAACGGTGATGGAGTGGCCAGCACGGTCCCCCGATATGAACCCTATAGAACACGTCTGGGACTTGCTAAAGAGGAGTGTAAAGTCAAGAATGCCCCCTCCCAATAATCTCAACGAGTTGCGAAACGCATTACTTGAAGAATGGCAGAGGTTGCCCCAAGAAACCATTGATAACATCATCCGCAGCATGCCCAGACGGATGGAAACCCTCATCAGAGCACGAGGAGGAAACACTCGATATTGAACAGTCATTGAAATTGTTGTTAAACTTTGGAAAATCTTGAATTTTCTGCTGTTTCTCTATAATTAAAAATCGAAGAAAAATGCATTTTGTTTAATTTAATTTTTATTTTTATAAAATTTTAAGTATGGTGTTACAAATGAATGTCAAAACATGTTAATTTAATTGTTGTTTCATTTTAAATAATATATTGTTTAAAAATTACATTCATTGTTCTAAATTCCCTCTTTTTTCTCCTGTTCCGCTAATTGTGCCGGTGTGTGTATGAACAAGATGGAAGCGGGTTCAAATCCCGTTCGTGATTCATATTTTTGCTGTACAAGTTACCTAATATCTTTTCAGAGCAGTGATAGCCTTACGGTTAAAGAGCCCGCTTCTCATGATGATAATCAGTGAGGCTTGGGTTCGAATCCTGGCATGTACCTATGAGTTTTTCAAAACTTACGTACATATTTAACACTAGCTCGACGGTGAAGGAAAACATCGTAAGGAAACCCGCAGGTCTCAGAATTAATTCTGAGACAAGTGTTAATAGACCCGGTCCGGCGATGGGCTCACCACATATATCTCGTGAAAAGTGGGTATATCCAGTAATGGAATACCTTTGCCTATCCCCTGGGGGATAAAAGGCGTGAGATTATTATTATTATATTCATCACAAGCTCGACGGTGAAGGAAAACATCGTGAGGCAACCCGTAGGTCTCCGAATTAATTCTGAGGAATGTGTAACAGACCCGGTCCGGCAATGGGCTCATGAAAAGTGGGTATTGCCAGTAATGGAATACCTCTGCCCACGCCCTCCAGAATAAAATGTTTTACAATTAATAACTAATTAAATATTTTACAGAAATCGCAAAATGGAGTCATATCCAGCAATTTTATGATTTGGACAATACTAATCCATTCTTCGTGTTTGCGCCTGTTCTGACAAAAAGCCATCTCAACCCCAATAACAAACAAAAAATGAAAGTTAAACTGGCTGCACAAGTATTGAGCCATACTGTTGCAGCTGGAATGTATGCGAAAATTACTCAAGGTGTGTAAATTTTACATAATAACAATAAATAACGCCCAACAATCACATACATAGAACCTGGACCCTAACTAGGATTCCCTTTATCTAGGGACCCAGGAACTACAAGGACCATGATCCCACAACATCTACACACAGAACAAGAAAAGTATTTGCGCTTTTTTTTCCTGTGCACAAATACTTGTCCTGTCGCGGGAATCGAACCCTCTGCCTCCGGGTTGTGAGCCGACCTGTCAAACAGTATTATTGTAGTAATATTGTCTAATTTATTTGTATCAAGAAATAATAACACTAGTATCTGTCTATTTTCAGGAGAGCTCCCAACAGAAGCCCTAGCTACGGTCAACTTAATTAATAAAATGGACCAGCTGTTTGATTGTCTTAATGCCGACACTCCAAGCTTAAAAAGAGGGAAGAAATTTTCTACAAATATTTCAGACCGGAGCCCCCATTTAAATTATTTCAAGGAAATGGTTGCATTTTTTAAAAACAGCAAATTCATCGGAGCAAGAGCAAGGGCACCTTCTCTGGATGGATGGATTCAAACGATGACTGGATTAGAACGATTGTGGCGGAATTTAAAATTGAAGCACATCACTTCGGCAGCTTATCTACCAGAAGGCTTCAACAGGATCCCCTGGAAAATTGCTTTGGATGTGTAAGAAGCAATTGTGGGTCCAATACCAACCCAACAGTCTCACAGTTTATAGCTGGATTAAAAACTGGCATCATTTCAAATTTGTCAGCACCAAGCTCAGCAGCAAATTGTGAGGCTGATGAAGCTGTTGTCCTAGACAACTTAAATTTGTTCCTCACCCATAATTCCGAGCCGACACCTGTAGCAAATGATGAAGCTGATTGCAACACCTGTCTAAATTTAGATGACGTGTCGGTAGACGAGAGCACTGGTGAGGTACAAGCATGCGCATACGTATGTGGATACATATTAAAGAGGAGCAAAAGAGACTGCAAAACATGTGAAAAATCATTGACATCCTCCAGAGATGGCTTATGTCATTTATTTACTATCTATAAAGAATATTATGACGGCAAGAAAAGCCTTCAGTATGCCAGTATAGATATGGTGAAATGTGTGGAAAAAAGTGCAGCACTAGTATATGATTATTTGAATAAAAATGCGCATAAAACTAACATTAAACAAAACATAAAAGTAATGCTGCAAACAAATGTTAATTTCAACTTTTTGGATATATGTCTAGAACATAAAGAAGAAAACTTAAGAAATATCATTAACTCAATTTTTCACATCTGCATCAACCGATATTGCACTCTACAGAACAGGTTGTTTGCAGAAAATGCTGCACAAACTAGTCTCCAAAAGAAAATGAACATATTAAAACACATTTAAGGTATTTAAAGAATTATCGAATTCATTATTTGTTAATAATAATTAGACAGTAGCGATTCTTCTGTGAAGGTTGTCGAACTAATAGATTATGAATCTGCTTTTTTAACAAAAACCGCTTTCCATATGTAGGTTTATGAAGTTCACTTTTTATTATAACTGTGATAGAGTTTTAACAAACAATACTTAACTGGTTTTAAATAACACTCTTTTTCTTATTACCAAAGTATACAATAAATAATAACTTATTCTTATTACCACAGTATACAATTCATTGGCGTCGAGAAGAGGAGCAAGTTGCTGAAAGGATGCCTAAATCAGGAAAAAACGAAACAGAAGTCCAGAAGAACAGAAGCGGTCCTCAGTGCCACCAACATCCCATGCTAGGACTGTAATTTACTCTGATAAGTTAGGGTTGGCCTTGGGCCGTTAGTAGATAAATTTTTAAACATCCAGGTGGCTAACATGTGCTATCCTGATGCTTCATTCAGTTATATTGTTCAGAAAATTTGTAGTGTAAACTGGGATCAATATAGTACTATACTCGTTATGGTAGGAAGCATCTTAAATTCCAGCAAAGTGGAATTCAATACTAACATTGAGATGCTTTTAGATTTACATAAAAAACGAGGCTGTATATTTGTTCAATTTACTCTTCCATACTGTACTGATCTATAGGAAAAACATGACAAATATAATAAAATAATATTTGATACTAGCGATTAGTTTTACCCACGTAGTTGCCGTTCCCGTGGGAATAGGGGAATAAAATATAGCCTATGTTACCTAGGGATATTCTATGGGTAAAAGAATTTTTAAAATCGGTCTAGTAGTTTTTGAGTGTATTCGTAACAAAAATACAAATCTTTCCTCTTTATAATATTATTTAATACAAATGCACACATGTTTAATGCTATCGTCATGTAATGTAATGTAATGTTATCGTCATAGCGAAGTAATAATTTATTTTGACATATACACATCTAACCAAAATAAATTCATCAAAATAGGTATTCAAGGTTTTTCCAGCAAAGAATTAAAAATAGAATATATTTAGAAAAAAGGATAATGTAGACATTTTCTGTGTTACAGAACATTGCATTGAGTTACTGAAATGATTTTTGGCTATGTAAACTATAGTGCTGTCAGTAGTTTACCGTGTACTCACTGCGCGTGGAGATTCCGTAATATTTGTCAGAAATAATCTCAAAACAAGGGAACGCCTAGACGTTGTTGGGTTATCAGTTGAGAGTACTATTAAACTGTCTTGTGTTGAGCTGGAGAAGCACATCATTGTTTGCATATACAGGCCTCCATATTATAGTAATAACTTTAATTCTTTTGTAAATAGGTTAATATGTACTGAAGTTAGTTAGTAAAAACAAAAAGGCTGTTGTGGTATGAGGAAATCATTAAAGCTTAAGAACTATCTTCGGTGTTCATGGGGTATGTCAGTAAAATATAATTGTAATAGCCCCGTACCTAGCTCTTATTTTTATCAATTGTATAGATGAAGGTGTATTTCCAGATTTATTGAAACAAGTAGTGTTATACCACTTTTTAAAGCAGGAGACAAAAAAGATCCTAGTAACTTTAGACCCATTTCTGTTTTACCAGTGCTTAGTAAAGTCTTTGAAAGGTTAATACTTGATCAAATGCTTTCTCATTTCAACTTAAACAATTTATTTCATGACGAACAATTTGGCTTCACTAAAGGGCGCTCAACCACTGACGATGGAATTGCGCTTTTCAAGCATATATTCAATGCTTTATGGGTTTGTGTGTACGGTTTTACAACAAGATACCTAAAGCTGTTCTAGATTTGCTAGAAAAAAGAGTTGCCATTCTTCTCCGCTAGGAGTAATAGTGTTCTGTGGCCACACGTCATTTTTTATGTTTACCGGTAAAACTCGGATGCTTCAAAACCCATACAGCCGAGAAAACAGATTGAATAGTAAGCACTGGAGTATAAATACAGTCAACTGTCACCAAAGAGTTTTGTCGGACTTTTTGGCGGAAATCCGAAGAGGGACGTCATGTTTTTTGTATAATTTTCATTTCGCTGTGTATTTCGGGTTTTGACTCATAATAGTGATAGTTTATTATGTGGCAAGTGTCCGTGAAGGTGTGCAGTGAATGGGAAATTCGATAAAATGCGAGATAAGGACATTTTTGGATTGCCTCAAGAAGTCACAATGAAGTCTTCAGTAAAAGTGCTATCATTTTACTGTTGATAACCAAGTTAGGGATGTAGAAAGTGTTGAGAACACTGTATTTTTGTGCATGGACTCTGAAGCAGAGCCGTTTAACCAAGATTAAAGTTTAACTACTGGAACTTACTCAAGGATACTATTAACGAATGACGAGGCTGCATGGCGTAATGCCTTTGCCTACCCTGTAAGGGGTGAAAAAACTAAAAAAAAAACCGACCGAAGCAGAATTTCAGAGTTGTTGTTTATTTCATTCGGTTATGTTTTGTCTGAAATTCTGCTTCTTGAGAAACAAGAAAATTGTGATTAGTTGCTCAGTGCAGCAGTTGAGCCATTACCACGATACTCTAAAACTACCTTTATCAAAATTCATCTATAATTTTATTGAAAGATATTAGAATAAAAGAACAATTTGATTCTAAGCAAGCGACATATTCATCCTGAATGTCGCGATTCGTGGCAGACGTGCCGGACGTCGCGGTAAAGCCCGTAAGTTGGATATGAAAATCATTGGAAACTGGTCCGAGTGCCTTCCAGAACGCATTAGGAGACGCTGGTGATTTCAGGGCAAGATGTTGAGCCACTGGTCGGCGAGGTCCAAGCTTGGAGCATTCCTGGTGGCCGTGGCCGTCTACGTGTACTTCCTGATCTTCCTCAAAACCATCTATCTGAAGAGTCAGAGGCTGGACAAAATTGCTGTGATGGTTGTTATCTATACATATAATAAAACTCTAACGGGGCCGTGTCTGTACATTAAATATTTTTTGAAAATTTTAACGGTAGTGTATATAGTTATCGATATAGATACCAAAACACTAATTTTTGGAATTTTTGTCTGTCTGTCTGTCTGGTTGTGCACGCATCACGCAAAAACTACTGGACGGATTTTGATGAAATTTGGTGTGGTGATAGCTGAGTACCCGGGTCAACATCTAGGGTACTTTTTATTCCAGAAAAATATCTCATTCCCACGGGAAAATATAAAAACTGGGTAAAAAGAAAAATACGTACTACTCTGAAACAATAACACCTAGAATCTTGAAATATGGTGTGAAGGTGTCTTATACATCGTAGCCAACCCATATAAAGGGATATTCGAAAATTCCCACGGGAACGTGAATAATCGGGATGCGCGCGGGCAACGTCGCTATGGGCACCCGCTATTTGAAATATGGTATGTAATGTAGGTGTCTTACATATATGTCATAGGCAACCACTATAAAGGGATTTTTGCAAATTCCCACGGGAACGGGAATAAACTGGATCCGCGCGGGCAACGCCGCTGGGCACCCGCTAGTACATTATATGCCCTATAATAATGGTTGTCGAAGTGGACTCAATAAACTGCTAGACTGTTTTCATTTCACTTTCTAATTGTTTGCAGGCAATGAACACGGAGGCGATGCTGCATGAAGTGCACAGCATCGACCGAGGCCTGGCTGCTAAAATCGAGTACCTGGACAGCATCACTGGGGACAACTGAGGCTGTGGGGACAGTTGAGCAGCATCCCAAGAGACACCTACTTGACAAACAAATACCCAGAACGATTTTCGAAATAGGCACAACATAAGTCCAACACTTAGTACCTATTATTTTATTTTTAAGATTTTGTGTTGTGATATCAGACTTTATTTAGAACATCATTATATATTTATTATAGCATATTAAGCATGTAACTAGGTATATCAGTATTACATAGTGAGTTAATAGGTCTATGCAGTATTATAATTAATTTTTAGGTTGTTATTTGTTTTCTTGGTTACTATTTGGGCTTATTTAAATCTGTGTTTTTTTTTTTTTTTTTCCTCCCATTTTATCTGCTATCGGCTTTTTCAGCCATAATCAGATGGTCTCATTGTTTTTGGGTTAATTGAGGTGTCATTTCAGTAAATGTCATCCCTCATATTTAGAGGATTTCACGCTCTAGTGCCTCTGGTCGAGTTGGAGGATATGCCATCTCTTCAGTCTCTCACTGCAGACTGCACTCAACAGGTCCCTGGCAAGTTCGTTGGTATGCTCAGCTAGTCTTTCTTTGTATGTCTTGCTGTACTTGCTAACTTCCTGCTTTACGGTTGGCACTTTTAAGTATTCACTTATCTCTGTGTTTCTGACAAACCATGGGGCACATGATATGGCCCGGAGAACTGTGTTTTGAAACCTCTGCAGTATTTCAAGATTAGAGCTGCTGGCAGATCCCCAGAGCTGTATACCATAAGTCCAGATCGGTTTAATTATACTTTTGTAGACCAACAGTTTGTTACTGAGTGTTAGAGGCGATTGTCGTCCAATGAGCCAATTTAAGCTTTTATATTTTAAATTAGCTTCATTTCTTTTAGTTTTGATGTGTTTTGCCCAGGTGAGCCTTCGATCTAGGTGTAGGCCAAGATATCTAATTGAATTTGCGCTGGGCAGTTCTTCACCTTTAATCTTAACCGGCGGACAGTCTCCCCTTCGTAAAGTGAATGTGATTTGTTGGGATTTTGTAGCATTCTCCATGTATCCAGCCATTCGTCAATTTTGTCCAGTTGTATTTGCAATTTTTGTGATGCTAGCGTTGGATCTTTATCACTCGCGAGGCAGGCAGTGTCATCGGCGTATGTTGCTGTCACAACATTATCAGTACAGGGCAAATCAGCTGTATATACGGAATAGAGCACTGGGCCTAGAACAGAGCCCTGTGGGACTGATGCTTTAATATCATATAGCTTTGAGACTTCCTCTCCAAATTTTACTTGGAATTGTCTATCTAATAAGTACGATTTCAGTAGCATATAATGTGAGTTTGGTAGTTCGTTTTTCAGCTTGTATATAAGACCCTTATGCCACACTCGATCAAATGCCTGTTGTACATCCAGAAACACGGCAGCACAGTATTCCTTGTTTTCTAGGGATTCACGTATCTTGTTTACAACTCTATGAACTTGCTCTACTGTTCCATGCTGTTCTCGAAAGCCAAATTGATGATTTGGTATTGTACATTTTTCCTCTAGAACTGCTTTCAGTCTGCTTAGATATACTTTTTCAAAGACTTTTGATAACACAGGTAGAAGACTAATTGGTCTATATGAGCCGACTTCTGTTGGTGGTTTTCCCGGTTTAGGTATCATACATATCTGGGATATTTTCCATATTTTTGGGTAGTAGTGTATTCTTAGTAGGGAATTAAATAACATTGTTAAATATACAACGGGTTTTCTTGGTAGATGTTTTAGTACTTCTCCTGTAACCAGATCGAAACCAGGCGCCTTTTTTTTACCCAGGTTTCTGATAGTTCTTGTCAGTTCTTTTGGTGTCACTAACTTTAAGGGCAGTGACAGTTGTTGGTCACTGTTTATTACTCTATCCACTTCACTCTCAAACTCGATCATAGTCGAGCTGTTTGGCGTAAATACTTGGCTCAGATGTTGCGCAAAAAGTTCAGCTTTCTCCTGAGGTTTTTTGGCCCAGGTTCCAATACGCGTTTTTAGGGGTGGCACTGCTTCTTGAGGTCTTTTAAGTTGTTTTGTTATTTTCCACAGGTTATAGTTATCACGCTTAGTGCCAGAGAGCGAGGACAATTTTTGCTGGAATGTATAGTTTTCGTTTTCATTAATCATGTATTTTAGCTCTCTAGCAGCTTTGTTTAACGCAGTTTTATCTTCTCTATACCTACTCTGTTGCCATCTTCTCCTCAGCCTCCTCTTTTCTTCTAATTTTCTACGTATTTGCAGAGGGATGTTTGTGTTTTCAGTTGAGGTTTTTAGGTAGGGAGTAGAGCGCCTGCTGCTTCTTGGATTTTATTAGTAATATAAATTGTGGCTTTGTCTATGTCATCTTCAGTTTTTAGTCTCACTCTCAGGTCTACTTCAGCCTCAAGGTAACTTTTAAAAGCCGTCCAGTCCGTTTTATGATTTTGCAGTGTCATTGGTTGCTCTCGGAGAATCACAGTTGTGCTGAGTGTGCTTATAATTGGTGAATGATCTGAAGATGTATCAAGGCAGCTTTCCACACTGAGGTAAGTATCTTTGAAGCCTTTTATGATGAAGAAGTCCAAGAGGTCTGGTATTTTATTTTGATCTGTAGGCCAATATGTTGGCTCTCCTGTTGAGAGAGTTGTGAGTTTTAGGCTGTCAATACATTTCTTCAGTTCACGGCCTCTTGTTGTGATTAGGCGGGATCCCCAGTGTGTGTGTTTGCTGTTCCAGTCTCCGCCACTTATAAATTTGGGACCAAGAGATTTAAAGTAGGTGGTAAACAAGTGCTCATTGGTAGTGTGTCTGGGAGGGCAATATGCAGCACTTACATTAAAGGTTCCACATTTGTCTTGAACCGAAATTGTCGTTGCTTGCAAGTAATTTTCTCTGAACTCACTGTGTGGGTGGTGTTGAATGTTACTTTTAATTATAACTGCTGATCCACCATGCGAGGTCCCATCCGGGTGATTGGTGCAATATACATTGTAATTTTTCAACTTGAATGCTTTTCTGTCATTTAGGTGTGTTTCAGATATAAGTATAATGTCAATTTTATTTATTTCAAGGATGGTTTGTAATTCATTTTTATTTGGTGTCAAACCATTTATATTCCATGTTCCAATCCGTAGGCTGGTCACGGTAGCTTCTGGATTAGTGTAGTTATGAGGTTCACAAGGGCCCCCATTTGTTGTATGAGTAGTTCAATTTTTTCTGTTTGTTTGCTAATTGTGTCTAATAATGTCTTTTGATATTCTTTGTTTGTATGTAAATCATTTACATTGTTTGTCTGTGGCTTGGTAAAGCCATCTTTATGGGTATTTATGTTTATTTTCTTTTTCATAGGCTGATTATTATGTTTTGTTACCTCGCTATAGGTTGGCACTTGGTTTACATTTTGGGTTGAAGGGAATATCTTTTTAATAGCACGTTCATCAGCGTCATGCACAATGGCAGCTTCTTGTTGAATGGTATGTGGTTGAGGTGCTTGAGTTTTTGTAATATTGTGCTTGTGTTTTACTTGAGTCTTCCGGGTAAGGATTTCTCGGTATACATTGCATCCTTTATAGCTGGCTGGGTGGCTTCCTTGGCATAGAGCACACGTGGCCGGTGTGTTTTTGTCCTTTGTGCAGGTTGTGGTATTGTGTGGTCCAGCACACTTTACACACCTGGATGGTCTCATGCAGTTGTTCTTGGTGTGACCGTATTGTTGACACCTTGTACACTGAGCAATAATGTTGCTTTTCCGTGGATCTTCAATTTTTACTCTTTGATTATATATATATTGTATATTTTTAGATAATTTGTTGTTTTCATGTGGTTCTAGGTTAACAAAGAAAACATTGTATGGTTCCTTACTTGTTTTCTTGCGGGCATTAACAATCTCGCCTTTAACTTTATTGCCTGTGGCTTCAATGGCTTCTACAATATATTCTTTTGGCGTGCTATAATGTAGATTTTTTATAACAATTTTTTGACATCTTTCTTCTTTTCTAGTGAATGTATGACCAATTAGGCCCTTGGCTCGTATGTGTTCAATGAGCTTCTTATAACTTTCTACACTTTTTGTTGTAATAATAAGTTGGTCCCTTGATGGTATTTTGTATGTGTAGTCTTCCTCATCAACCATTTCATGGATGTAGTTAGTGAGTTGTTCTAGGTCCTTTATCCCATACAGGATTATTGGTGGGGGTTTAGACACTTTTGGAGTTTTATGGGCAGAGGTGTTCTCTTCCGTATTTAGTATGGAGAATCTGTTGCTAATTTCTACATTAGGAGTGATTTCGCAAGTCGGTGTGTTGGTTTTGGGTATTTTGGAGCTAGATTGGTCTTGATCCGGTGAGCGGTTTCGTTTTTGACTGTATTCGGGAACTCTTTGCCAGGGTACCACTTCGTCTTGTTGCATATTTGAACTGGGTGTGGTGTTGAGTGAGTTAGCAGTGTTAGTGGGCGAATTTGGGTTCTGCACTTCACCAGTTACGTGACTTTTCATTCGAGGTACTGTGTTAAGAAGTCCTTTATGGAAAACTTGTTGTACAAGTTGTTTGCTTGAGTTCGAACATTTTGTTTGATCTAGTAGGTTTTTGCCGTTACTGTTCATTGTTAGGCGTGAGGCACTTAATTAATTGATATTTTAACCGTTATCAAAGTTAATTTGGTCGAACATAGTCACAAAATAAGTTAGTGTAGGTACTAGATTTGAAAATTTGAGGTTATGTTTCGGTTGGAGATTTTATCACGCGTTTATCACTTTTCAATCACAGATTTTTCATGAATTAGCAATAACACAGCACGATTGTTTGATTTTTAGACCGTTTATCACGATTACGCAATATTTACGAGGATATTTAACAAAATTTCGATGGATTGGAATTTCACGAAAACTGACGCGAGCGCGTTTAAATTTTTTAGTTTAAATGTTTAGTTTAAATCTAAGTGATACATAATTTATACTAATGTTTTTTCATTGTTTGTAATGTAATATTTTTTAAGATAGTTAGTGTACTGTGTTACCACTTTATTGTTTTGTTTTATTTAAATTAAACTATTAACCCATACGGGTAACAATTTTTATTTGATAAATAATGAGTAATTTGCAATCATATTTGTGCTCTTTATAGTGACCCTGAAAATCTAAACTACGACCTCAGACGGCAGGTAGGGTCACTATAAAAATAAAAAATAAAATATTTTTTTATTTTTACAGTGACCCTACCTGCCGTCTGAGGTCGTAGTTTAGATTTTCGCGCCGAACCAATATTATACCTACGTTTGGTGTCTGTGTGTGTTTTAACATGTATTAATTATGTTTGAATGAAAATGAATAATAATGTTTAATATTCCTAAAAAAAATACTGCAGAAATTTTACAAATACCACGTTCTGTAGGTAAACGGTTGTTTACCCACGTAATACAGGCTCTGCCTTGGTTTGGGACTAACAATAAGTAATTGTATAATTTTAAACAAAAAAAAACTACTTTAAACAGGAAACTAAAAAAAGTAAAAAGCCAATTTTCGAAGGTTCTGCCCGATTTCTCTGGGATGCCATCATCAGATCCTGGTTTCCTTAACATAATATCACCGTTGGGATATTGAGAAACCTCCTTTTTTGAAGTTGGTTTAAAAAGAAGTGTCCCACAATCTAATTATTGCCATCCCGTGGCTCAATTGTGCAAGGGAAAATGTTTTCCACGCTAAAGATGTGGAACGAGAGTTACAGGCTCCGAAAAGGCTGAGTGACTATTTATTTAATGAACGAAAGACCAACAGCTATAAGATAGGCAGGTATAAAAGAAGCATTGAGTAAAAAAACTAAGCTAATGACAGGTCTCCATATTGCACCTTTACGTTCAGTCAGTGTTTTTTAAAATGTAGCGTGCTATGGTATGAATTCTAAAAATCCATTACCTTCCAATTTTTGCCTGATAATAAACAAGAACTCTGTCTTCATTTCATATTAGTAAACATGTATTCGAAAAACATCCTCTCATATTTATTAAATAAGTCGATAAGAAATTACGTAGCAATTGAGTGTTCGAAAATAATGCCAACAGAGTATTGCCTACCTACGCGTTTACTACGTATCTTCCTACGATTAAACCAAATCTGTCTGTTCAGTCTATATGGCAGTCTATATCGCAACAAACCCCAAATTCCGACCTATAAATGGTTGTGTAATTTTATAATGAAGGTAAGTAGGTATGTGGTTAGATAAGTCGTGGTACCTACTTAACGTCTCCCGCTAAATGTCGTGGGTCAAATAGGGAGTGCAGGTTGGAAAAGGATTCTACTTACAAACTGCTAACGCCTGAATTGAGGAGCGGCTTTAACTATGAAATATGTAGCCTATGTCTGTTTGTGTAGCAGGAGACGGGTGGGCAGAGTGTTCGGGGCGTGCGCGGGAAGGGCAAGTGGCGCTTGGCGCGTGCGGCGCGCTGGCCGGGGGCGGGGATGCTGGCCGCCGGCCTGTGCTGGCTGCTTACAGCTGGCCTACGCCGCTTGCTGGCCACCACGCTCCCTATCGCCCGCCGTCGGTACGCTGCCGATGACACCGCCCACGTGAGATATTATCGCTATTATGCCTTAGCTCAGGTAGGTACCCTCGTGGATCGCGAGGAAGGCATGGGCAATAATTTTTGAGTTGTTGTGAGGCTTTGCTGTGTTGACCAATAGATTACGTAAGTAGATAGAATGTCTACTTACGCGCCGCATGCTATTCATTGGAAAATAGTAAATATTTACTTAAATATGTAAAAACCACAAATTGCACTCGTGTAAATGCGTCAAGGATTCCCATAGAAAAAGAGAGAGATTAACTCGTTACATCTCCCATTTAATGATTGTAGGTAGATACCTAATACTGGGTGTGGGTTTCCACAGGAATTGGCGCGGCTGCTGCGCGCTCTGAGGACCCGCGGGCAGGAGGACCTCGAGATGAACATTGACCTCAAGAAGACTTTTTCTGACAACTTTTATGGCCCCTGAACGCGGCCCTACCATGCGACTCAACTGAACGAGCGTTTCTTGTTTATACCACACGGGTTCACGTTTTATAGTCCGTTACTTTGAATTAATAGAGGGAAAATCTAACAAATGTTCATTAAGTAAGTAAAGTTTCACTATTACCAGAGTTTTACTACTGCTAGGTACTCAAGTTAGCTAAACCTAACCATCTAGGCGCTCCCGCCTGACGAAATATCTTTCAACACCCATATAGGTATTTTATGTAGCTGGGTACGACTTAGTACTTACTGGGTAGGTACTTGATCATGATCGGTTCCAGCCGGTTTCGGCTGAGGCGACCGCTGTCGACCCCGGTCAATGAATCGTGGCTGTACGGGCACTCACAATCCGGCTCGAAGGACCACTTTGTACGAGCACTTGTCTGCTCCGTGCAATTGACTTTTTAATTTTATGATGTAGACATGTAGACAGGAAAAAACCTTGTAAAACATTTAATTGTAATAAAATGTGTGCACACTATAGAAAGCGAACGTGAACTGAACATTGTCTACTTGCAAAAACAATGTACCTAAGTACTTAAAGGAAAACGCAGTACCATCGAGCAATGTGGACACGTAGGGTACTATTCACGTAGTTATATTGTGTTGCGCCAGGTGGTGCGTTGGTACCTACTTACTATTTACGTACGTACATTAAAACTTATCAAAATTACTTATATTTTATTTATTTTGATCGTAAACAGTTTTGTTACATATACGAACAAAAATTAAAATTACCTAACTTATACCTATTTAGTTTGAGATGGTACTGAGATTCATTACCTACATACAAATTTTATTTTAAAAATGCGTACCTACCTACATATAAAATACATCAGAAAACGCAGCATCGAATAGGCAAACCTAATGGTTAAAATATAGAGGTAATATTACTAGTAAGGAGTAGTATTACTGTAGTAAATATAGGTACTGAAAATAATAAATTAAATTAACTAATAACGCATGCATGCTCAATTTGTTCAAAGAGATAATAATTAACTCTTAGGTAGATAAGGATGGGTTTACTTTATATTTTTGGCGTGTAAGTAGTAGGTAGGTATAGGTATCGTATCTCTTCACGAGTCACTCACAAGTTCGGATGCTTTTATCAACAATTCGCTTACAAAACTAGGTGTAACAACCCTAACCAATAATACTTAGTCATCAAGATAGGTAAGCTTTTAGCACGTCGGTGACACATGATACACCAAAAACTATCCAGAAGTGGACCCAGCCCGACGTGCTTCTATCGCGTGTCTAGTGAGAACACAAATGGGAGTCAGCGCGGGCGGTAGTGGTGCAGGCCGTCGTCGAGGCTGCCGCAGTGGCCCCCCTCGAGCACTGCGCCGGGCGAGCACAGCCAGGGGTCCATCGTGCGCCGCTGCCACGCCGCCAGCCGCTCGCGCAGCGCCGCCTCCACGCTCTTCAGCGACGGCTTGCCTGCGAATCGACCACACGCCCACATCAAGGCTCCGTCCTCGGAGTCTCGATCCTCGACCGCATGCCCGGACTCACCGTGCAGGTTGTTGGTCTCGGCGGGGTCGACGCGCACGTCGTACAGCTCCCACTGAGGCCGGTAGTAGTACTGCTTCAGCGTCTTGTACCACGGCAGCGGCTGCTTGCCGCGCGTCCGGTTCAGGATATCCTGCAGGAAAATTTCACATTCGCATACGATCGGACCCTGGGAGGCGTCTCGGCTCCCGAGGGAGCTCCCGATAGTCGACGACCTGGAAGGTAGGCGACACGTAGAGGTCCTGGTCGATCGGAAACGGCATGCCGAAGTTGAGGTTGTGGATGAGCTTGTAGCGGCGCGTGCGCACGGCGCGCATGGGGTAGTACATGGTGATCTCGTGGTGCGTCTGCGACGCGAACACCGCATCCTCCTCCGACGGCAGCGGCTCTGGAACACGAGTTAATATCGGATAGAGGTCTGCGCTGCGAAGCTCGCTCTCGCTCGGGGTAGGTCCTACCTTTCTCCAGGATCGGCAGCAGGCTCCTCGGGCGGTCGTCGTGCCACACGTCGTTGGAGCGCGAGGCCTCCTTTGCGGGCACGGCCAGCCAGTCGAGCACGGTGGGCGCCACGTCGAGCAGGCTGACGAGCGCGCCCGACGCCTGCCCGCGGCGAGCGCCCGACGCCGGCGACGCCACCACCAGCGGCTCGCGCATGCCCGCCTCGTACAAGTTGGTGCGCCCCGACGGGAACGGGATACCGTTGTCGGAGGTGTAGATGACGAGCGTGTCGTCAGCGTGGCCGGCCGCCTCCAGCTCCTTCAGCACCAACCCTACACCTGAGATTGACGCATCATCACTACATAGTATAAAACAAAGTCGCTTTCTCTGTCCCTATATCCCTATGTCCCTTTGTATGCTTAAATCTTTAAAAGTAAGTTAGTGTAGCGCAAACATGAGACTCAAGCTCATTCATAGTTTTAGCATAATATAAATCTATCGGCGAGAATCTGTTATTAGCTTTTAAGAAGTTATTTAAGTTTGTTAGATTTTGTAACGTGTAGCTGATGATTCTCCTATCAAAAATAAATAAATAAATAAATAAAAGTACGCAACAGATTTTGATGAGGTTTTTTTAATAGATAGAGTAATTCAAGAGGAAGGTTTTAGTATTAGCATTGCACCCGTGCGAAGCCGGGGCGGGTTGCTAGTTGAGTATATGGCCGCCCTCGGTCACGTACCGTCGACCGGGACGGTGAGCAGACGCACCTTGGTCGAGTCGCGACATGGCGGTGTACTGCGCAGCGACGTCTCGCCGCGCCGCCTCGGTGTCCTGCACGTGGTAGGGCAGCTGCACCTCGTCCCACTGGTAGAACCACGGCGTCCAGTCCGGGATGCGGCCGGTGCCCGGCTCGCCGGTCCCGTAGCGCTCGCAGAAGGCGCCGAACTGCGGCTCGCTGTGCCCGCACCGGTGCGGATCGTGGAAGCCCACGTACAACAGAAACGGTCTGCACATATCACGGAATGATCTTTTCAATGGTCGAACACGTGGACGTCTGCGGTGGAATATCAACTCACTTGTTATGCTCGTTGGCAAGTTGCAAGAACTCCCTGACGAGAAGCTTGATGTGCGTGATGTTGCGCCCCACCTGGTTGATGTGGTTGTTCTCCTCCGTCTGCTCGTAGTCGAATTGGTAGACGGAGGGAGGGCCCACGTGTTTCTTACCGATAATCCCTGTATGCGACAAATTTGTTAAGCTATTGCATAGCTTCTATCTCGGGCCTTGAGCGCGGGGACCGAATCCAGAAATTCCGTAACGAAAAAACCTCACGCTCCCCACTCCGACGGGCACGGAGGCGTGGCTTGTTTATTGGGCATAATCCAAAGCCAAGTTATGATAGTAGATGGACGGACGGACGCACGGACGGACCGACCGACCGACGGACGGACCGACCGACGGTCGGTCGGTCGGTCGGCCCGTCCGTCCGTCCGTCGGTCGGTCGGTCGGTCGGTCGGTCGGTCGGTCGGTCGGTCGGACGGACGGACAGACGGACGGACGGACGGATGGATGGATGGATGGATATTGCATAGCTTCTATCGAGGGCGTGCATTGTCTAACGTCGTCGTTTGTTTTCAGCAGTCTTGTTGATAAAAAATTAAATGCAATAGCTTTACCGCGGCAGTCCCCGAGTGCCACACGTCTTTTTCTCTTATTTGGCAGAGGGAGATTGTTACTCTTATTACGTACCTAAGTATATCTACGCGTCTAGATATCGCGAATAAACATTTTGCATTATAAATATCCATACCGGTGAGGACCCCGTGGCGGCGGAGCAGGTTGGGCAGGCTGGTGACATTGTCGAAAGAGCTGAAGTGGTGCACGCTGTGGTGCAGACCGTACATGCCATTCTGGTGGCTGGGCGCGCCCGTCAACAGGGCTGCACGGCTGCGAAAATGCATTAATCACCATATTAACTATGCCCCTGAGGATATACACACGGGAGCTCTTCAATTGGTTGCACACCAATGTCACTAATGCATTTATAGTAGGTACCTATCATGATACCTATTCTATAAGTTGATCGAAATTTGTATGCATTGATGTCATATGTGATGCGAACTTTTAGGACTCATCAGAAAATGCACGTCTCTTAGAGCGACATAGTAAGTAGTTATATGAGTAAATAATTCAGTAGGTACCTAAAAATCAGTCAAGTAGCTTTGAAATAACCGCCAACATAAATACTGATCAATAGCAGAACTTAAATTTCTGAAGTCTGTAAACACAGTAAATGTTTCTCGTGGCCTGTGAATTGCGCACCTCGGCGAGCAGCTGCTGACAGAGGTGAACGCGTTGTTGAAGAGCAGGCCGCGTCTCGCCAGCGCGTCGATGTTCGGCGTCTGGCAGATCTTGTTGAGATACGCTCCCAGCTCGAAACCGGCATCGTCCGCTATAATCAAATTCGCAAGAGGGCATCTTACAGCTCATACTCTAAGTTTATAACATAGTCATTATAACCTTTTGCTCTGCTAAAATTATATGATAAAGCCCGTAGCAGGCTTTCAGCATTCCATGCCACACGTGAAGAACCTTTAATATCAAATATGAAAAAACGGGATCCACATTATCCCAGCACCTAAAGTTGCTGGGCACATACCTATACGTAGAGCAACACAACTGACAACAGTGACCTAACTACCACCGGTGCTCTGTAGTTTGTACCTCTCTTTGGACCTAGGTACTAGGTAAGTCTGTGGGGACCAATCTCTTACGCAGACAGAGGTTTAAGCATAGGTTAATTTCAATTCTGTACCTCCTATCTTAAGCTATCGAAAATAAATTATTATTATGTAAGTATTTATTTTTTGTTTGTGGCTCTTTATTAGTGATAGTTTCTGTATAGCAAGCAAGTATATATTCCGAGTATCACCTAATACGAAATAGGTACCTACAATAAAATAAGTAGTTAGGTCCTATTTAATCATGTCAGACACTGAGTAGGTACTCCTAGTACTACGATACTTTAGATACTACTTATATGCGTAGACTGTGTAAGTATAGTAACATCTTACTAGTTATATTATAAACGCGAGTGATTCAGAGTACCTACGTATGTTTGTTGCTCTTTCACGTAAAAACTACTAAACAGATTTTGACGAAATTTTATACATCAGAATAGCATATACGCCATATTCTATACCCGTATTCCCACGGGAACGGGAACTACGTGGGTAAAACCGCGGGGCGCTGCTAGTAATAAATAAACACATAGGTAGTACTTATTAAATGTAATTTTACGCTTTAATATTAAGATTTATAGCAAGACCAAAGAAAGATTAGGTACCATGTAGATTTTTGAAATAATAAACACCTTTGATTACTACAAAATTATTGAGTCTGTGATTTGTATTTCCAAATGAAAGATTTGTATCCATGGTCATACATAACATAACGTCCTTTATTATATTAAAAAAAAACTCGCTTGCTACGATCTGTGGTGTATGATTTGTGATGATTTGATTTTTTACATTCCTTCTCAATTTTTCTTTTTTGTAGCTACCTACCTATTTTAAATTTGTATTAATAATTCGAAATGGTTGACAATATCGTTCAGTTTCCAGTTTCCACTGCGTGCGTCAGCTCATTAATTAAAAATATTACCTACTAAATGGAGCTGCCTGTGGTTTTTGCTATTGGTTCAATAGGTACAGTGGAAGAGCGATGTATTTAAAACTCACCCAGTAGAATGAGAACATTACGCGTCTTATTGGATAAAACCGTTTCCGTCACCAATAAACACAGTAGAAGCGCGTACAAAACGCCCGGCGCGATCGCCATGTTCGGTGGTAGATAAGGTTTGACGTGTGAAGTGTTGGCACTTTCGCAGTCCCCGCCGGGTGACCTAGATATTGACCGGTTCCACTTTACCTCCAAAATTCAAACACTACGGTCAGTTTGGTCGAAATATCTTACTCGTACACGATGGCAGCCCGCAAAAGTGTCTTGTATCTGTTCGACGTGGACGGCACGCTCACCAAGCCACGCCAGGTCATTTCCGAGGACATGAAGCAGTTCCTATTAAATAAAGTGAGGCCATTGGTCGCGGTGGGGCTGGTCAGCGGCTCCGACTACGCGAAGATAGCAGAGCAAATGGACGGGCCGCAGGTGGCCGCCCAGTTCGACTACGTGTTCTGTGAAAACGGTGTAGTGCAATACAAGAACGGCGACTTCAAGAGCTCCCAGAGCATAGTCAACCAGTTGGGTGAAAAGATTTTACAGAGAGTAATCAATTTCGCTTTAGGGTACATGTCTCAAATAGAGCTGCCAGTAAAGAGAGGCAACTTTGTGGAGTTCCGCTCCAGCATGATCAACATCTGCCCGGTGGGACGCTCCTGCAGCCAGGTCGAGAGGGACCAGTTTGTTCAGTATGACGCAGTTCACCACATACGAGAGAAGTTTGTCAAAGCTCTGACCAATGAGTTTGCAACTTCTGGGTTAAAATTTGCTTTAGGAGGTCAGACAAGTGTGGATGTATTCCCCACGGGTTGGGACAAGACATACTGCCTTAGCCATGTTGCCGCTGACAATTACAGCGAGATCCACTTTTTTGGTGACAAAACAATGCCAGGAGGGAATGACTATGAGATATACAATGACGAGCGAACTATTGGTCATAAAGTTACATCTCCGGATGACACCAAAGAACAACTAATGGAATGCCTTAATATTGCATAATGTTTTATCTTGGTTACTAATTGAGAGAAATAATGCCTTAATGAATGTAAATATAATTGCAGTGATTTAAAATATATATACATATTATTATATCAACTGAATAACTTGTTCATTACTAGTTCTGTACTTTAAAATAGTGGCTACAAAGACAGATAAGAGCTGTTTTTACCTAAAATGGTTCTGATAAGAACAGTCTTGAGAGTTAAATTAGTGGAATAACTAAGCAAAGATAACAACAATAAAACATATAATTCCAAAAATATTATGATACCTACAATGTGTATAAAATATAAAAATATGGTAAACTATGCAACGTCTCATTACTTATACATGACTATTGTTATAACAAGTGTAGGTACTTCAATGTACGTACACACCCTGGTCAACTCCATATCTGCAATTATTAAGCTTTAGTGTCCTTTGTACACAGGCCTCCTCTTCTCAATGAAAGAGATCATGCCCTCTTTCCTATCTTTAGTTGGGATATTCTTTTCATAGAATTTTTGTTCCACTTCATATCCCTCTTTGATGCTGAGCTGCACCCCCTCGTTGATAGCTTGCTTGGCACAGCGCAGGGCTATGGGCGCATTGGGGATTATTTCTCTGGCCAAACTAAGCGCCTTCTCATATGCAGCACTTTTGCTATTCTGTGGCACCACATGATTCACGATCCCTGGGAATTAATTAATTATTTGGATGTTAATTTATGTTCATAAGTCGAGTAACACACGGCCAGACATTGTAAAATTTTGAAATTAATATTAAAAATCCAGTTAAAGAGCTGGCCGAAAATCACTGAGGCTTGGGTATGAATCCTGGCATGTACCAATGAGTTTTTCAAAACCGTACTTACATATTTATCTCTAGCTCGACGGTGAAGGAAAACATCGTGAGGAAACCCGCAGGTCTCAGAATTAATTCTGAGACATGTGTAAATAGACCCGGTCCGGCGATGGGCTCACCACCTATCACGTTTAGGGGTCCAATGTATCTCGTGAAATGTGGGTATATCCAGTAATGGAATACCTCTGCCTACCCCCTCAGGGATAAAAAAGGCGTGAGATTATATTGTTATTATTTATTAATAATCACTAACCCAGCTCCTTAGCTTCCTTTCCACTCACGATTCTAGATGTGAAAATGAGTTCTTTAGCAATATTGGGGTGAATCACTCTGGGGAGCCTTTGGGTGCCTCCTGCACCGGGGATGAGGCCCCTGCTGCTCTCCACAAGCCCCAACTTGGCGTTCTCTGAAGCCACTCTGATGTCACATGCCAGAGCCAACTCCAAACCACCCCCCACAGCTGCACCGTCTATTGCTGCTATTGTAGGCATAGGCAAATCCTCAACTTCAGTAAATGTTTCCCTGAGATGTCTTACAAATTTGGCAACTTCTTCATCGGACATTCTTAAACGCTGCTTAAGGTTGGCCCCTGTGATGAAATAATAAATAATTTAAGCCAAGAAAATGAGACACAATTGATTTTTAATTGTACTGTCGTGCACTAGAATTACACGAGTGCGTTACTCCAGCGGAAATTTGTCGAATATCGGCATTTGAGGGATACAGATAATTAGTTCTCCGGCTTCTGTAAATGTTGTGCAGATTTAAAAATTTGTATTGCTTAAAGTTTTTGAGTAATTCAAGAAAAACAGTTTCCGCTGGAGTAACGTTACCCCAGCGGCAATTTTTTTTTCTAATGGGAATATTGAAATAATTTTTATCTACATAATCAGTTGTGATGACGGAGTAAATGTTGCGACTTAATTTGAATTTGTATCGTTAATGGTTCCGAAGATATTCAAAAATTTCAAAATGACGCATTTTTGATGTTTGCGTTTTTCGCTGAATTTCGGAAATGGTTAAGCGCACTATCATAATTTTTTGTACATGACTTCTTATGTCTTATTCCTAATTAATTGTGAAATAAAAAAATAAAAATAATTTATCGTTTAGGAGTTATGTAAGCAAATAGAAAAACCCTCTAATACGTCCTAGCACTTCGAATAAGAGGTCTAGAGACTTGTTTGAAACGTTATTTTGTAGCTTGCAACTGCCTTCAGATATTTGTGAAGTTTCATTAGTATCCTATAAGTAATTAATAAATTATAATGAAATTTAGCTCGGTTTGGGCCTCGACGCGCAGACCGTTATTTAACCCCCTATTAATGGACTTTTTTGTGGGATTTTTTAACCGAATAATACGTAAATAATTAGTTATATAGTTCAATTTTATACTTGTGAAATTTCAGCATCGTACAATCAATAATTAAGGAGATAATCAAAAAATACTCATTTTAAGTTATTTATCGTGGTAACCCGACCGAGTTTAGATGGTCACAGAAAAGCGGCCGTTTAGTACATTATGCTAACCTTTTTAAATATATAGGATAGTTTTATAAGGTTTTTTACAATTGCGTACGTAGTGTTAAAAAAACTTATTGACAGGTTTCTATAAAACCTTTTAATAAAAAATACGAAAAATAAAAAGTCATTGAACTTAGGTATATTTATTCTGCGAGCATCTTTTTATACAACATAAATATAAATCAACTTCAAAAACTAAATCAGATAATTATTACTGGACTAAATTATTGCGTTAGTATAGATAGTTATCAATTTAGGTATTATTATCAATTTTTGAAATTCTCCCGGGAACGGGAATAAACTGGATTCGCGCGGGCAACGCCGTTGGACACCCGCTATCAATAATAACATTAAATAGCATCACTATTCAGAAAAATAAAATATATAGTTTTTTAAAAACAAGCTTTTATTATGTTCTTGTTAATATAAAAAGAACTAAAAATTACAAAATAATAATTTAATATCAGGTTTAAAATACAGAAAAATATCATTATAATATAATCAACACTTTTTTAATAAATAAAAGCGTGTTACATTATGATTGCAAAAAGAAACATATTGAAGGTGTAATTTTGCTTAATGTTCTTTAATGTTCCATTGCAATGAAACTTGATTTTATTTATTGGAAAAGTATTGATTATATAATTATCTTTTTATGGCTTGCAAATAAAAAGCTGTTAATTGAAAAAATAAAACAAATAACACTTCAACGTGGGAATAGTAGTTTGTGTCATTTATGATACATCCAAGTCAAATATAGGTCAATTACAATACTTAGGTACAAAAGTGATATCACTAATACCACTAGTCAAAAATGCCCCCCCGAGACGTACCAGCAGCAAAGGAGCCCATGACACACATCGCGTTGCCGCGTTGTATGGCAATGGATAACCTTTGCAGCAGGTAAGCCCCGGAGCGAGGGTCACAGCCCCTCTCACGAAGCCGACGAAACCGACGACGTTTGTGTCATGAAAACTATATTTTTACGGCGAGGGCGTTTTTTTAAATCACGAATATAGTGAATGATTCTAGGATAGAATCCCGAACGTAGTGAGTTTTCTGGTGTTTAACTATCACTGCAGTCACTGCTACTTGAATACATTTTAAAATATAAAATACACAAACAATTCGATGTCGGAATTGGAAAGCGCGCGCATTGCCACAGCTATTTTTCTGACAGTGTGGCACAACCATCGAACCCCATTCAGCCTTGTCAGCATATAAGTTACTCTATGCTTGTCAACCTAATGCGGCGAAAAATAGAACTAATGTTTTGATAAAGTACTTAAGCTACAGTGGCGCCAACCTTAGATGCAAACTTATTTTGTTAATCTCTTTGGTTAAGAATGTTGCGGGATATTTTTGATTCCAAATTCAAAACACTTTTATTCGCACTTATTAAGATCCTATCGGAAAAGACTTACTTTGATCCCTGTTATTGAGGACCAAAACGTCACTTTTCGAATAGATGGTATGAAAAAAATATTGTTGTTTTTCATTGCTTTTGTTAAGTTATGTACTAATTTTCAAAAACGATGTTTTGTCTCTGCCATACCTACCTATATAAATTTCGAAAAAGAATGTTTGATGAAATAGAATTAAATGTTGACTTGTCATCGTCGAGTCGAGAGGTTGCCTTTGCCGATAGATCACAGCCTCATCCTGATCTTTCAGTGGTTCGACGAGTTAACGGTTTCATTTCCGTTCCCGTGGGAAAATTCTTATCTATAATATAATACTCCCAGAAAAGTAAGCTTTCAATTGGTGAAAGATTTTTTAAATCTCGCGTGTAAAATTTTACTACATAGCGGGTGTCCAGCGGCTTTTCCTGCCCGGATCCAGTTTATTCCCATTCCCGTGGGAATTTCCTATAATTCCTTCATAGTGGTTTCCTAAGACATATAAGACCATGATATTTTGAACAGTGGGTGCAGTGGATCCAGTTTATTCTCGTTCCCGTGGGAATTTCCTATAATTCCTTCATAGTGGTTTCCTAAGGCATGTAAGACCATGATATTTTAAACAGCGGGTGCCGTGGATCCAGTTTATTCTCATTCCCGTGGGAATTTCCTATAATTCCTACATAGTGGTTTCCTAAGACATATAAGACCATAATATTTTAAATAGTGGGAGCTGTGGATCCAGTTTATTCCCGTTCCCGTGGGAATTTCCTATAATTCCTTCATAGTGGTTTCCTAAGACATATAAGACCATGATATTTTAAACAGCGGGTGCCGTGGATCCAGTTTATTCCTGTTCCTGTGGCAAGTTCTGAAATTCCCTTTATAGTGGTTGCCTACGACATAAGACACCTATACATACGATATTTCAAACAACGGGTTGCGCGCGCGGATCCTGTTTTTCCCGTTCCCGTAAGAATTAAAAAAAACCCTTCATAGCGGTTGCCACTAAGACACCTACATACCATATTTCATGTTTCGAGGTGAATAGTACGTATTTGTCTTTTGTAACCAGTTTTTATATTTTCCCGTGGAAATGAGATATTTTTCAGAACTAAAAAGTAATCTAGACGTTGACCCGGGTACCTACTCAGTTATCTCCATACCAAATTTCATCAAAATCCGTTCAGAATTTCTGAGACATGTGTAAACAGACCCGGTCCGGCGATGGGCTCACCACCTATCACGTTTAGGGGTCTCTAATATATCTCGTGAAATGTGGGTATATCCAGTAATGGAATACCTCTGCCTACCCCCTCGGGGGATAAAAAAAAGGCGTGAGATTAGATTATTATATTATTTTCATGATGCGAATGTATAAGTATAATATACAATTATAAACAATAATAATAATATTGTATATAAATACATTAAAGCCTACCTTGTTTACCAACTAATGTCCTTCTTGGTGGAACAAGTAACCCACAGAAAAAGAAGAAAAGTTAAGAAGCACTACACATTAATAATAACTGTTAATAGGTACGAAGATTTAGCTCGATTTAAGTATAGCAGACTGCTAGGAAAATGGCATCACTATCACTATCACTACATAGTATAAAACAAAGTCGCTTTCTCTGACCCTATATCCCTATGTCCCTTTGTATGCTTAAATCTTTAAAACTACGCAACGGATTTTGATGCGGTTTTTTTTAATAGATAGAGTGATTCAAGAGGAAGGTTCAAGTATTAGCATTGCACCCGTGCGAAGCCGGGGCGGGTCGCTAGTAATATATAAAATGTTCATGTGAAACTCCAAAAAAAAAATTAATTAAATCAATAGGTACTCAAAAGATAATGTACGCGTCTGTACCGAACTTGAAAGACTATTATACTACGTGTTTTAGAATGTTAGCATAATGTACTAAACGGCCGCTTTTCTGTGACCATCTAAACGCGGTCGGGTTACCACGATAAATAACTTAAAATGAGTATTTTTTGATTATCTCCTTAATTATTGATTGTATGATGCTGAGATTTGATTGACATCAGAACCTTGGAGCCCCGGAGCTACAGATCTGGCGAGTGGCCTAAATTATTGTAGTGAAAATGTAGTAGTCAAAAACACATCTCTTTGAATTTGTAGTTCTATAGTTCTGGAGTTATTCGACCTGAAAGCTAGAAATCATCAGGTCGGTGTGGCCCCGAGATCTCAGTAATTAGGGCAGTAACGGACGTTTGCTCTTAGACAAAGTTACTGTAATATTTAGGTAGTAGACAGAAAAACAAAGAATATAATTCGTAGTTCGATATTTTGACAGTAATTCACGTTTGAAGTGCGTGACAATCAGGTCCCTGTAGCCCAGTGTTTTCTCTGAAACGAAGCATCCTAGCATAGTATGTTGTTTGAGTAAGTTTCTGTAGTTCTCGATTTAGGAATTCGTATGGAGCTAGTTTTTTATGTAGTTCTACGGTTTAATAGAATTTTGCACTCTTTCTAAAAACAATCAGAACGGTGTAGCCCAGTGTTTTCTCTGCAACGAAGCATCCTAGCATAGTATGTTGTTTGAGAAAATTTTTGTAGTTCTCGATTTAGGAATTCGTATGGAGCCCGTTTTTTATGTAGTTCTACAGTTTACGAATAATTCAGTTCGGAAGCTCCGAAATGACAGCTAACCTCACTCATTACATCTTTGGAACCAAACAAGCTAGCGAAACAGAAACTTACACAACGATTTATTATCCATCGAATAATAAGTGTGCAAAATTTCATAGAGATCCATGCAGTATCTGTAAAGGAATTTAATATAAATACATTCGGTACCATTATCTGTATAATGGAAGAGGGTGACCATACATTTTATGTTAAAAAGGAAAAATATTCAAGCACTGAAATTTGATGGTGAAATTAGTATGATATGACATCAAATAGTAGGTATTTATTGAAATTTGCACTCCGGTTGTTTATTCGTAAGTTTTAACATTAAGTAAATAAATAACTAAAAATAGTTAACATGGTTTTTTATTGAATTATTATACCTACCCATGGTGGTTTTTTCTAGATTGTGGTTTGGCTAATTGCTCGAACTAAACAAAGTCCATATATTATGGTATAAAGTAGTTACCTACTACCCACAGTTTCTTTTGTGCAGAGGAATAAAAAAGAGTTGTTCATCTGATTTTCTATATGTATACATATAATAAAACTCTTACGGGGCCGTGTCTGTACATTAAATATTTTTGAAAATTTTAACGGTAGTGTATATAGTTATCGATATAGATGCCGAAACACCATTTTTTGGAATTTTTGTCTGTCTGTCTGTGGTTGTGCACGCATCACTCAAAAACTACTGGACAGATTTTAATGAAATTTGGTATAGAGATAACTGAGTACCCGGGTCAACCTCTAGGGTACTTTTTATTTCAGGAAAATATCTCATTCCCACGGGAAAATATAAAAACTGGTTAAAAAGAGAAATACGTACTACTCCGAAACGATAACCCCTAGAAACTGGAAAAATAGTATGAAGGTGTCGTAGGAAACTGGTATGAAGGGATTTTTGGAATTTCCCACGGGAACGGGAATAAACTGAATCCACGCGGGAAAACGCCGCTGTTACCCGCTATATGAAATTTGGTATGTAGGTGTCTTAAATATGTTGTAGGCAACCACTATGAAGGGATTTTCGGAAATTCCCACGGGAACGGGAATAAACGGAATCTACGCGGGCAACGCCACTGGGCATCCGCTAGTTATAAAAATAAGTGTCATGTGTAGCAGTCAATAATTATATAAGTATTATTATTACGAAGCAGGTATACAACACCCGAGCTTGGCTCTCCAGTATTTTTTTTAGAGACTAAAAAATACACGTGATTTTGAGTATGGGTTAGTTTAAACATTACCTCGTATCACGAGGTATTTAAATAGTTGCTAAAACATCACTTAATATATCAATGGCCCACATTTTTCAAATTAGTAGAACCTGCTTGAAGTTTATATTAAACTAGCGGCGCCTAATAATTTCACTCGCGTCAGTCCCGTTCCAGTGGAAAAATGTTACTCCCAGAAAAGTAATAAGTATTTCCCTTGGTTAAATTTTTTTTAAGACTCACATGGTCAAGTCTTTTTTATTCCTTTGCACAAAAGAAACCGTAGGTAGTAGGTAACTACTTTAAATACCATAATATATGGACTTTGTTTAGTTCGAGCAATTAGCCAAACCACAATCTAAAAAAACCACCATGGGTATTTGAATTCAATAAATAACTATGAAAACCATTTTTAGTTATTTATTTACTTAATGTTAAAACTTACGCCCGCGTGGATTCAGTTTATTCCCGTTCCCGTGGGAAATTCCAACAATCCCTTCATACCGGTTTCCTACGACACCTTCATACTATTTTTCCAGTTTCTAGGGGTTATCGTTTCGGAGTAGTACGTATTTCTCTTTTTAACCAGTTTTTATATTTTCCCGTGGGAATGAGATATTTTCCTGGAATAAAAAGTGCCCTAGATGTTGACCCGGGTACTCAGTTATCTCTATACCAAATTTCATTAAAATCCGTCCAGTAGTTTTTGAGTGATGCGTGCACAACCACAGACAGACAGACAGACAGACAAAAATTCCAAAAAATGGTGTTTCGGCATCTATATCGATAACTATATACATTACGTTAAAATTTTCAAAAATATTTAATGTACAGACACGGCCCCGTAAGAGTTTTATTATATGTATACATATAGAAAATCAGATGAACAACTCTTTTTTATTCCTCTGCACAAAAGAAACTGTGGGTAGTAGGTAACTACTTTATACCATAATACACACACCGGCACAATTAGCGGAACAGAAAAAAAAAGGAGAAAAAAGAGGGAATTTAGAACAATGAATGTAATTTTTAAACAATATATTATTTAAAATGAAACAACAATTAAATTAACATGTTTTGACATTCATTTGTAACACCATACTTAAAATTTTATAAAAATAAAAATTAAATTAAACAAAATGCATTTTTCTTCGATTTTTAATTATAGAGAAACAGCAGAAAATTCAAGATTTTCCAAAGTTTAACAACAATTTCAATGACTGTTCAATATCGAGTGTTTCCTCCTCGTGCTCTGATGAGGGTTTCCATCCGTCTGGGCATGCTGCGGATGATGTTATCAATGGTTTCTTGGGGCAACCTCTGCCATTCTTCAAGTAATGCGTTTCGCAACTCGTTGAGATTATTGGGAGGGGGCATTCTTGACTTTACACTCCTCTTTAGCAAGTCCCAGACGTGTTCTATAGGGTTCATATCGGGGGACCGTGCTGGCCACTCCATCACCGTTATACCAACATGGTTTAGGTATGTCTGTACTGTGCGAGCACTGTGAGCCCGAGCATTATCCTGCATTAGAATGAAGTTGTTACCAATAAAGGGGGCAAATGGCACAACATGTTCTTCTAAAATCTCCCTGATATACCGATCAGCATTCAGATTCCCGCCATCGACCACTACTAACTCCGTACGAGCTCCTAAACATATTCCTCCCCAGACCATAATTAAACCGCCGCCATATGCAACTGTATTTTCAAAATTAGACTGGATATACCGTTCTCCTTTGCGTCTCCATACTCGCTGCCTTCCATCAATTTGATTTAACATAACTCTGCATTCATCAGTAAAAAGAACCTGTCCCCAGTCGTCGAAGTCCCAATCACGATGTTCACGACCAAAGTGTAGACGGTTTGTGCGATGATGTCTCTCAAGTTTTGGGGCTTTGGCGGGCACATACGAGCCTATACCCACTTCTTCGAATCTTCTACGAACTGTCCGCTCACTCATCCTTACTGCTCGTACCTCTTCCAGTAAATTTCGAGCCTGCACCGCCGTTAGTCTCGTGTTCCGTCGGACTTGAAGTTGGAGAAAACGGTCATCCCTCCTTGAAGTACACCTTTTCCGGCCTTGTCCTCTCCTTCTCACTAGAGCATTCGTCAATCTGTATCGTTGGATGCTACGATAAATCGTTGATAACGATCGACGAAGGCTTCTGGCAATCGATCTGTAGGTTTGACCATTTCTCCTCATTTGATCTGCCCTAATGATTTCTGATGGCGTTAAATCAGGCATAATTAAATGCTCGTAAATTATCAATATGCGAAAAAACTCAAAAGCCTCAAAAACTGCAATTCAAAGCTTTTCAAATGGAATTCACGAACCTTCTAAAAACGGACAAGCGGTGGAAAAAATGAATCAATGAAAATTAAAACAAAAGAATGAAAAAAAGGGCAGTCGCTTAGTATTCCATTTTTAAATTAAAACCCAAATTTAAAAAAAGCTTGTTTAGCCGGCCAGTAACACGCAAAAATGCGTAAATACTCCCTTTTTTTTCTGTTCCGCTAATTGTGCCGGTGTGTGTATATGGACTTTGTTTAGTTCGACCAATTAGCCAAACCACAATCTAGAAAAAACCACCATGGGTATAATAATTCAATAAAAAACCATGTTAACTATTTTTAGTTATTTATTTACTTAATGTTAAAACTTACGAATAAACAACCGGAGTGCAAATTTCAATAAATACCTACTATTTGATGTCATATCATACTTACTTTGACCATCAAATTTCAGTGCTCGAATATTTTTCCTTTTTAACATAAAATGTATGGTCACCCTCTTCAATTGTACAGATAAAGGTACCGAATGTGTTTATATTAAATTCCTTTACAGATACTGCATGGATCTCTATGAAATTTTGCACACTTATTATTCGATAGATAATAAATCGTTGTGTAAGTTTCTGTTTCGCTAGCTTGTTTGATTCCAAAGATGTAATGAGTGAGGTTAGCTGTCACTTCGGAGCTTCCGACCTGAATTATTCGTAAACTGTAGAACTACATAAAAAACGGGCTCCATAAGAATTCCTAAATCGAGAACTACAAAAATTTTCTCAAACAACATACTATGCTAGGATGCTTCGTTGCAGAGAAAACACTGGGCTACACCATTCTGATTGTTTTTAGAAAGAGTGCAAAATTCTATTAAACCGTAGAACTACATAAAAAACTAGCTCCATACGAATTCCTAAATCGAGAACTACAGAAACTTACTCAAACAACATACTATGCTAGGATGCTTCGTTTCAGAGAAAACACTGGGCTACAGGGACCTGATTGTCACGCACTTCAAACGTGAATTACTGTCAAAATATCGAACTACGAATTATATTCTTTGTTTTTCTGTCTACTACCTAAATATAACAGTAACTTTGTCTAAGAGCAAACGTCCGTTACTGCCCTAATTACTGAGATCTCGGGGCCACACCGACCTGATGATTTCTAGCTTTCAGGTCGAATAACTCCAGAACTATAGAACTACAAATTCAAAGAGATGTGTTTTTGGCTACTACATTTTCACTACAATAATTTAGGCCACTCGCCAGCTCTGTAGCTCCGGGGCTCCAAGGTTCTGATGTCAATGAAATTTCACAAGTATAAAATTGAACTATATAACTAATTATTTACGTATTATTCGGTTAAAAAATCCCACAAAAAAGTCCATTAATAGGGGGTTAAATAACGGTCTGCGCGTCGAGGCCCAAACCGAGTTAAATTTCATTATAATTTATTAATTACTTATAGGATACTAATGAAACTTTACAAATATCTGAAGGCAGTTGCAAGCTACAAAATAACGTTTCAAACAAGTCTCTAGACCTCTTATTCGAAGTGCTAGGACGTATTAGAGGGTTTTTCTATTTGCTTACATAACTCCTAAACGATAAATTATTTTTAATGTTTTATTTCACAACTAATTAGGAATAAGACATAAAAAGTCATGTACAAAAAATTATGATAGTGCGCTTAACCATTTCCGAAATTCAGCGAAAAACGCAAACATCAAAAATGCGTCATTTTGAAATTTTTGAATATCTTCGGAACCATTAACGATACAAATTCAAATTAAGTCGCAACATTTACTCCGTCATCACAACTGATTATGTAGATAAAAATTATTTCAATATTCCCATTAGAAAAAAAAAATTGCCGCTGGGGTAACGTTACTCCAGCGGAAACTGTTTTTCTTGAATTACTCAAAAACTTTAAGCAATACAAATTTTTAAATCTGCACAACATTTACAGAAGCCGGAGAACTAATTATCTGTATCCCTCAAATGCCGATATTCGACAAATTTCCGCTGGAGTAACGCACTCGAATTACACTGTGCTTAACTGATAATAAGTAAACATTTATTTTCACATTATTAAAAAGATTTTATTAAATAAATTAAACTTGTCTCACCAGCACAAAATATTCCAGGCACCAAGCTGTGCAATATTACAACCGAGATTTTGGTGTCATTCTTTAGAAGTTGATTGACCTCTCTCATGGCGTCCACAAGGTCGAAGCTGAGGGCGTTGCGGTCGGCGGGACTGTTGAGGCCGTACACCGCGACGCCCTTGTCGTCGCCGTCCAGCTTGCGGAGCACCACCGGCCCCGCGCCCTCCGCCGCCGGCTGGCTCGTTGTCGACAGCAGCCGCAGGTTGCGGGCGTTCAGGAGTCTACAGGGATTCAGCCTTGGCCCCAACATGATCACGTTGTGATCACGTTCCAATAGTATAATTTACGCAGGTAAAGTGTTTTAGAGATTCACTGTAGTACGTATTCTGTTTGGACGGTTTCATACACGGGTTTCATATAACAACGAAACTTATCGTTATGTTCTTATCAAAAAGAATAAACTATAGGCACCCACATAACTTTATCAACTTGATAACCTAATCAAACAAGCAGTGAGGAATGTATATTTTATTTTCAGTTAAAATCCTTAATGTAGGTAAACAATCACAGACTCCAGTCTAGCTCACACAGATCCAGCTGCAGCGTGGCACAGCTCAAACTTCAAATAAAGAGAGCGACGATCGAACGTCACTCAATGCAAGATATGCTGAATATGCAGCACGATACAGCTGATAATTGTGTCATTCATCAGCTCGAAAAAAACCAAATTATCACTTTATCAGTCACATGTCCATGTCATGTCACCAATACACTTTTAACATCTGTGGTAAAAAAAAGTGTTTGCCTGGCTCCATATGGCAACACCTCTATACGTTTCGTTTCTGTTCTTTTAAACGACTAGACTATGTAGAGATTTTCAAGTTACTGCCACTTTTGATTCTATATACGAAATTATAGAACAATAATAATATTAATATTGACGGTTTGGTGTGTTAATCAAAAAATTACTTAAACCTAGCATTATTGTACGTCGTTTAGAACAACACAAAAAGGTTATCTTTGAAATGGTCAATACCTATCAATCGAAATGCATGGAATGGAATACACATTTATTGTTTTCCCCCATGTGGACTGTGGTGTTGAAAAATGGACGCGCACATGATTCTATGAAAATGTTTTTGGAAGTTCGATAAGTGGTTTTAAAAGTTGACAAAATCGCGTGAAAGTTTATAGCGAAGATGACAGATATGCCTCCTTTTCTCATCGGCAAAGATGAGGAAAAGAGTGGGCACGGTGACAATGACTCCGACGTAGATGACTGGGATTTGCCCCTAAGTTATGATCAGCCCAGACACCTGGAGCCTATCAAGGGCGCGGAGCGCGTTGAGCACTCGTGGAGGGTCAAGGAGAAGGTAGGTGACGCAGCGGGTGGCGCCGAACTGCGCGTCTGCTGAGTGCTCCGCGCGACGAAAACAAACACGCATGGTCTGACTGCGTTGCGCCCATCCCGCACTTTCGCATACCTATAATATTTACTGCGTATTTTAAGCTTACACCGAACTTCTTTAGCTGAAAAATGTGCATACATAGTATATAGTTTCTCTTTAATAAACAGTTTTTTTTATTATGAAAATAAGTTGCCTATGTTTACTAATGCTATTGCATAGATCTGTAAATATTTATATTTTTTATGATGTATGTACATATTATGATAAAAATATAAATAATTTGATAAAATCATAAAAGGAAATACTTAATACTAACAATAATTAATTATGCCTGTGCTGTTAATTTTTTTGTAAATTCAGTTTAATTTATTTATTTAGTGTAAGAATGGCCACAAGGCCAATTTACGACTCGTACATCTGTAAAGTGTTTTAAATTTCTTTAAACAAAATGCTTTGCTTATGTTTAGATAGCCCTGTTATTTCGGTTATTATTAAAATTTTGGGAAATACCCTTGGCTCAGTTGTGAGCAGTTGATTAGTAGATAATTGAAATGGAGGTTGAAACCCACTCTTGTTGCAAAATAAATGTATCTTCTGTTTTAGAGTATAAATAAATAATTTACTGTTTCACAATTTATTATTTATACAACATGTAACAGAATACGCGCAATTCCTGAAATTAGTTTGTTCAGTATCGACTACTTATTCGATTTTAGCTATTTTTCAAAAAAATTAATTATTGTAGCTGAATTTAGTGCTTTCTATGGAAATCGTGATATTATTAAACGATATTTAAGAAAATTGCTTAGACATAACTAAAGTTTGATTGCATAATTTTTTTTATATTAATATACTAATTGGGGTGTATGAGGAATTGTGCTTATTCTGTGACTCGTTGTATAATAAATTTATATACTAATAAATTATGGGACAGTAAATTTATATACTATTATTTTACCTTTTTTTATGGCTCATGCTTTTTAAAAATAAATTAAATTGTGTGACACAATTATTTAGCCCCAAACTAGGCAGAGCCTGTACTATGGGTACTAAATAACTGGTTGACTTACTTAAATAAATATTAAACACTCGGACACAAAGCCAACAGACATGTTCATACACAAAAATGTTGGTCCCAAGTGGGAATCGAACAAGCAACCTCTGGCTCAGAAGGCAGGGTCACTACACATCAATAAAGCTTCTTTGGTTTAAGCTGAAAATCTGTAATTTACTCTCTCTGAGTAAAGTTACACACTGAGCTGTGTCCCTTTGCATTACTATGCACATACATGTATTGAACATAAATTAATAAATATTATTATTATTATAGCTTATCTGACAGGTAGTTTTGCAACAGTATAAGTAATACAATAGAGGAGAAGAAAAACATTATCTTTCCTATAGACAGATAAACTTTCTTTTTAAATATCTTTTGCTTAATACATTTAATTTCAAGGTACTCGTATTAGGGTGTGTGTATGTGTATACTGTGTTGAAAAGAAAATGATAATCAATATGACCAAGATGAACAGCGTACAAAATTTTAGTTTGGATGGCCTAATATGCGCTGCCTGAGATTTCAAAATGAAAAAAAATTACAACATGGAAATGTATAAGTACACAAGATTATTATTAAATTAAAAACAATCTAATAGCAATATTTATAGAAGCTTTGGGTCTAATAAAATTAGGTCTACTGCTTGATGCAAATACAAGTATAAAGTTTCTGTGTGATGTGTATGCAGTACAAGACACACTGTGTGGCGTTGGTCCTGTGCCTGAATGTGGGTGTGGACCCGCCCGACGTGGTCAAGACACAGCCTTGCGCACGCCTCGAGTGCTGGATCGGTGAGCACCATTACACTACAGCTGTTCTAAACTGGCCAAAGATGCATTTTAATGCTCTACTCCGTCAATATTTAAGCTGAACCCACAGCACTGCATCTCTTACAGATCTATAGTTACTTAGGTCGCAGATCATGAGTATCCTATGCAATATACACTAATATTATAAAGAGGGAAGCTTCGAATTTTTGTATGTTTGTGCAAATAAATTCGAAAACTAGAAACTATTATTTCTGCTTAGCCTGATGGTTGACTGGTAGATAATGCTTTTAGGCATTAAGTTCGGCATGTGTACATTTTCTTGGTACATGAAGTTAAATAAATAAAACTAGTGGACCCGTTTCAAAAATTCTTTCACAATTAGAAAGCTACAATATTCCCGAGTGACATAGGCATGCAGCGCGCGAGATTTGAATTGTTCTGTAACCGCGTATACCTAAGTTTAGTGTCCACCATGGCGCCGCGGCGCCCACTTTGGTAGCCCTTGGGGAATATTTTATTCCGGTATTCCCACGGGAACGGGACCTACGTGCAGGCAGTGAAGGCCGTCTCGCCCCCAGACCCGCAGTCGCTGTCCCCGAGCAAGGCCCTGGAGAGCATCGGGCACTCCCTGCAGGCGCAGTACGAGCGCTGGCAGCCGAGGGCCCGATACAAGCAGTCGCTCGACCCCACCAGCGACGAGGTGACTTGTCTTGTTGCTCGCTACTAACTCGTCGGTGGAGATGGGCTGCTGTTTACATTCAGCCAATCTTCATGGACGAGTTTAGAGTGATTGTTATTAGACTATTGACCTTTCTAAGTGTCGTGTTTTGAAATGCGTCCAATTTTTTAGTTATAAAAGAAAGAAATTATTCGGCATAAACATTAAAAATATATATAAATACTCACTAGTTTCAGTGTTTTTGCCAAGAAATGTTTATCTCAAATTTGATTTGATACACAGATTTTAGACATAATTACACTATTTTATGTCCTTATTATGTATTAGCTCAAATCAAGTGAGGCAATGAACAACTTTATCGCAGTAAAGGGAGATCCTTAGCAGCGAGGAAGTGTGATCATCAGATCATGTCGTCTGTCTATTAAATTTAGAATATTTTTAATGAGGTTTATTTGATATTTCATTTTTCTAATTATCATACCAGTGGTATAGCGGTGAAAAAGAGTCTGCGTGTCGGCGGACAATTTCCCTGTTTATTATGACCTGTTAATAACTAAATTGGCAAATCTAAAATTAGACATAATGTTGCGTCTATACAGGGCGCGGCCAGCGCGGTGGGACGCGAATCCATTTCGAAAGATACATACAACTTCTACTTTAGATGTACCTATACAATAGAAATATTATAGGTTTATTTATTGAAAGACGAATAACAATTACATAATGGCTAGACTACACTTAGTTAACATTTAGCCCCCGACTGGTTTCCAAAAATGTGTGTGTATGTACAGCATGATTTAACATAAGCTCACCTGAGCATACTTGAGAGAAAATGAAAACAAAACCAATAAAATAGCTTTCCAACATTTAAATCATTTGAAGATGCAAAATGGATGAAGCTGTTATTATACTTTAATAGGGTATTTGACTGCCTAGTCAAATGAGGTACTTTTTTTCCTTTCAAAACGAAAATTTACTATTGAAAATATACTGAGTATTGAGTTGTGACGTCATCATATTAGTAAAGTACTAAATTGCGTCACTTTCTTGATTATTTGATCATTTTAAAATTTGCTATTTGTAAAATGAGAATCTAGATGCATTTTTATAGGTGTCTTGTCCTAATCTTTTTAATGAATACAGTCAGCCATTGAAAGTAGGAAGGATTGCATGTCAAAGTCCGCTGTGAGCGCAGGTGAAGAAGCTGTGCTGCTCTTTGAGGCGCAACGCGAAGGACGAGCGCGTGCTGTTCCACTACAACGGGCACGGGGTGCCCAGGCCCACGGCGCAGGGAGAGATATGGGTCTTCAACAGGGTCGGTATTGCGATTCCTTTTATCCCCGAGGGGGTAGGGGGTATTCCATCTCTGGAAATACCCACTTGGTGGTGAGTCCATCGCCGGACCGGGTCTGTTACATATGCATCAGAATTAATTCTGGGACCTGCGGGTTTCCTCACGATGTTTTCCTTCACCTTTTTCTTTTGACACCGCATTTTGCCAATGTCCAGTAATTTAGTTTTCAAATCTTTATTTTATACCGTCAGAGACCACGCACAAAAATTTTGTGTCTTCAACACTTCCCTCCCTTGGTTATCAACAGTAAAACGATAGCACTTTTACTGAAGACTTCATTGTGACTTGTTGAGGCAATCGATAAATGTCTATCCCTCGCATTTTATCGAAGTTCCCATTCACTACAAACTTTCACGGACCTTTGCCTCATATACTATGACTAATATGAGTCAAAACCCGATATTTCGGGTACGCAAAATGGAAATTATACAAAAAGAATGACGTCTCTCTTCCGATTTCCGCCAAAAATCCAGTGATTATCAAGTCTTCACTTTATACTCTGATCTTAGTTAAATGACTGCACAAAAATTCTGTGTCTTCAACACTTTCCACATCCCTCCCTTGGCTATCAACAGTAAAACTTATATGTATAGATACTTTCTCTAAAAACTACGTATCAGTGTCTAAATTTCTTTGGGATGTTTCGTCAATCCTACTTGGTTGTGGTGTCTTAATGGTATTCTAGAGACATCCGATTCGCTTAAAAATCAAAATGTTTTTATTCAATGTAGGGGCTGATAAAAAGTAATTCCAACTCCACTGCATTAGTATGTCTAGTTGAGGAGAAGAAGTTTAGTCCCCAATGTCACCTTTGGGCATTACGTTATTGGGCTTTTTGGTGGATATCCGAATAGTGTATTATGTGGAAAATGTCCGTGACAGTGTAGGTACAGTGAATAGGAAATTCGATAAAATGCATAGGGTGGACCTTTTCTCTTCAATCTTCAGTAAAAGTGCACTGTCGTTTTACTGGCGATTACTAACTGACATTTCAACTTATTGTATTGACTTGACGGGCCTGTTGGCTCAGTTGGTAGTGACCCTGTCTTCTGAGACAGAGGTCGCGGGTTCGATCCCCGCTCGAGGCCAACATTAGTGTGCATGAACAGGTCTGTTGGCTTCGTGTCTGATCGTTTTAATATTTGTTTACGTATGATTATCAGTTATTTAGTACCCATAGTGCAGGCCCTGCCTAGTTTGGGACTAAATAACCGTGTGTGAACTGTGTCGTATTTAGTGCTGATGGTTAAATTGCCAATGTCTTAAAATAAGAAAAACAAATGTCGTTAACACGAGTGTTGTGTGGGCAGGCGTACACGCAGTACATCCCGCTGTCGATGTACGACCTACAGACGTGGATGGGCGCGCCCTCGCTGTACGTGTACGACTGCTCCAGCGCGGGGGTCATCCTCGACAACTTCAGGGTGTTCGCCGAGCAGCACGAGCGCGACTTCGAGGTAAGATCGCATTAGAGACTTTAACATGTTTATATCCAGGAGGCATCACTGCATGCAATACCTAGGAGACCGAGCTTCGCTTGTTCTAACAACAGTTCGCTAACGCCATCTGCCGGTGACTGACAATAAAACATTTTTTTTTTGCTGTAAAACTGCGAAACCTGCGAAACCCGTTTTGTGGGAAACAGGCATCTCGTCAACCGGCTCCTCGGAAACATAGCTCGTCCCATCGTAGGCCCCGTCTTTGCCTTCGGGCTAGTCTGGGGTCAAAAGTAAGCCCTAGATCAGCCGTTTTCGTAACTGCGATTCGCTAATCGAAACTAGTTGCTTCAAGAGAACTGTTTCCTTCACCGCAACTTGAATGATAATGTGCAGATGCAGGCGAGCCAGCTGGGCGCGGAGGCGGGGTCGGCGGGGTTGGCGGGGTCGGGCTTGGGGTCGGCGGGGGCGGTGTCGTACCGCAACTGCATCCAGCTGGCGGCTTGCGCGGCGGGACAGAGCCTGCCCATGAACCCCGAGCTGCCCGCCGACCTGTTCACCGCCTGCCTCACCACGCCCGTCAAGATGGCCATGAAGTGGTTCGTGCTGCGCAGCCGGACCTCCCGCGACCTGCACGACCTCATCGACAAGTCAGTCCCGACAGATACTGTTATAGAGTTATACAATATACAGACTCCCAATATAGCCGTCAGTGTAAGCACAACACGAAATTGGTCAAGGTCAAGTCAGATGTTTTATTCAAAGCAGGAACTTATAAGTCCACTTATTGAAAGTTATTTCAACTCCACTGCATCAGCATGTATGGTTGAGACTTGAGGAGAAGAAACTGGGCAAGAAACTCCTCAACACATTATTCTTTAGAATGTTATACTTGTGTACTCATAGATCCTAATTGTGATGTTGGTAATCCAAATAAAATAAAATAATAAACGAAATATTTATCACTAGCTCGACGGTAAAGGAAAACATCGTCAGGAAACCCGCAGGCCCGAGAATATCTGATGAAAAGTGGATATATCCAGAAATGGAATACCTGTGCCTACCCCCTCGGGGATATAAGGCAGGAGTTTTTTTTACTTCCTTTAGTATTATCTCGTGAAAAGTGGGTATATCCAGAAATGGAATACCTCTGCGTACCCCCTCGGGGATAAAAGGCGTGAGATTATTTTTTTATTTACTAAAAGTCAGATAAGCTTGCCCATATCCATAGTCCTCATGTGTGAGGTTAGATTCAGCTCAGCAGTGGGCTGTTACGGGTTAACGATGGTCTACAGGCGTTACAAGTTGGTGCCGTTGCAGGATCCCCGGGCAGGTGACCGACCGGCGCACGATGCTGGGCGAGCTGAACTGGATCTTCACGGCCATCACGGACACCATCGCGTGGAGCTCTCTGCCGGCCGAGCTGTTCCAGCAGCTGTTCCGCGCTGACCTGCTCACCGCCAGCCTCTGCAGGAACTTCCTGCTGGCCGACCGCATCATGAGGTCAATCTGCAGATATTCACATCCTGCTTTTTCCATGCCATGTAGCCATGTATGTTTCCATGTAGCCATGTATGTTTGCTTTCATACGTACCGGGAGGCAACCGGGCAATCGGTCATACATTTCGCGCCGGGTAGCCGGCGCCGGCCCGGCGGAAACCGGTACGTGTGAAAAGGGGCGTCTTCTGTGCTATGAACTAAATGGACGAGAAATACAGTAGTGGTTTTCGCCGCAGCTGTGGCAAGAAGAAGTCAAAGCGGGAAAGGTCGACTCCCACTCACGCGCGAGTCAAGGAATGTCCACTCTATACATAGATCTATTCGTGTGCTCATCACCTTATAAATGGCACCGGATACCGGTGAAAACTGACCATCGACAACGTAGACTCGATAACTGCTTTCGGAGGCCTCATGGCATATAATCACTACATAGTATAAAACAAAGTCGCTTTCTCTGTCCCTATATCCCTATGTACGCTTAAATCTTTAAAACTAGGCAACGGATTTTGATGCGGTTTTTTTTAATAGATAGAGTGATTCAAGAGGAAGGTTTTAGTGTAGCATTGCACCCGTGCGAAGCCGGGGCGGATCGCTAGTTACCAATAACTCCCTCTAGTTACCAATACCTCTCTCTTTTTCACTCTATTCATGCACCCCCACTTACACACCACACCCTACACACCCTTACAAACACATCCCACACTTTTAACACTGCAATAAAAATTTAACTCTAAATTGTCTAAGATAGGAATCGAAATGTCCCGCCAACTGAAACACTGCCTCCTAAGACACAGGATATCTTAGTTTAGGAGACAGGGTTCACCTGAATTGTTACGCCTTTCAAATATTATTGTTATCTATAAGGTTTTGGTTTAAATAAATTATTATTATAAAAAAATATATAATCTCACGCCTTTTTTATCCCGAGGGGGTAGGCAGAGGTATTCCATTACTGGATATACCCACATTTCACGAGATACATTGGACCCCTAAACGTGATAGGTGGTGAGTCCATCGCCGGACCGGGTCTGTTTACACATGTCTCAGAATTAATTTTGAGACCTGCGGGTTTCCTCACGATGTTTTCCTTCACAGTTTTTGAAAAACTCATTGGTACATGCCAGGACTCGAACCCGAGCCTCATTGATTTTCGGCCGGCTCTTTAACCGTCAGGGCTATCACTGCTACTAATTATTATAATTACAGGTCGTACAACTGCACGCCGGTGTCAGCGCCCGCGCTGCCCTCGCTGGCCCGCCACCCGCTGTGGGCGGCGTGGGAGCACACGCTGGAGCTGGCGCTGGCGCAGCTGCCCGCGCTGCTGGCCGCCCGGGAGGACCACTACCGGCACTCGCCCTTCTTCCGCGACCAGCTGACCGCCTTCCAAGTCTGGCTCGACCTCGGCAAGTGTGAGTGCCCAATGCCCGGTGCTTTGAGTAGCAAACCAACCGGAGACGCCACTGACAGGCGTTCCCCTCTGCCAAAAAAAAGTGATGTTATATACAACTAGTTTTTTTGAATTCACGGAGTGCTTGGATTGGTGAATGTATTTGTGTGCATCTAGTTCAAGCTAGTGTTTAATTGTTTTGTCAAAAAATGCGTTTGTTTTAACATTATTTGTGTGCGTTTCCTCGTCCCCCGCGCAGAAATTGGCAGACTTTTTTGCAAAGAAACTAGTGCGCGTGACGTCTCCTGTTGGTTTAATACTCAAAAGCCCAGTGCCCCTCGAGGCCGGACTCGGCATAGCCGATAGTCGACATCTACTGTTTTACATCCATCATCAGCCTACATTCGTCCACTACTGGACATAGGCCTCCCCTAATGAGCGCCATAGCGCCCTGTCTTCTGTCGCCCTGAGGGGGTGCTAAGATCCCCGGGCTACATCAGGGCACCATTCAATACTGTTTTACATATTTCCGACAAAATCGTTACATACTTTTGGGCAGGTCCATCCTGGCAGAGTATAATAGAAAACTTTATTTGCTGGATCTATATATTTGAGACGCAAAAATCCATGTCGGTGTCTGCTCGGATAACCGATATCGGAGCGGACAATGTGAAAGGTAGGTACATATTTCATACATTTTACTTGCCCAGATATCGTATCCGCATCCGAAAACGTTCTCAGGGTCCCCGGCGCGGCCTCCTCCGGAGCAGCTGCCGATGGTGCTGCAGGTGCTGCTGAGCACGCTGCACCGCGTGCGCGCGCTGCAGATCCTCTGCCGGTTCCTGGCGCTGGGCGCGTGGGCCGTGCGCGCCGTGCTCGCCGTCGGCATCTTCCCCTACATGCTCAAGCTGCTGCAGGCCTCCGCGCACGACCTGCGCGCCTCCATGGTCTACATCTGGGCCAAGATCATCGCCGTCGACCCGGTGAGCATAGAGCCGAGGAGCCGCGTCGGGCGTAAGAGCAGCTCGTTGACCGCCGCGTTATCTGTCGCAGACGTGCCAGGTGGACCTCGTCAACGCCAAGGGGCACAAGTACTTCCTGGCGGTGCTGCAGGACCCCAGCGTGGATGTGAGTAGGGGAGGACACGAGGGGGGCAGTCCGGAGCCGAGGGTCTGATGTGTGGTGTGGCGTGTGCAGAGCGAGCACCGCACGCTGGCGGCGTTCGTGCTGGCGGGCATCGTGGACGGGTTCCCCGGCGGGCAGGAGGCGGCGCTGCAGGGCAACATGCTGTCGGCGTGCCTGGAGCAGGCGGCGGGCAGCGGCGGCGACGCGCTGCGCCAGTGGGCGTGCATCGCGCTGGGCCGGCTGTGGCGCGGATGGGACGCGGCGCGCTGGGCCGGCGTGCGCGACCTGGCGCACGAGAAGCTGTTCCCGCTGCTGGGCGCGCCGCACGCCCCGCTGCGCGCCGCCGCCGCCTTCGCGCTCGGCACCTTCGTGGCGGCCGGCGGCTGCTGGCCGCGCACCGAGCACGCCAACGCGCTCGACCACCAGGTGGCGCTCGAGCTGGCCGCGCACGCGCCCCACGACGCCTCGCCGCTCGTGCGCTGCGAGATCCTCGCCGGTGCGCCCTCCCCCCACCCCCCGCCCCCGTCCCGCCCCCCTGCCGCCGGCCGGGCGAGTGACGCGGGCCGATGTTCTGTCGCGCAGCGCTGCAGTGGCCGGTGCTGATCTTCGAGCAGCACTTCATCGCCGTCTACATCCAGGAGCGCATGCGGCGCAGCGACCGCGCCGGCCCCGGCGGCGGCGGCGGGCGCGTCGACCCGGGGCTGGACGCGCTGGCCCCGGGGCCGCGGGGGCCCGCGCTCGGCCTGACGCGCGCTGCGCCCGCGCACCCGCTGCAGCTGCCCGCCATCGGTGAGCAGGCGGCCGGTGAGTCCTCGACGCGAAGCTCGCTCCACGTCTATACTCGTGTCGTCTCGCCGCAGGGTTCGGGTCGGTGTACATGAAGCTGTGGAACACGCTGACGTCGCTGGCTCGCGAGCCGCACCCGCAGATCGCGCAGATGGCCGGCGACATCATCGCGCACATCTCCAACCAGGTGCGCCCCTTTCGCCCCCTGATGCCCCCGGGGGGCGCCTCGTGACCTTCCGCGTGTCCGCAGGTGGACAGCGTGGGGCGCGACATCGAGGCGCCGGCGCGGCCCAGCCCCGGCGGCTCCGCTTCGCTGCCGCCGTCGCCCAACACGCGCGGGGCCCACCTGGCCGCGCACACGCACACGCTGCCCGGTACGTTAGCGCCGGTTTTGCCGCACTCCAATATAATTTTTGAGTCTCCATTTTTTTAAGTTACTGACTATGATTTGTGCTCGTAGGCGTGCGGCGCGGCAAGGCGGGGCTGCCGCACACCATCTCCGAGGACTCGGTGGCACTGCGGGAGCGGGGGCGAGCGTCGGATCGGGAGTCGGACCGGGAGCGCGACTCCACGGGCTCCAGCGCGGGTTAGTGGGGCGTCGCGTTGCTTATCGGGGCGCCCGCGACGTCTCCCTTGACGCGACTCGCTCGTGCGCAGGTCACCAGGCGAAGAAGCCGATCGTATCGACGCAGTTCGTGGAGTGGGCGGCGGCGCAGTTGGCGCGGCCCGAGACGCCCGCCGGCAGAGACACCGAGAGCAGACAGCATCACGAGCGCCTCTGGCGCTACGACAGGAACAGGAGCCTGCGGCGGGAGGCCCGAGGTAGGGGCCGGGCCACTGGGGGCGAGGGCCGAAAGGGGAGAGACTCTGCTCTATCGCGTTTGTGTGTTGCCGCAGCGCTGCGCGGGCTCCGCGTGGCGCGGCTGGAGACGCAGGCGTTCCACTCGCGCTGCCCGCTGCCGCCGGCCGTGGTCGAGTTCCACCCGTACGACCAGCACGCGGCGGTCGCCTTCAAGAACAACTTCGGCATCTGGGACTGGGGCACGGCGGCCAAGCTGTGCGTGGGCTCGTGGCGCAGCGCGTGGGGGCGCATCACGGCGCTGCAGTACCTGAACGCGCACGACCACGCGCTGCTGGCGGTGGCCTCGCACTCGGGGAACGTGGCCATCTACCGGCCGTCCGGCGGCAGCATGGAGCCGGCGCTGGTGGCCGCGTGGCGCGCGCTGCCCGTGCGCCTCGCCGCCGACTACCGGCCGCCCTCGGCGCAGCCGCTCGCCGGCCTGGCGCAGCTGGTGTCCGAGCAGTTCGCGTCGGCCGAGGAGCGGCAGGCGGGCCGGCGCGCGGAGGGCTCCGGCGCTGCGGCCGGCCCGCCCGCCCCGCCGGGCACGCTGCTGCGCTGGAGCGGGGCGCGGCGCTCGCTGGCCGTGGGCGGAGCCGCGCCCGCCGTGCGCCTCTGGGACGCGCACGCGGAGCGGCTGGCCGGCGACGTGCCCACCGGCGGCGAGGCGGCCGCCACGGCGCTCTGGCGCGGCGGCTGGCTGCTGGCGGCGGGCTTCGCCGACGGCGCCGTGCGCGCCTGGGACGAGCGCGCGCCGCTCGCGCCCGCGCTGCAGCTGCACGAGCACGCGGCGCCCGTGCTGGCCGCGGCGCCGAGGCCCGACGTGCACGCGCTGGCCACCGCCTGCGCCGCCGGCGACGTGCGCCTCTACGACACGCGGCGCCTGGGCGCGGGCGCGGTGGTCACGCTGCACGCGCCCGGCCCGCTCGCCGCCGCCGCCGTGCACCCGCTCGCCGGCCTGATCGCCTGGCAAGTGTCGCTCGTTGAGCTCCCCCGACGATGCGCCTCCCGCATGAACATTCTAAGTAATCTGGGGCACTCTCGTTCGCAGCGGGTCGGTCAACCAGTGCATCAGCATCTACGACCTCAAGGGCTCGCCGCTGAACACGATCAAGTTCCACGAGGGGTTCATGGGCGCGCGCATCGGGCCCGTGTCGTGCCTCACGTTCCACCCGCTGCGGTGCGCGATGGGCGTGGGCGCCAAGGACTCGACGGTGTCGGTGTACGTGTCGGAGGCCCGCCGGTGACCCTCGCTCTACAGCCTGGCGCTGCCGCTGCCCTTCCAGTGAGCTGCGTCAGGCTGGCTGAGATACCGGCCGTACTAGCCAAATACACACGATATACATATTAGTCACAACATTTACGCTTTAAGTATGTAATTATTTGTAAATACGACCGCTCCCCCGCTGATGGAATATCGATGGCTAGTTTGGAGTTAGTCCAGCGGAGCACCCGCTGATGGACCGTGAGGCATACCTTGCGTATACTCGTTGCTAATGATTCGAGAGAGGTGAGTAAACTTCAGAATGACGTGAATGGCATCTAGAGCAGGCCGGGAGTTATTAGCTGTTCATTGACCTCCGCCATGAGCTATTGCTGAAATGTGTAGGTTATAGGGGAAATGTGTTCAAAACTTATATTTTCGTACCGCATTCAGACGTGTTTATATTTTAATTTTGTACTTTGAAGTTGTTTTAGTTCGAGTCAAACGTTTTGTGATTAGCCGATTAGTGATTTACATAGAGTTCCTAAGACGTAGTAATTTTAGCTGCCATTTTTTATTAAAATAGTATTTTGTTCATTACGTAACAGCGCCGAGGATGTGTTCACGTAACTTAGGAGTAGTTCCCTCGGCAGGCGTCTACATTAAGCGGGAATATTATTTTTAAGAGATCTTCAGATTTTAGACAAAACAATTAATGAAATTTGAATGCGGATTGTTGTTTTGTGATAGATAAGTTGAGCATTTAAGTATTTATTTAATTTTACAAAAAGAAATACTTCCAGCTATTTACAGTAGGGTGACGAGGGGGTTAGTTATATTGTTTATTCATACTGGGTCATTCGAACAAACATGGAATAGTGACCATTGACACACAGTTAGTGTGAAGTTGCCATAGAGATCAAATTGCGGCAGCAATGCGTTGAATCCATAGTGCGATATTATATCCTTTTATTATTGCATTTCGTCGATGAATTGATTAATTTGTCGCTTTTACATATTGTAATGTACATTTTACATAATAATTAATTGTTGTTGTTAAAATAAAACACAATATAAAAACGTGTGTTGTTTCAATATGCGAACCTTGACTCCTCCGAAAAACAATATTACATTAATATAGGCTACTATACCATTCACCATCGAGCTTAGTACTACAAGCTTCAGCTACTATCAGCAAAAGTACCGCCTGATACACCTAAGTGTAATTATTGCGGGAAGCTATCTTTTCCCAAATCGGTATAGCTGTTATGGGCAGTTTGATAAGTCCGGGCACTATTAATAATTGCCGGTCTGTATTCATAATGCCCAACTCAATTGGACAATGTGATTAAAACAGCACGATTAATCACTTTTCCCGGCCATTATGAATAATGTACTCCCTATCTTGGGCAAAGTAATAAAATAGGTGAACTGTACTGTTTTTGTTTATTAAATTAAATTAAACTTACAAAATTTTCATGAAAAGTCAACAAAAAATAAACTATTGAACATAGTAGTTAAAAAATAAACAGTTAAAAATGTAAAAACATAATAGTTACCTACTTTTATTTTGATAACAATATTACTTATGAACAATAGTTTAAAAATTAGTAAACTGAGAAAAATCAACAGAAATATCTAATGATGAAGAACTGTGTAAGAAAGTTATAAAGTTCAGAATTATTTATTCTTGCAAGATGAGCTTTTATGACATTTGGAATTGCAAAGAATGTTTGATTTCTTGCATTTACAACGCTTGAATTGCAGTCACCACTACAGTTACATTAATGGAAACCTTGTCCATCAAAATGAGAGTCTCTTCGAGCACGTTCTCGAAGAGTAATATCAACTTTTGGAACAGCGTGCGCCCCCCCACCGCACGTACGCGCCGATCGCCAATGGCCGCGGTCCTCCATTTCCAGGCTACAAGTAGTGAATTATTCATACTGCCCGGTCCAAGTGATAAATTCAAGCTATCTCAAACACTCACTTATTAAATGGACCACGGGCCGTCGGGCATTATTAATAATGGCCGATCAAAGTGATAAATTAATCACTTCGAACATCACTCTTGAGCATTATTAATAATGGCCGGTCCATATTAATAATGCCCAGTTAATCACGTTGCCCGTAATATAGCGATCAATAGTGTTGAGGCACCCGGTGGCGACGAAAGCCTCTCTTAGGCCACTCGCCAGCTCTGTAGCTCCGGGGCTCCAGGGTTCTGATGTCAATATAAATTAAAAATAATCTCACGCCTTTTATCCCCAGGGGATAGAAAGAGGCGTTCTGTATCCGTAGTCAGATTGCTTATTCAAATCAATCTAACCATGTACCACTTTTAGTGTCCTTGGTTAGCTTTTGTTAATCTAACCACGGACACTGGGTATTCATTTCATTTCTGGATATACCCACTTTTTCGTTCCTTCTTTCGTTTCGTTTTCCTTCACCATAGAGCTAGTGATGAAATTTGTACATAAGTTTTGAAATACTCATTGGTACATGTCAGGATTCGAACCCGAGCCTCACTGATTATCATCATGTGAAGTAGGCTCTTTAACCGTAAGGCTGTCACTGCTCTGATGTCAATACTTTTCATCAATGTAGTTCTTGGATACCTATATTAATTCTGCAGGCTGTGGGTGTCCTTCTTTTACCATCAAGGTAGTGGTGATAATAGATCTTATCCATGAGACACAGGCTTACTTCCATTCCAACAGAACTTCCAATGCTCAATGTAAGAAGAAATATCTTCAGAAAAAAGTATTTTAAGTCTGTTAACAGCAAAATTAAATTCTTCTTAAATATAAATTTTATTTCCCATAGTTTTAATGTGTAACAAAATTCTTAGTAACCATTCTGCTAACTATAACATCCAGTAAGTCAACATCATCCTTCAAATTGTTCAGTTTATATGTAGTTTTCAGTTCACTCATGTCTGTGAAAGTCCTAAGCTCACTGATGGGGCACAAGTCGCCCGCAATCTGAGCAATAATGTTTGTGCTACAGTCCTCTGAAGTTTCTAAAAAACAAATAAGCATTTCCTGTCCTTTCTCAATTCCAAACTTAGTGAGGCTCTGTGCTATTTTCTTTGATAAAGAAAGATTGTACAGGATTTCACTGTAGATGGTCTTAGTGACCATACTGTTGAGTGTGTTGGACACTGCGGCCCTGTTAGCGGCCACGGCCACTTGGAGAGGGTCTAGGATCAGACTGGGCTTGACGATGGTGCACTGCCACGCACCACTTATCACATTGCTCCTGATCTCGCCGACATTCTGTACGTTCTTGAAAAGGTATATTTTCAGTATTGTTTTGGTGTCAGGGTCCAAGACACAGGTGTAGGGCTCTGGAGGCATTATTATACCTGAAAACAAGAACTAAGATTTTTTGAATTAATATGGAAAGTTTTTATTGTAAATCTGGATATACCCACATTTCACGAGATATATTGGACCCCTAAACGTGATAGGTGGTGAGCCCATCGCCGGACCGGGTCTGTTTACACATGTCTCAGAATTAATTCTGAGACCTGCGGGTTTCCTCACGATGTTTTCCTTCACGGTCGAGAGTGATAAATATGTACGTAAGTTTTTTTTAAAAAACTGATTATTTGATTAAATAATTAAAAAAATTCAATTAAAAATTTATTATTTGCCAATATTTACCTTTTTCTATAACCTCAAAAGCGCAAATCCAATATTTCGTCTTCTGTTCATTGATAACTATTCAGATACAAATCTAGAAGTACATAGGCTGTTCTTTTTATTATTTCTTATTTAAAGTAATTATGTATTGTAAATATAAAGCCGAAAATCTCTGTACCATATAATGTAATCAATCACCAATGTCTCACAGAACACTTTTACTCCAATGTCTTCATCTTCATCAGTGCTGCCAACCACGTTACGTTAGTACATATTCTTATCTATGCTGCCAACTAGTTTTCGCGAAAACGCGCTGTCAGCGCTGTACAAAAGCGCTAGAACGCGCTAAGTGGCAACTTTTTAAAAAGCGCTATATTTCGCGCCAACTACAAATGGTGTTACAGAAACAAAATCAGAAAAAAAAATTATGATTGTATGAAATGACACAATTAAACATAAAATCTATATTTTTTTATTGAAATAACTTGGAAATAACAGTGACATACCTAAGAAAAAATATTTTGGATTAAGAATCAAGCCGGGTTAGGTAAATCTTTATCATCGTTGGATTCTTGGATTTCTTCTTCGTTTATATTTATTCCAGCCAGAAACGATGTTAGTAAAGTCCGCTACTAAGGAATACAAAATAATACGAGGGGAATCCCCGAAACATAATCGTTCTCATAGATGATGACTCTATGATGAAAACATGTTTTTTAGTTTTTCAATGTTGTTAGTGGGTAGTAACACATAATTTTATTTAAAACTAGTAAGTTATTATGTTTTACGCTGTATTAAGTAATATAGTTTCATATTTTAAAAAAGCGCTAGATTTAGCGCTAGGCGCTAAAACGCGCTCCGAGACAAAAAAAGCGCTAGATCTGGCGCGAAACGCGCTAAGTTGGCAGCACTGATCTTCATTCTCTCAGACCTGGACGGGGGTCGATTTTTGAATCTCACCAAGTGACTAATTCTCACCGATGTGAGTGATTTCCGAAAGTTCGTATTTTTGAAACTCATCGGTGACTTACATTTGTCATACCTATGATATCGATTTACGAGTGCCCCTACCCACTCGTAATTGAAATCACCATGTGATTGTTTTTGACAGTTAACGTATGTGACATCTGACAAAAGTGCCAAAGTATGTTTTTCGGAAGAATTAGCAGCGGGGCTCGATTGTGATATTTCGTGATTGCGACGATTTATTGAAAATATAAAAAACCTCTCAATTAAATAAAACAATATCCAAGTTATTAGTAAATACAATTATTAAGTTAAATATACTTGTAAAACATATGCCACTAACAAATGTACATACCTTTTCTTATAAATTGTAAAATCTGTGTTATGTTCTCTTTATTCGTCCTTCTCTAGTGAATTAAGTGAATTTTTCAATTCAAAACTTTAATTTTCGTTTACATGACACTGACAGATACGTTACGTTTTACGATTGACCAATTTGATGAATCTTTTTTTAAGTTATAGTATGAGAAAATAAAAACCGATATCAAGGGCAACACTATAACATCTGCGTAAAAAGGAACGTAACGGGAAGATTGTCTCTGACTGACATTGTAAATTTTCTGCATGTTGGTAAACATCGTGTGACTTTCAAAAATACGGCTTTTGGAAAATGGTGACATAAAAGTCATCGGTGATAATTTTAGTCACCGGTGATTTTGATATCACCAGTGAGATTCAAAAATCGCACTCCAGTTCATTCTTTTGATCTTTTCACATTTTTTTTCTTGTGGCGCATGCCACAGACCAGTAACCATCGAAAGATTGTCATTTCATTCATTTGTCAGTCAAGCGCAAGGAGTTTGTACCTTATTCCTTATGGGAGGCAGTGCTACTAAGAAAGCAGGCGGTCCCATTGAGAGGCACCTCGAATAGTATTGTGTCCCTTTCTAATAGTGCAACCACAATTTTCTTTAAAACATGGACAATTTGGCATTTTACATTTATTGTTGAAAGATTGTTTAAATAATATAAAGATTTTTTTAAATATGATTTACTAGCAGCATCCCCCCGTTTCACCCGCGTAGCTCACGTTCCCATGGGAATACGGGATTACAATAATCAAAATCCGTTCAATCTTTTTTGTGTGAAAGAGCAACAAACATCCATACATCCATACTCACTAGCTTTTGCGTTTATAGTATTAGTAGAATTTCTAAGAAGGGTTGACATTTTAAAATGAGACTAATACTTTGTGATTCCCGCTCGAGAAAGAGAGACTCGTGGTAATTGCTTTCCTCTCTAGGGGGGGATTGATTTAAAAAAAAAGGACTATATTGGGTAAGGTAGTACATTGTTAAACTTTTTACATCGATTATGATAAGAAAAAAACTTGAGAGGTGTCAAGGGACAGGGACAAAGAGGAAGGATTTGTATTTTTGTATTCAGACTATATGGAGTCTTTGGACTCTTAGTATTTTCGGACTCTTTGTACTTCTGTATTCTCGTATTTTTGTATTGCTTACTTTCCTTGTATTCGAAAATAAATATAGTGTATGACGCGGGTGAAAGTTATCAATTCCTAATCTTATATTATAAGTCGGACAATAAGTCTGACCTACCTCGAGCATTGAAATCTAACCAACAGGTTTGTTTGACCAACAAAGAATTATGGGACTTCTTATTCTATGTTCGTCGAATTTAGCTCTTTGCTTGACATAATATGAATTATAGTAATAGTTAAGAACGTACACATAGAAACTAATATTAACTATTATTTCATAAAGACAGGGTATTTTATATAAATTAATTAGAATATTCGTTAGGTTTATTTCATTAAAATTTTAAACTAATCCGGAAGCCATGATATCAATAAATTTTAGATAGAACGCAGTTGTGTGTGACATCATTGGCATCATTTTCCTGAAGAACATTGAGCAAGTTCAGCATAAATTTATCAAACTATATTTAATTGTTATGAGGAAAATAATAAAGTCACTTTTTACAAAAGCACCTTAACAGTGATAATGATTTATATAATTCTATAAATACTTACCTAATCATTTTATTGAATACAAAATTTAATACACATTAGTATAATTTGACATGAAAAAATATATGAGTAATTGGATGCAGAGTTCTATCTATAACAAAGTGTTGAGCTTCACTACCGCGGGTCACATTTGAACTGCGCTGCAAATCGCGCAACTATTGCATTGCACTCCGTCGGGCAAGCACTCTATGTGGAAGGAATGTCTGCAGTTGTACACTATTAGGTCGGACGCGTTCGACAAGTCTCTGATGATGATGCGCCCCTGGCACACGCAGCAGGAGAGCTCGTCTGTCACGGATATCCCTCTCTGCTGGCCAATGATCAACTTTTTATGAAGTTCGAAATAGTTTTTCAGAGTGATCGCCTTGCAAGCCTCCTGCACTGACAGTTGAAGGTGGTAATCGCACATCATCTTGGCCAAGGACTCCTTCAAGTCCTTGATCTCGCAGCCCGAACGTATGTTCTGTATCAGCATTCTTGGATCCACATAATTGCCGATCCTCTTGAGCAGCAGCGTGACGTACTCCGGTTTATCCACTGTCTGCTTTATCAGATCGGTCCACAGCTCCTTGTCGTTGTGCTCCTGGCAGAAGTTTATGGCTTGGTTAATGTCATTTAGTTTTTCAATTATAATATGTAGGGCGTCCTTTGTGTTCCCCATTCGCCCCAGCAGGAACACCGTCTCTGGGTAAAACTTGTTGCTTTGGCACACATCCAGGGCCTCCTGGATGGGATAGTTGTCACTACACTTAAGGAACGGCAACAGCTTCTCCCTGGCGTATTTTGCATAGAGCCTGACCAATTTGCCGTGGTATCTCCCATTAGGGTTGATTTTGCTATAGGCGTCTAAGTACTTGAATAGAAAAGTATCATTGTTTTCGAGCTGTTTCTCAACAACTTCGACCGGTACGTTAGCTTTGTCCAACAGAACGGAAATCGCTTTGTCACAGTCAAGGTTCATCAGATCCAATATCTTGTCATGAATCACATTATACATATTGTGTTTAGTGATCAATTTGAAGACATCCCTATGTTGAAGTGACAGATAAGTATTCAGAGCTTTGTCATATTTCTTTTGGTAGCAGTAAAGTAGAGCCAGAGCTTCTAAATATATGTTTTTGTCAACTTCTGTTGTGAGCAAATGTTCCAGCACTTCCTTGACGATGACGGAGGTTCTGTAGAGCTCAGGATTCCACTCTTGAACAATCTTTAAGAACCCCAGAGGGTCCACTTTGAGGTACTCATAAAATATCAACTCGTAAACGTGCGAACTTAGGGCCTGCTCGGGTGTTTTGGGCAAGTAAGGACTCACGGCTCTGAGCTGGTTGACTGCAGCAAACTTATTTATTTGCTTTTCCCACAATACTTTGTCATTTTTACAGATCCTTGCACACAGTATCGACGCTTCCTCATATAGATGCTTCGCCATCAGATAGTCCAAATACTGTTCTCCTACAGTTACTAAGGAGTGTTTCGCAGTCTTCCCTCCCACTTCCTCTAAAACAGTCATAGCTTTTTCATATCTGCCATGTTCGCTGAGCCAGGAAACTCTGTCGTCTATGTCATATGGACTGGCAATAACTATTTCTTTCGGTGATACTATGAAGAATCTGTTCTCCTCTATGAGCATATCCAAGTAGTAATCGTTGCATGAGTATTCTTCAAAGCCGTGAATTGTCAATGTATCTGTGGAAACTTCATAAAATTCACAGTCTTTGTAGTCTGACACGGTGAGCACGGGCCTCTGAGTCTTGCCAGTCTTGGGGTCTTTCTCCTTCGGCACTCCCAGCAGCACGAGCTGGTCATCCAGGGGCCCGAGCCCGCTGATGTAGTAGTCGGTTTGGAACGTGTACACGGGATCCACGAGGTACTCCGTCACATCTCGCGTCTGAAGTTCAATCGGGCTTCTTTTCCGTATGACGCATATCCGGATAGTGTCCACCCATCCGATCATGAGCGTTTTGGGCGCGGACCAGAGGAGGTTGCAGCGGAACTCCTCTATGGAGCCGGTGGCGCTCTTCTCCCACTGGATGAGCCCGAGCGAGCATCGAGCGGAGAGGTCGTAGATGCGCACGCCCACCTCGCTGGCCCACGCCACGAAGCGCTCCTGCCACGCCATCGCCTGCACGTAACCCTCGCACTCGCACAGCACCGTGCTGCGCAGACGGTTCAGGAACGTCTTCTCGTACAGAGTCAACTTGTTGTCACCTGAATACATACAATTGGAATTATGATATGACATGTTCGCTTCTGAGTTTAGCAAAGGTATTTTAATGTTATCGTTTGTATAGATACCCCAATTTTTGGGGTAAAACCCAGATAAATAAATAAATTGTGGGAAACACTTCACACACGGTTATTTAGTCTTAAATTAGGCAGGGCCTGTACTATGGGTACTAAAGAACTGATAAACATACTTAAATAAATATTAAACAACCAGACACGAAGCCCAAAGGCATGTTCATGCACACAAATGTTGACCCCAAGGGAGATCGAACCCGCCGACCTCCGGCTCAGAAGGCAGGGTCACTATAAACTGAGCCAACAGGCTCGTCAAATACGATCAGTTTAATTTAATAATATTATAGATTTTTTCGCTTTATCGTCTATTTTTGACTTTGACTTGCTGGGGGCCCCTGGAATCCACGGGGCCCTGGGCTGAAGCCCAAAAAGCCATATGATAGATCTGGCCCTGCGTACCTGCCTACTTAAATACATACATACCTGCCTACATACTTCATTTATTTTTTGGTGTATGTACATTAAAGAGTTGTTGTACATATTTTATCCTATTATGATTGCTAATTTCGTTTCATTAAAAAATAGCATTGACATTTTGTAGCCTAATCTTGTGTCTTGAAATCTGACAAACAGGTTTGTTTGACCAACAAAGAATTATGGGACGTCTTATTCTAGCGGCTATCTGGCGATGGAAGCGGCAAATAGATTTATTCCTCAGGTAGTGGAGTTATTCGAAAAATAAGTCCTATCCGACTATTGAAAAATTCAATATCTTGCTACCTGTCGAATAAACCCTATCTGTCTGTTTATCTAGCTATTGAAAAATCGGCCCTTAGTTGAATTTAGCTCTTTGCTTGACATATGAATTATATTAATAGTTTAGAACGTACACATAGAAACTAATATTAACTATTATTTCATAAAGACAGGGTATTTTATAGAAATTAATTCGAATATTCATTAGGTTTATTTTATTAAAATTTTAAACAAATCCCGAAGCCATGATATTGTTACGCACGGAGTACGTGCACGCTAGACAATCTTGAATACACCTACATTGTGTGAGAATAGTTCCGAATCATCTGGATAAAAGCAAACAAACAAGCAGTTCACAAACAAAATTAAGTATCAGACAATATTAGACCTTGTGTATAAGTGTTTTAAGGTTGAATTTTGCCTGTAGCAAGTAAACGATTATTATTGCCCCTTTGTTTACGACTTAGATCTTCGCCTATTGTTCTCACGCGGTACGTGCTCGGGATTTCTGGAAGGTCTAGATAATTCCGTCGATTCCTGCGCTCAGCTATAAAAACCGCGGTGTTCGTCGAGCGGAGTTAGTTGTTTATTCGAAGCGACAGTGATCGGAATCTCTGAAGCGATTCGAGTGCAATTCTGCGGACTGTGTTTAAATACTGTGACTGTAGTAGTTACTGTAAATTGTTTATTTTTGTATTTTCTGTAAGTGCGCATAATAAAGTGTAACTAAACCTCACCACCGACATTTTGATAACCCCCGCGTTCGTAACAATATCAATAAATTTTAGATAGGTAAAGCAGTTGTGTGTGACATCATTGTCATCATTTTCCTGAAGAACATTGAGCAAGTTCAGCATAAATTTATCAAACTATATTTAAGTGTTATGAGGAAAATAATAAAGCCACTTTTTACAAAAGCACCTTAACAGTGATAATGATTTATATAATTCTATAAATACTTACCTAATCATTTTATTGAATACAAAATTTAATACACATTAGTATAATTTGACATGAAAAAATATATGAGTAATTGGATGCAGAGTTCTATCTATAACAAAGTGTTGAGCTTCACTACCGCGGGTCACATTTGAACTGCGCTGCAAATCGCGCAACTATTGCATTGCACTCCGTCGGGCAAGCACTCTATGTGGAAGGAATGTCTGCAGTTGTACACTATTAGGTCGGACGCGTTCGACAAGTCTCTGATGATGATGCGCCCCTGGCACACGCAGCAGGAGAGCTCGTCTGTCACGGATATCCCTCTCTGCTGGCCAATGATCAACTTTTTATGAAGTTCGAAATAGTTTTTCAGAGTGATCGCCTTGCAAGCCTCCTGCACTGACAGTTGAAGGTGGTAATCGCACATCATCTTGGCCAAGGACTCCTTCAAGTCCTTGATCTCGCAGCCCGAACGTATGTTCTGTATCAGCATTCTTGGATCCACATAATTGCCGATCCTCTTGAGCAGCAGCGTGACGTACTCCGGTTTATCCACTGTCTGCTTTATCAGATCGGTCCACAGCTCCTTGTCGTTGTGCTCCTGGCAGAAGTTTATGGCTTGGTTAATGTCATTTAGTTTTTCAATTATAATATGTAGGGCGTCCTTTGTGTTCCCCATTCGCCCCAGCAGGAACACCGTCTCTGGGTAAAACTTGTTGCTTTGGCACACATCCAGGGCCTCCTGGATGGGATAGTTGTCACTACACTTAAGGAACGGCAACAGCTTCTCCCTGGCGTATTTCGCATAGAGCCTGACCAATTTGCCGTGGTATCTCCCATTAGGGTTGATTTTGCTATAGGCGTCTAAGTACTTAAATAGAAAAGTATCATTGTTTTCGAGCTGTTTCTCAACAACTTCGACCGGTACGTTAGCTTTGTCCAACAGAACCGAAATCGCTTTGTCACAGTCGAGGTTCATCAGATCCAATATCTTGTCATGAATCACATTATACATATTGTGTTTAGTGATCAATTTGAAGACATCCCTATGTTGAAGTGACAGATAAGTATTCAGAGCTTTGTCATATTTCTTTTGGTAGCAGTAAAGTAGAGCCAGAGCTTCTAAATATATGTTTTTTTCAACTTCTGTTGTGAGCAAATGTTCCAGCACTTCCTTGACGATGACGGAGGTTCTGTAGAGCTCAGGATTCCACTCTTGAACAATCTTTAAGAACCCCTGAGGGTCCACTTTGAGGTACTCATAAAATATCAACTCGTAAACGTGCGAACTTAGGGCCTGCTCGGGTGTTTTGGGCACGTAAGGACTCACGGCTCTGAGCTGGTTGACTGCAGCAAACTTATTTATTTGCTTTTCCCACAATACTTTGTCATTTTTACAGATCCTTGCACACAGTATTGACGCTTCCTCATATAGATGCTTCGCCATCAGATAGTCCGAATACTGTTCTCCTACAGTTACTAAGGAGTTTTTCGCAGTCTTTCCTCCCACTTCCTCTAAAACAGTCATAGCTTTTTCATATCTGCCATGTTCGCTGAGCCAGGAAACTCTGTCGTCTATGTCATATGGACTGGCAATAACTATTTCTTTCGGTGATACTATGAAGAATCTGTTCTCCTCTATGAGCATATCCAAGTAGTAATCGTTGCATGAGTATTCTTCAAAGCCGTGAATTGTCAATGTATCTGTGGAAACTTCATAAAATTCACAGTCTTTGTAGTCTGACACGGTGAGCACGGGCCTCTGAGTCTTGCCAGTCTTGGGGTCTTTCTCCTTCGGCACTCCCAGCAGCACGAGCTGGTCATCCAGGGGCCCGAGCCCGCTGATGTAGTAGTCGGTTTGGAACGTGTACACGGGATCCACGAGGTACTCCGTCACATCTCGCGTCTGAAGTTCAATCGGGCTTCTTTTCCGTATGACGCATATCCGGATAGTGTCCACCCATCCGATCATGAGCGTTTTGGGCGCGGACCAGAGGAGGTTGCAGCGGAACTCCTCTATGGAGCCGGTGGCGCTCTTCTCCCACTGGATGAGCCCGAGCGAGCATCGAGCGGAGAGGTCGTAGATGCGCACGCCCACCTCGCTGGCCCACGCCACGAAGCGCTCCTGCCACGCCATCGCCTGCACGTAACCCTCGCACTCGCACAGCACCGTGCTGCGCAGACGGTTCAGGAACGTCTTCTCGTACAGAGTCAACTTGTTGTCACCTGAATACATACAACTGGAATTATGATATGACATGTTCGCTTCTGAGTTTAGCAAAGGTATTTTAATGTTATCGTTTGTATAGATACCCCAATTTTTTGGGTGAAACCCAAGACAAAGTCATCTGAATACTGCAAATTATTAGATACAAATTATTATCGAATGGAGGTCGTCCATAAATTACATCACACGAAGTTCATATTTTTTAAAGGCCCCAGTCCTTGTCTAAAAATGAATGGAATTTAAACTGTATAATTACATTGATAAGTTGGTAATGTTTAATATTTATAGTAACATCACGAGTAATGTATTGATGGCCCTATATCGGTGCTGCTTAAAGTGGACTGTGTGTGAATAAGGTGAAACTTTATTAGTTTCACATCCGAGTCATTTTGATTAACTTTCATTATAGAAACAACGATAATGGAAGTCCTTAAGCTATGTCAGATTGCCTTGGGTGACTTGAAAAATTCTGACAGCCACTAGCCTAACACCATCTCCCAATCTGCGGTGGGCTCGCACGGGAGATTATGGCCCATAATTCCTCTTGTACGCAAAGAGAACATTAGCTCAGCAGTGGGATATTGCGGACTGATGACGTTGATAAAAACAACTCCAAAAGACAAGAATTCGTTCATATTTTTGGCAGATTTTGGTCTTATTGGTATTGCATTTTCATAAAAGACAGCAAAATTTATACAATCAATATAACTTAGATTTGAAAAAAATATATTTTCTACTCATATGCACTCAACATACAAAAAGTAGGTACTAAAAAAATGACAACATGCGACATAATAAGCGTATGCAAGCCCACTGGCATCTGCCAAAACGTGCAGCTCCCTGTACAGAGGCTTTGAGTACCAACGCGGAATCTGTAAATCGGAAATCGACAACATTCCTGGAACAAATCATGCCACTTAGATGCTTCCGATTGTGGAAGCTCTGTGTCCCGACCGATATTTAAACTCCATGCTAGTTGAAATAAAATCCGGCCTTTAATAACAATAAGTCCTATTAGCCCCAAGAGATCATAGACGCGTATAAGGTACGATAATACTTTGCGTTTGGTGAGAAAATTTGGAATTTCGTTGCCCAAACCGGTGCGGAAACCTAAATTGTCTGTGGCAGGATTCCATGCTATTCCTAACAAGCGAATGATGTTAGTCGTTCAGAGATTGATTTCCAATGACTGCGTATCTCGTAAGTTGTCTGGGACGAGGCTTAGAACCTTAGGGTAATTGGAAATCCAAGCTCACATTTCGAAATGGGCGGCGGCGTGCACGGTGATAATATCAGCAGCTAGCTGAGAAGCCTCGCCAGCGCCATCTAGCGAGTCCAAATAGTCGTCCATATAGTGGCGATTTAAGATGGCGTCTGCGGCTTTCGGATGACAATTCATGTGCTTAATAGCGTTTTAGTTTTTTATATAATTAGCTATAAAGGGACTACAACATGCGCCGAAAATTACAGCTGTCATCCTGAAGTCTTTAATGGGATGTGATTTGTTAGGCCTCCACAGGAAACGAAGAGCGCCCCTGTCTCTCTACCTGATTGTGATCTGCGGGAAAATCTCTTTGATGTCGGCTGTCGCGGCAATACGTCCCTTTACCGACTCGATGACTGTTCTTCAATGGTTGCGCAGCGACGCTCGCTCCTTCAAGCCTTTTGTTGCTCATCGGCTAGGAGAACTATTAGAAAATTCATCTGTCAAAGACTGGCGATGGGTTCCGACAGGTTTGAACGTAGCTCACGATGCCACTAGAATGCATTCAACTAAACTAGACATGTCGCATGGATAGTTTAAAGGCCCATCTTTTCTCTTTAAGTCCCCGGAGGTAGACCTAAGGAACCCACTAACGTCCCACCAAATCGCGAGGAGCGTAAAAGTAACCTCGTGAATTGGTGACTGTTAACCTGGCAGTCACCGCGAATTTCAATTATTTTAGTGACTGGTTACGTCTACTTCGCGCTACTAAGAAATTTTGTTTTCTTGATTTCAATTATTGTGTACCTTCAAATATTGTGTGACGGCTTCCCTTGGGCTGTGACAGAATAAACAGCCAGTCGCAGTCTCGCAGCTGTGACGCAGTGCTGAGTCATGGCCCTTTTGCTTGCACAATACGCTACACGCCAATTTCTTGTGTACATGTTTTTATTTCTTGCTTTATATGTGTACGTGTGTTGTCCAAGCAAATAACCTGTTCTTCTATTCTATTCTACTGCTCATATCCTGCAGGTTGCAGCCAAATTCCGTACAATTTTGGACCGCGTTAGACTTTCCGTTCCTACCACCGGCGTTAGAGACCGCCAAGTGGCGAACTCTTCTACATCCACCACTCTACTACCGCTGTCTGCTGATTTAATAAAAGCCGTACTCATTGACCATTGAATGAATCATCCATATACAATATTTATTCTATACAGTATACAATGTTAATGTCCATCATCCATCATTTTTGAGTAGATAAATGTGTGCTATATCCTTATTTTGCACTTCATACACATGACACAACTGTTTTTGAAGAACATCTTCATAAAATTAGTATGTTAATTTAATTCTATATGAAGTGATTTTTAAAATATTTTTGTTTTAACAAATAGACAAAATTTTAAATTTTGTAGATAATTCAAACTACTTACTTTAAAAAAAATAACTTATAAACATTTTCCTTCAAAACATTGCTCCTAATATTATGAAAATATTTGTGTTTTGTTTTTTGTATGTTTTGTATGTAATGGCTAAGCTACTGGATCGATTTCAAATTTCTTTTAACAATCAAAAGCTTCGATCAACTATAGCAACTAGATAACGGGTCCCATACAAAATCTAAGCTAAATTCTGTCCGCGTCAATATATACATACAGCTATATTCATTTACTAACGAAACGACACAAAACGTTTTAAAACGGTTTTATGTTCAACCTAATAACAACCATAGTACCTAGTATAAAAGTCAAAAATCTTAAAAATATAATCTCATACTTACGACCATACGTCTCATAAAACGAACAAGGCAATAAATCACATCTGTTATTTAGAAAAGAAAAGACATAGGTTAAATAACATTTATTGTAAAATCTACCTTATTTTGCAAACATTAAAGTACTTCTTCCCATTATTGCCTTGCGAGTTACATCGTTTTTTCCAGATTCATTTTGCTTCATCGAAATTTAGGGATGATCGATCTTTTGCATTGAATCGATCGATCGTAACCCCGTAAATCGATCTACGATTTGAATCGATTTCAGAAGATCGTATGTAAGTAATTTTATAAAAATAATAAAAGTCACATTATGCATGCGAAATTATTTATTTAAATGAAGGTTTAAGCATTTGTTTAAGTAGTTATAAAGGTAGGCTTAAGTATTTACATTTTAACAAAAATATAAAGTTATCGTGAATCTACTTCGATCGAGCTTTATAATTATAATATTACTAGATGTCGCGCGGTGCGCGAGGCTGCAAGCGGCCACGCGTGTCTCTGTGGGGTCGTATTGTGACAGAAAAATAAAGTCTAATTTTGGGCGGCCATCTTGTTTTCGCCATTTTAAGTCGAAAAATAATAAAATTTTGTTAAATTTACTTTTCATGGCAACACTGTTTACTGAGACCCACAATCGCTCTATAGAAGCCAACTTTCTAAATTGTTGCCAACTTGCCTAAAAATGCCGTTGGAAATTTTAAAAATCTCAATTTTTTAGTTATGAGAAAATACCGGAGCGGCCATATTTTTTTTTTTAGTTTTTCAGATTTTTCTAGTAAACTACAGGATATGCCCTGTGCAACGACACCAAACACATGCCTGTAGCATATTGGCAACTGGGAGATCAATTCGGGTCTTTTGAGGTCTACCCTAAACCTCAGGGTTTTCCCTAGGTCACCCCACCATCTTGAACACTTTTCTCCTACAAGACTTGCCTCCAAAACGACTCCTACTGGGAGAACAATTATGTCAATCAGTCAGTCAGTGAGTGAGTGGTAGTCGAGCTTTATATAATATAAATAAATAATTAAATAATAACTGTCTGAATTTAAACTTACTTAAACTAGAAAACAGGCGTTCTGAAGGGACAGATGTTGCTACAATCGTGAGATACTTTAAAGCTTAACAGCTTATAGTCGTAGTAGTAGACCTGGTAATACAATATGCTATTCGATCTACAGCAAGAACCTACTGTTTTAAACTTTTAACCAGTCCTTCTTTTGGATTATTTTGACTTGATTGTGTCACAAATTTGCTACGAAATTCCCAAATGCTTTCATCTTGATCGGGCCAATCCACGTTTGGCACAGGCTTTGACGAGTCATTATTGTCGTCCTTAATTTTCAGCAAATCGGTGATGTTATTCAAAGATTTTGCACAAGATTGAGGGTCAATATATATATATTTTAAATAGTGGGTCTAATAATGTTGAAATATATATATAGTTATACTTTTTACATAATTTGTATGATACGATTTTTTCATACGATATTCAGGGCATACGATTCGATTGTGTTAGAAAATAGCATCCTGTGGAATATATTAAAAAAATCGGCAGATCTTCATGAAGATCAATTCACTGCGATACGATCATAATCTACAAGACGATCGATTCAGATCGGACATCCCTATCCCTACATCGAATTTTGCTAAGGGAGGTATGGAGCCGCATTGGCTTTAAAAATAATGTAATTTTAAGTATGTACGTAAAAGTTTCATTTAGGTTGTTTTATGTTCGTACGTTAGTTAGTATTTATACATATTTGTTTGTTTGTAAACACTTTAAAGTACAAAGCTATTTATTATTTTATTGAGGTTTTTCATATTTTTTTGTATAATTGTTTTTTTTTATTTTGGTACATAATGTAAAATAAAAGAATAAACGATAAATAAACTCTTTTTTTTTTAGTAAATGCAATAAAATTGCCATGGTGTCTATCGGTGAATATAATAAATAAATAAAAATATCACTTAGAACATAATATTTATTCAATCTTAACATTTTTATATCATGACATTCATGATAATTTTGAAATACAACATAAATAAAAAAAAACACGACTCAAGAAAGATACTTGCGTTATGTTCTGGTAACAAAATACCAGTGGTACAATAATAAAAATCTACTCCATGCATTCACTGTTCTGATAAACAAATGTTTTGCATGTTTATTTGGCCAACCTTGGCCAAACATTCTTAGCCGAGGTTTGAATATTTTTGTTTTGTTAGAAATATGACATTATTTGATAGTGTAAAGCGAAAAACATAATATTTTACATTTAGGTAGGTACTTAGCGAAAGTAAGACCCTCCGACCGATAAATTGCTTTTTCGGTAGTTATTTTTGCAACTTTTTAAAGCACATTGTGGCATTGTGATAGGTACGTGTTTACATTGGCTGTGTTTGAACCGAACTAATCAAAATATCGCCGACCCGTTATCTAGTTGCTATAGTTGATCGAAGATCAAAAGCTTACTTTTCTAGGACTAACTTGGGCTACAATTTTCCCACAGGTTTAAAATACCTGGAAACAGCTAGTATTTTATACGTGTATAATGCTTATACAATAATATAAAATATATTATTGTATAAGCATTTCAAAATTCTAGACTGGGAAATAGTATATTTCATTACAAGTGCAGAAAGCCTGTCATTGCAACGAGTGGTTGACAGTCGGAACAAGTTGCAATGACGGTTCCGCACGTGTACTGAACAACTATTCTTAATACAGTTGCGAAAAAATGAAGCAATTTTATAAAATAACAAAAACACAATAAACTCAACTATCATTTTTGGAAAATGGAGTAAACTGTAAAAAAATATAAGCAGAGAATTTTTTTTGTTTACTTCACCCATTCTGGGTAGGTAAAGGGAACTATGCCCAATGCCCATAGTGTCCTTCGGTAGATTTTTTTTATTGATATGAAATAAAAATGAAATTTAATAAGATGAAATAAAATGAAACCTAACCTAACTCATTGAATCAAATCATTAAATCTGATATTCAAACAAATTAGTAGCTTCTTTTAGAAATATTTGCATTCAGAATCATAAAAACTTCTATGAATTTTTTTTAGTAAAATTTTTGTGGTTGGTTTTTTCTTTTAAATAGACATTATTTTGACATTTGGGAAAGAAATGCAGGACGAGTGGACGATGGGCACGAGTGCGGGAAAGGTAAAGAAAAAGCTCGAGTGCGTAATAGCCCACATCCCGAACGCTATACGTCCCTGCAATATGCCACTTTTTGAGCAACTGTATTAAAAAGTATGTTTCATAACAATATGTTTATATGAAGAGCATGTTGTAAACATTAATAGTTTGATTATGTTTTATATTTTACTCTTTCCTTTATATTTTGTTTTTACCTGACTACATTTTATACACTTTTTTCAATCATCAAAAATTATGATGACAACAGTACCAATATGAATAAATTTATGTAAAAAAATATTTTCAGTGTATTAAAAATGTGTTAAATTCTCACTAGCTAAATATCTTTAAGACAGATTTTAACATAAAAAATACTAAAACTAGGCAAACAGAAATGTTTTGAATATCAATGATATCCTTACTTTTTGCTACTTTGACCAATGTATGGCATACAAGGAAGTCATTAAAATATTTTATAGCCTACTAGGGTTAATTAATTCAATTAAAAAGGGAATTATATTACCACAACATGGCTATCAATGTTTATAACAATTCATTTCGCCAATGACCAAAAATTAATGACTTTTCCTATAACTTTGTTCCAAACAACATTTTATTAGGCCCTCTAGGACAAACTTCATTTTTATATATTACGGTAATTTTTATACGAGCTGCTTATAATATCATAACATATTTTTTCTGTCTGTCATAATAATGATTTGATTAGGATCTCATAATGGGAAGCAGTATCAAGTTACCTGTGAGAAACCTCCTGCCCGAGCCAGTCTTGAAATAACAGGGATCCAGCGCCACGGACTTGACCACCCTGCCCAAAGTCAAGTTGTGTGTGTTTTCGTTGCAGTAGAGCCCGTAGACGAGCACCTTGCCGTCGTCGGAGCAGCTGGCGATGTAGTCCCCGTTGAGGTCGACGCTGATCCGGTTGACGGCGATGGCGTGCGCCTGCAGCTCGCGTTCGCCTCCCGCCGCGATGGACACCGTGTTCCCCTCGTGGTCCAGCAGGTGGATCACGCCCCACTGCGTGCCCAGGCAGATGAACTTCGTGTGCACGCATATGCAGCTCACCGCGTCCTTCAGAAGGATATTCTGCACATCATTGCCCATTCGATCGTACTTCAGCTTTGGCTCCTCGTCGCAGTTCTCCAGGTTTAACGCCATTGTGGTCTCGTTTGAAACAGACCTCCGTCAGCAAATATCACATTATGTTAATCACTTAGCGTAAGCTGCTGGTCGTCGAAATAATTAATTTTCCTTGTTCATTTTCAGTGTTTGTAGTTTTTCGTTTTCTCTGACTGACACTGACAAGACAAGACCAATGACAGTGACATTTCACTTGACATCAAAAGGTTTTGACTTTGATGGCAGCGTTCCAAAGCAAGTAAAATTCACTCGGTGAAGTGTAAAGTGAAGGATAGCTTTATGCAAAACATTAATGTGTGACTGAAACAGACTACTGTCAGGTAATAATTTACTTGGTTTAGGAACGCGGCCTGAGTAGTCAATGGACTCGATTCTGAAACCACCTAAAATTCCAAATTTTACGTTAGCCTATCCTTCTTTATAGAATACGGAAGAAAAAGGACGGAAACAAACCATAGATTATAGAGTAATGTCAAACATGTAAAAACCGACTACATAATTTCATCTAAATCCGTGCAGCCGCTAAGTTATTTTTGTCTTTTATCACTAGACATCGGATTATATCTTTGAGTATTAAACCAACGATTATATGCACTATCAAAATGCCAAAATATGCATGCAAATATGCACTAAAAAAGGGTGAAATATGCACAAAATATGCAAAATCAAAAAACGATTTATAATAAGAATTTGACATTTATTTTAATTATTATTACTTATAACTTATAAGTCTTATATATGTTGCGGAACACCTAGAAAAAAAATAACTTTTTCATACCATCTATTCGAAAAGTGACGTTTTGGTCCTCAAAAAGAGGGAGCAAAGTCAGTCTTTTCCGATAGGATTTTAATAAGTGCGAATAAAAATATTCTTCAACATTCTTAGCCAAAGAGATTAGCAAAATAAGTTTTGCATCTAAGGGTGGCGCCACTGTAGTTTACATCAAACATGTATAACAAAATATTAGTTCCATTTTTAGCCGCATTAGGTTGACAAGGCTGAATGGCGTTCGATGGTCGTGCCACACTGTCGGAAAATTTGCTGTGGCAATGGGCGCGCCTGGGCGCGCTTTCGTAGTTATTTTTCACAATTCACATTTTATTTTATTCAAATTGTTTGTGTAACTAGGTATTTTATATTTTAAAATGAATTCAAGTATCTAGCAGTGACTGCAGTGATAGTTAAACACCAAAAAGAAGAAGCAAACAATGCCATCAATATTTTTTCTCATAGAGAGGTATGAAAAGCAGAGTGTATCATTCGGTCGCAAAATTATTTTCACCTTGGGCTACGTACTTTAAACCCCTCACTTCGTTCATGATTCTACATTAGAAGCCCTCACTACGTTCGGGATTCTATCCTAGAATCATTCACTATGTTCGTGATTTAAAAAAACGCCCTCGCCGTAAAAATATCGTTTTGCTCCCTTATGACACAATCTACTATTTCGTTTGTTCCCGGTCGCCCCCACTGGTGGCGAGCGGGAAAAAAAGTTTCGTTCGCCCCCAGTGGTGACGATTGGGACATTTTATTTCCCACTAGTTCCATTATAGACTGAGAGTTAAAATGCATGATTTCAGTAAAAGACTTCACGGATTGTTACAATGTTTTACTACGACTTTCTGAGCAAGAATGAACAATGGTTTTTGTGAATCACAGATAATCAACTTTTATACACAAATTCTTACAGTTTTAAAGTCAGCACAGATAATCAACAAATTAGGTATAAATATTTATTTCAGTAGGTATATAAATAACAAAATTATGTAATTATGTATCGTACAAGTATCGAAGTTGATTATCTGTGATAATCAACTTCGATACTTGTACGATGCAATAAGTACCTACCTACTTAAAAATAGTAATAATAATTGTAAATAAGTTGATTATCTGTGATACAACATATAATTTTGTCTTATATAAATAATTATTTAAAAATTGTTGATAGTCTGTGATGGATGAGTTGATGACTTTAAAACTGTAAGAATTTGTGTAAATAGGTTGATTATCTGACTTGTACAAATCATTAGGGTCATCACATCACAGTATGATAGATCTAGAACAGCCATACTCAACCTTTTTCTTATAGGGGCCACAAACGCGTTTCAGTCATGGTGTCGACTTGTCGAGGGCCGCAAGCAAAAATTATTTAGGTCTTAACTAAAACGTAATTCCAAGTTAACGATGTAGTTACTTAATTAATAAAAAAAAGAAGTTTTAACAAAGATGTTTATATGTTTTAATGCAATTTTTGATACTATGCACACTTTTTCAGAACTTTATCAAGATCTGGCTGGCGATTAGATATTTTTCTTTTATATTTAGAAGACACTCCTAATATTATATTGAAAATAAAATAATAATTTGACACTAAAAACCACAATTAACTGCAATTACTGGGTGAGATTAGCTATAGCTGCTGATAGCGCTCGGCTCACATTCCCGTTCTGAAACACCCTTTCTCTGATGGGCGTGAAATTTAAAATGGTTTACAATAAAGTAACTTCAGATAGGCCAATACCAAAGGCCCGGCGGGCCGCAGGTTGAGTATAGCTGATCTAGAAGCTTATTTTCTACGTTATTTCTAAATTGCTGAAGGCGAGTACACGTTACTGGTCTACATTTAATATCTTTCTTCAGTGTTAATTACGGCTTTGTCAATAGGCTCGAGGTTTGTGAATATATTATCGATGCATGTTGCTGTGGTGGTAGTAATTCTGGTAGGCAGTGAAAAAAGATTTACAAGATTATGACATTTTAAAAATGATACAAGCCTACACTGGATGAAATATCTAAAAGGTTAATGTTAAAATCTCCACAAACAACAAAGTAACAATTAATTTTTATTGCTAATTTTACATATGTCTTCATCCATGATTTTATCAAAGTGTTCATACCAGAATGTGGGGGTGGTCTGTACACGCTCATTACAAAAGGCGTTCGAGTTCCGTGCAGGCTATCTCCACAGTTCGCTCAACAGAGAGCCCAACAATGTCCGCGCGCTCTTTACACTTTAGACCGTTACGTGTCTTATACGTATTAGAGAGCCACCGCGTATCGAGGCCTTCCTGCTGAACAATCTACCAACCTGGTGGTGGCTAAAGCCAAAAATTTACTGGTGTTTTTTTAGAAAATGTTCTGTAATGCACATTATATCAATATTATAACAGTTCATAAATAGTTCAATTTCTAGCTCTTTACTTAACATACGAGGGGTGGCTGATAAGTAATCTACCTAAATACGAAAGAAAAGACTTAGATGGGTGATTTATTTTTTATTTTTCTATGTAGTTCTCTGCAACTGAAATACATTTGTGACATTTGCCAATTAGTGACATCATACCTTTAAATATATTTTTTTTGTCTTGGTCTTCAAAATGGTCGTTCACAGCGTCCTTCATCTCTTCATCCGTTGAAAATCTGCGACCTCTCAATTTTTTCTTAATTTTTTTGAATAGGTAATACTCACAGGGGACTAAATCTGGACTATAGGGTGGGTGGTTGATCTCTACAAAGCAGTTTTTCTGTAGAGAAGACGGCGCCGTAAAGGCCGTGCGTACAGGCGCATTGCCTTGCAATATTAAAACTCCTTTCCGGAGTTTGCCTAGTCTTTTTTCTTTTATTTCTTTACGATGCTGGTCAAGTAATCTTGCATAGTATTCAGTATTCATTATTAGGTAATCTATCATTTAAAACTCCTACGACATCCCAAAATATGGTTGCCATTAGTTTGCCTGCTGACGGCCGGACCTTGAATTTTCTTGGTGGCTTTTCCCCTTTAAATTTCCATTGACTTAACTCTTCTTTACTTTCGGGATCCCACTGGCGAATCCAAGTTTCACTACAGGTCACTATTTGCGATAGCATTTCTTCTTACTTGTTCATCACTAAGTCTGAAAATGCTTTACAACATTCCACACGCCTTTGCTTATCAAACGGGATCAACATTCTAGGCAACCAGCGCGCGCTCACCTTAGATATCCCCAAATGTTCATGAATTATTTTGAACTTGTTCTTTACTAATGCCAACATCTCGAGCTATCTCCTACTGCTTGATTCGCCTATCAGCCAGGATCAGTTCCTTCACTTTTTCGACGTTATCTGCAGTAACTGCAGAAATCGGCCGCCCGCTATGGCGATCCTCTTCTAAGCTCTCACGGCCATGTTTATACTGCTTAGACCAAAACTTTATCACGAATTCTGAAGGACATGAATCTCCGAACACCTTTAACATGCGCTACGAATCTGCGTAGGCGTATTTCTTTCACGACTGAGGAACTTAATCACCGCGCGATGCTCAACTTTGATCATTTTTTAATTTTCTTCCGACTTAATGAACACAATGACTCGCCAAAAAAAATTTAAAGCATTAAACCTAATTAATGTTACTATTTCAAAAAAAGGAATAAACAAGGAATGGGAAAATGTTGAGGACAGTTCAATTTTAGAATTTTTCTTTAACAAAGTAGATTACTTATCAGCCACCCCTCGTACCTTGAATATTTTGATGCACCAGGTTTATTTTATTTAGGGTATTGTTGTATAATTTGCCATTTAACTTTTGTACTTTTACTAGTAATTTTTTTATTAATAAGACATGTATTGCCATCTCTGTTGTCTCTATTCCTAATTTAAGTTATTTGGAACAAATTCCAAGCTGTTTCTATTTAATGTCAAATTAATCGACTGCCCAATAGGGTCAGCGTCGGGTTAGTCAACGAATAGACTGAATTAATAATAAAATAAGATAGCATATCTGCTATCTGTCGCGTATAATATTAGATAGTATTTATCTTTGGTCAAATAAAAATGTTTACTAATACAAATAAATAAAATACGACATGTCAAAGTATGTAATCTAATTTTTAAATTATGTCTATATTTCATAGAAATATTATATTTATTTTCACACTCAGTGTGACTGTTACTAAATGGAAGTGCAAACAATATTATTTTAGTGACATTTTCTAGGTCATTTAATTGTGCAAAAATGATTGTAAGACATTTTTTATTTGTATTTCCCGCATGGCAATTAATATACGTAATAATTGTTGGGGGGGGGGGGTAGAGATTACTTACAAGTGCTTACAAAAATAATTATAAAACACACATAATATTTACAAACTAAACTTGAGACAAAATTTGCCCTCCTCACATAATAATGTGGTGGGTGAATTTCCCTATTTACTTATGGTACTCAGTGTAGCAGCCGTCGATGCACAAGTTGACCGCGCAGGTGCTACACCTCCACCGCGTCGAGCGACGCACTTTGGCTGCGTAGCACAGTTTACAGCGCTGCGATCGCTCATTTTTTGCAGGCAAATGCATCTGCGATGGTGGGGTTGGGGCCGGTAATGGCCGAGGAAGTGCCCCACATCTGAACATTTGCAGTAACTCTTTCACCAAATGCACACGAAACTCACGATTTCCCATGACTTGAGTGCGGTTGTGGTTGAACAAAACAAAGGAATTGTGTATTGACACGTTGAAAAGTCGGCGGAAAAGTTTTTTGTACCAGATGGTATTTCTTGCCCTCTCTATGGGGTAGGCATGCAGCATTTGATCTTTATGGTCTATGCCGCCCATAGAGAGGTTGTAGTCGAGTATTACTTGGGGTTTGTACTTGTAGTACCCATATTTTTCCTTTCCGCTGACTTTTACTTCGTGGAATGTCGAGATCATTGCAACCACGTTTTTGTCCATCCACACAACCACACTCAAGTCCTTGGTCGAGCTAAAAGCGACCTCTCCTGTTTTCATGTTCTTTTTTGTCTTTTTTTTTAAGCCTTCCGGAACAAACTCCCTGAAGAGTCGGAGAGTGCCCATCGAATCTGTTTTGTGCTTCACTTTGAGGATCCGAGACAAAAGTGGCGAGTTATAAAAATTGTCCATAACGAGCGTATGGCCTCTATTAAATAAAGGTCTCATCAAAGTGAGCACAATCTGAGACGTAGCACTCTCTCGCTCGTCCCCTTCCTCTCGCTCTTCAACCGGTTCCTGCGCCCCCACCTGCGCAACGTGAACGTGCCCCTTGCCCGAGTAAACCTCCATCCTCCACAAATAGCCGGTCCTTGATTCGCACAACTCATAACTTTTTATACCTACTCTCGCTTTTTTTGTGGCAATTTTTTGCGAAAATGAGAGTCGCCCCTTCCATAAAAGGAGTGACTCGTCAATTGCCACATTTTGCTCGAGTACGTATAGGGAGCTAAACTTTTTATTTAGGTGCTCAATGATGGGCATAATTTTGTCGAGTCTGTTGGGATGCACGGGCAAGGAGGCATTGTCTACAAAATGCAGACAACGTTTAATCTCCACAAACCGGTTGTAGGGCATGATGGCTCCGAAATTCCCAATTCGGAGTTCATCTAATTTGGGATACCAATACTCCCGCTCCACACAGTTCGTTACCAGCGACTGTATCATGATAATGGTGAAAAATTTTTTTATGTCGTCATCGGTGACGTCCTTCCACCGTCTCAGCCTGGAGTTGGGCATCACATTACGCCTTAATATTTCACCAGCATAACGATTAGTCTCACGGACTATGTGGGCGATAATATCAGCATCCCAAATTTTCAGCAAGACTCCCAAGGGAGTTAACTCCGCATTGTCAAATGTTGGGCCTGTAGATGGAACAGTAAAAACTTCCCGGACCCCCTCAAAATGCTCCGGCTCGCATCGCCAATCGAAACTGAGCAAGTCTTGATCGGGTCCGGGATCTAAGACGGTCCGAAGAGCTGAGTCGGCTTCAGCGTCAATACTTCGTATCGCCTCAGCTAGCAACGGTTCCACTAAACTCTCACTGTCCACCGGATATTCGTCGACATTCCTTTGATTCAAGGTCATACCGACAAGATCTTCTTCTTGTTCGACGTCGCTGCCTTCGCCAGGCTCTATGAAGTCACTCTCGACATCTGGGGTAAATAGTTGAAGAAATTTTAATGAAATCATCTTATGGAGGCGACACATTCAATGCAAATAATTACCTTAACTTACCCAACTCGTAAGCGCTCCTTCCAGAGCCAGGCGCCGTTGTCGAAGTGGAAGAAGCTGATAAAATCATAAATTTTAGTGAAATTTGTCAAATGTCCAAAAAAAACTATAAAAAACTTTTAATATGATACTTACAAGAGTTACAAGGTGTATAATCCAGAAATTCTATCTCGGCCAAAACGGGGGTTTGAGGTAATACGGTACTCTGAATGATCCCCGTCGATGGCGCGAACTGGATTTCGCTATTCCTGTCAATAAAAAATGGTGTCAATAAATTTTGTTTATATTTTTTTAGAATCGACCTCATAAACGCATTCACCAGCCGGTGAAACAGAATAACCTACTTCTTTCGAGGCGGGGTCGTTGCAAGAGGTACGGTCTCTGAGTCCGCCGTTGAAGACCAAGGGATTATAAGGAGGGGATCGGTGATATCTGGAATAAATAAAAAAAAGAACATAAAGTATGGCGTAAACCAGAGCAAAAAACTGATTTCTGCTATAGTAGGAACTGATAATTTTACCCATGACAGATTCCGGAGCGGTCCGTGGAGGCGTGCCCGCAGACTGCATTCCTTGCGGCATTATGAGGTCGGGAGATGTGACCTCGATAACATCATCCTCCTCGTCCTTGATATCTGGAATATATTATTATTATTAATAATACACTAGCAGCACTTCGTGCTGATACGTGTATAGTATTGCACTTGTGTTTGTAAGTGTTTATCAAGTCTGTTTTTAAATGAGTGTACCGATGGAGCACTGATCACACTTTTTGGCAATTTATTCCAAGACCTGACTACACGGTTCGGTAGAAAATGAAACCTAGGGTTGCTTGCACACGAGGTTGGCGATAGTTTAAGTGGATGCCCCCTAAGGTTTATGTTGTGGTTCATCTGGTAGATGTTTTTTAAGTTCGACACGTTGTAGTAGCCCATAATTATTTTGTATGTCTCTATGAGGTCACCACGCTGTCTTCTTTGTTCCAACGTAGTCAGTCCGAGAATATTTAACCTTTCTTGTATAAAATAACGAAATATATACCCACTAGATAAAAAAAAAACAATGTTTTTGAATATGTAGAGCCATATACCATGCGAACGTTGTAACTCCCACGGCTGAGGTACATGTGGGGGTGGGACAGTTGGTACCCCCGGTAAAAGTGGGCATGGGATCCAGACCTGCGCGTCTTTTTCCCTTTCTTTTCCCTTTCCTTTTGCTTTTCTGTAAATAAATAAAGTAATGCTAACATGTTCGACACTAACAAGCTAGCGACAGTACGAGCAGCTAAAACTTTGAATTGTTTGAATGTCCAGAGAATATTTATTTTGCAGAAACGAGCCATTCGTGCAATTTATAAAATGGGGTCTAGGATGTCTCTAAAGGAAAAATTCAAGGAAAAATAATATACTGACACTGGCGTCACAGTATATTTACGAAAACGTATTGTATGTTAAAAAGAATATATCACTTTACAAAAAAAATAGTGACAGACATTGTATAAACACTAGAAATAAGAATGAACTGGCTGCTTATGTTAGTCGATTATCTAAAGTTACCAAATCCTTTAAGTATACGTATACGTTTTTACAATAAGATTCCCATTGAATTACAAAATTTGCCTCTTGACAAATTTAAAACAATAGTTAAGCAAAAATTACATAAAAAAGGCTACCATAAAATTACAGACTACTTAGTAGACCAACATGCATGGGATTAACCGACTCGATGCTATGTGAGGCTAATAATTATTATTGTAAACGATATTAATTATTAAGACATGAGATTAAAAAGAGCTGCCCTCGAGTTTCTTGCTGGCTCTTCTCGGGGTACTGCATTCGGAACCAGCAACTCGTCGGTGGAGATGGGCTGCTGTTTGCATTTAGCCAATCTTCAAGGACGAGTTTAGAGTGCCTTGTTATTATAAAATATTGACGTTTCTAAGTGTATGTTAAATACCTATAGAAAATAAACGATTTTTGAATTTTTAATTTAAAAAAAAAAAAAAAATTACTTACTTTGGCTCTGGAGCATCAGGCATCCTGAAGTTGCCTACTTGCTTTTTTTGCCTGAGGTTCATTAGGTGTTTTCTTTTAACCGGAGACAACTTGGCCACATTTTTTGGGCACAAAGCCTTCGTCAGTTTGAGATCCTTTAGTTTCTCCATCAAGGAATTTGGACTGAAAAAAAGTAGTAAAAAATATACTTTCCTACCTATTTAAAAAAAATCTAAAATATTTAGTACCCATGTATGATGTATATAACCACAACAACATACACAGTTTTCATTGCCAAATGTTACATTTAACCCTTAACCACCTATTTTTGTCCTTTAACCACCTACATGCGGGTGACACAGAGACCGCTAACAGATTATTGATTATCTATGATAACAAATTTAAGTGCGATTGAATAAAATGCATGTCTATACTTAATTGCTATATTTTAGAACCACAAATCATCAACAGTAATATACCTACTTACCTAAAACTTTTTATGAAATAACAATTATGTCACCAAAAATGTACTAAGAAAACGAGATTTGTATCATTACTTCTTTTACTTATTTCTAATAATTTGAATAAACTCGAAATCAAATGAAACAAAAAATAGACAAAATATAAAAAACTAAACAAAATTGCGATGCCTAAACTTTTTTGCGGTAGTAACAACACATTTTTTTCAAAGAAAACACATGAAACATAGGTAAGCTGTTTTGCGTTCCTTTTTGGATCACACCTGAAACATGTTTTACGAACTTCAAGTTTTTAGGCATCCGAAGGGCGAAATTCTTTTACTTACCCTGGCCAAACGCCAACCATATATAACTATTACTACCATGCGTGTCATTAGTTTTATTTCGGGTTTTCGGCACTAAAATCTTTAGATGATTGATTTTATTTATGGTACATGTGACATTTCGATAAGTTTTGAAGGAACTTGTGTATTTTCGTGCATAGACTCTGAAGCAGAGCTAAAATCTGAATTTCGTGTCGTGTTTAGGGCTGATGGCTAAATTACCAATGCCTTAAAATAAGGGAAAAAAGCAATCACTTGACAGCGCCATTCCATTGTAGGAATAGTAGAATACCAAAAGTGGTCAACAATGATAGTTGAATGATTGTGAAAACTGACAGATAACAGGGGGCCAATTCTACTAAATGACAGCGGTGATAGTTGTATGACTGTGGTCACTCAATGGTGATATTATGTCAAATTTTGACACTTTTCGTATTCTGTTAACTGTCAGTTTTCACAATCATTCAACTATCATTGTTGACCACTTTTGGTATTCTACTATTCCTACCATGGAATGGCGCTGTCCAGTGATTGCTTTTTTCCCCTTATTTTAAGGCATTGGCAATTTAGCCATCAGCCCTAAACACGACACGAAATTCAGATTTTAGCTCTGCTTCAGAGTCTATGCACAAAAATACACAAGTTTCTTCAAAACTTATCGAAATGTCACATGTACCATAAATAAAATCAATCATCTAAAGATTTTAGTGCCGAAAACCCGAAAAAAAACTAATGACACGCATGGTAGTAATAGTTATATATGGTAGGCAACACCTAACGTAGTCCATAGTCATTCCATTGTTATGCCACTATGATTTTAGTGGAATACAAATTAGATGTCATAGTTGCCAGTTGCAGCATAATGGAATGATAGTTCGATGACAATGGCTGACATTTAGTGGAATTGGCCCCCAGAATACGAAAAGTGTCAAAATTTGACATAATATCACCATTGAGTGACCACAATCATGTAATTGTCATACAACTATCACCGCTGTCATTTAGTAGAATTGGCCCCCTGATTTGTATGTTGAAAAGGTACATGAATGAACGCGCTGTGCTGTGACGCACGCCACTCGCACGTGGTAATATTTGAATTTGAAAAATCGTTGCGGTCTCTGAGAGCGCAGGTAGGTGGTTAGGGGTTAAAAATGCGTACAAAAAAGTCGGTTCGAAATCGGATCTCTTAGGTGCCCCAGCCTTATACCGCACCAACGACACTTTACATTTGGAAATCAAAATTCTTCAAACTTAGTTGATATATTTTGCTCATGTTTTTTACTATCTCGGCTGGTGATTACCCTAATTGATCTAACATATTAATCGAATTTAGTATGATAAAACAGCCGAAAAATATCAAAAAATGGGAGTAAAATAATTGCGTCAGCGAGCAAAGCAAAAACGCTAAAATGTGCTACCAAAAGTATCGGGTTTAGAAAAGGCTAAATTTTGTGTCTCATGCTGAAACCTTTATTTTTATGTATTAGTAGATAACTTACCTTTTAGTTAACAAAAAACCACGTACCACAATATACTCACCAAAAGTAGGTATAATAATTGAAATTTAAAATCACAATGACACCCGTACCGTAGCGTGGTCACAGAACGTCAGTTCTCTACTTAGTTATAGTTTGTGCAGAACCAAAGAAAGAAGAAGCTCAGCACAGAAGCTCAGCATCAGCAAAGAAGAGTAGCATTCACTTCACAAATACTGTAATGTACTCTGTGCTTCACAACACAGCTTCACAACAAGTTCACAACATCGACAACCACAGATCGACAACTTCAACAATTTTTACTATTTTTTTTTCATGGCAAGGATACAAATAGACCTTAGACAGACAGGTAGGCAAAATAGAAGTCAATAGAGTGCTCCCACACTAACTCTGCATAACATATTTTGTGGTAATATACGACTGGAGAGCAGAGGAGCCCGCCGCTAGGAGTAAAAGTGTTCTGTGGCCCCATGTCAAGTGGTACTTGACACGGGCAATGAGGATCCGTAACGTTTTTAGTTGAGTTCAAAAATTTGTGTTCTGATAATAATAATAATAATTATGATCTAAATCTCTATGTATTTATCTTATTTCCACATTTTTTTTACTTTTGCAGAGTTAGCGTGGCGAGACTCTATTTCCCTTGGTCACGGCATCACGCGTGAACGGCTGAAAAAATTTCATTTGAAAAAAAAATACATTTTCATTTGTGTACAAAGAGAATATTATAATACTATTTGTGTAGTATAGTTCGACGTCTGGCAATCCTAGTCATCCGTCCCGTCGTCCATGTCCCGCTTTGAGTATTAAACCAAAGTTGGTTTAATACTCAAAGATGTCCCGTCACCATCTGTCTAGGGAGGGAGTATAGTGTTCTGTGTCATAAATGTTCGTTCTGTGCTGTATAATGCAAGAAGCTTATACCTATATTCGGGAGTAAGTGCTCCATATATAGCTGCCGGTCCTATTGAGGCACCTCGATTAGTATTATTAAGTTTTTAGGATCGATTTAGATTTAAAATAAAGATTTGGTGTGAAAGCACAAAAATGTATTTTTTGTTTTTTGTGACAAAGTCTGTCAAAACATAAACAACGACAATAATAAGACCATGGAGTATGATATACACTAAGATATACGGTCTTTACACCCTCCCAACTTTTTTCCGGATCGAGAGATTCTGTTGAGACCAACTCTTTCACTCAAATCTTGCAGTCTGGGCCCGTAAAGTGGTTTGGTCAGCATGTCTGCTAGTTGTAGCTCTGAAGCCACTTGTTTCACTTCAAGTTCTCCGTTGGCTACACATTCTCTGACAAAGAAATGTTTCAGCTTAATATGTTTTGTACGCTTGTGGTACTCATATTTTGGGTTTTGAGAGAGCTTTATTGCCGACTCGTTGTCAAGATACAGTGTGGGCTTGTTCAGCTTCATCAGATCCTTCAATAGACAGTTTAGCCATATCAGTTCTTGTGAAGCCTCACTAGCTGCGATTGTTTCTGCTTCAGTTGACGAAATCGATACAACACTTTGACGTTGCGATCTCCAGCTGATTGCAGCTCCGGCGAGTAAGCATACAGTGCCAGATGTGGACCTGCCAGTAGATTGATCTCCAGCAAAGTCAGAATCACTATAACAAAGCATTTTCTCTAGTGTGTCCTTCTTGTATGTTAGACCGATTTCAGAGGTTCCTTTGAGATAGCGTATAATTCTTTTGACGAGTGCAATGTCCTTTGCAGTTGGCGCTTCAAGATGTCTTGATGCCATTCCGACAGCGTAAGATATGTCAGGCCTTGTGGCTACTGCCAAGTATGTCAGTGCGCCTACAGCCTGTCTGTAAGGAAAGCTTGGTTCAGCTTGTGTTCCTTGTTCTTCTCCTCCTCCCATGTTTTCTTTAACAATAGGTGTCGGTGCAGACTTGCAGTTGCTCATATTAAATTTTCGTAAGAGCTTCTTTGTATACGATGTTTGACGCAGTGTGATCATGTTATCCACTTTGCTGATTTCCATTCCTAGGAAATATGTAGCAGGTGACGTTCTGATCTTTAGTCTCTTATGTAGCTCGTTAATAAATTCGGTTTCAGCCTCAATATTATTGCTGGCTACGAGTCCGTCGTCGACATACAAAGCGATGTGGACTTTCTTTGTCCCTCTTACTCGTGTGTATAGACATGGATCAGCTTCTGACTGGATAAACCCTGATTGTAACAAGAAGTCGTTAATGCAGGTGTTCCAGCAGCGTGGAGCTTGCTTTAATCCATACAAGCTTCGTTTTAAAAGGCATACACGGTCGGTGCCGTCATTGTAACCTTCAGGTTGTTTCATAAAGATCTGTTCTTCGACTTTCCCGTTCAGGAATGCAGTTGTGACGTCGAATTGCAGAAGTCTCAAGTTTTGTTTGACTGCTGTAGCAAGTACAGCTCTGATGGTGCTCAGTCGAGCCACCGGGCTAAATGTCTTGTCGTAGTCTACCCCAGGTGTTTGTGAGAAACCTTTGATAACCAATCTTGCTTTGTAACGTTCGATGGTGCCGTCTGGATTCGTTTTAATTTTGTAAACCCATTTGCTTGGTAGAGCTTTTCTACCTTTTGGTAATTTGACAAGTTCCCACGTTTCGTTTTCGTCGAGTGATGAGATCTCGCTCAGCATTGCTTCGAGCCATTTGTCCTTGTCAGATGAATTTAGTGCTTCTTTGTATGAAGTAGGTTCTCCGAGTTTGTTAACTTCATCAGCAGCTGCCAGTACGAAATCATCGTACCGTTGTGGCATACGTATCAATGATCTGTCTCGTAGACACCGTTGGTTTGGTATAGGTTCTACATTTTCAGGTTCATCAATGTTTGGTTCGTCTTGCTGTATATTGTCAATGTTTTCAAATTCAGGAGATGTGCTTTCGATTTCATGTACTTGCTCAAGGGATTCTTCATAAACACTGTCATTCAGATGGCTTTCGGTTGTGTCTTCTTCGTTATTCTCAAATTCCAATTCAATTAACTTTGTTCTAGGCGTTTGTGTTTGCTCTAGAGAAGTTGTATCATCATTGTTGAGAATGTTTGTAGAAGCAGTTTCATAGAAGTTTGTTTTAATTATTTTAACATCTTTAGATATGACTGCCTTGCGTTCAGTTGGAATGTAGATCTTGTATGCTTTGCTGACTTCTGAATAACCGACAAACAGACCAGGTGTCGCTTTCGGTGCAAATTTGTGTCCTTTGGGACCTTTCTTCAGAACAAATGCTTTAGATCCAAACGGATGTAAGTGGTTAACACAGGGCTTTCTTAGTACCCATCGTTCGAATGGAGTTTGATTTCCAATAGCGCTATTGATGCTTCTGTTTGCCAAATAGTTAGCTGTATTAACTGCTTCAGCCCATAGATGCATCGGGGCTTTGGAATCGATAAGCATAGCTCTTGCTTTCTCCACTAGTGTCCGATTCTTTCGTTCTGCAAGACCGTTTTGGTGTGGCGTGTAGGGTGCCGATAGTCGTTGTGCAATCCCGTTTGCCTTCAAGTAATTTAGAAATTCTTTGTTTATATATTCAGTACCGTTGTCAGTTTGCAAAAAATTTATCTTATTGCCAGTAAAGTTTTCCATCTCAGTTTTATAGTCTTTGAACTTTTGTAGTACGTCAGATTTGTGTTTCAGAAAGTATACGCGGCCATATCTGCTGTAGTCATCGATGAATGTAACAAAGTATTTGTTACCCATGGTGCTAGGCGTTTTGATAGGACCACAGACGTCGCTGTGTACAATTTCTAGACGTTGCGTAGTTCTAGGCGTAGTTCTTGGGTTAGAACTTGGCACTTGAGTCATTTTGGCTTGAATGCAGGCCTCACAGTCTGACAATACCTCATCTTTCTTGAAGTTTAAGCCGATTAGGGTCTCGTTTTTCAATGCTAGGTGAAGGTCTTTGCCGTTCATGTGTCCCAATTTGCGATGCCAGTCTTCGATGGAGTTTTCTTGAGTTGTCACCATGTTTGTTTCAGGTGTCACTGTGCAACCATGTTTAATTTGCGTTTTGACATAGTAAAGATTATTTTCCTTTACTGCGGTCATCAATGTTTTGTTGTTCTTGGTAACTGTAGCTTTGTTTCCAGTAAAAGTTACGGTGCCACCATTTTGAGTTATTTTTGCAACCGATAGTAGATTACTTGTAAGGGTAGGTACGTACAGCGTTTCTAAAAGGTTTACTGTGCCATATTCGTTGGTTACAACTTTGACTGTACCTCGTCCTTTAATCTGGGTTGATTGGTCTTTCGAAGCGAAGTTAAGTTTGCTAGAGTCTGCCTTAATCGTTGTAAAGTGTTCTGTTGCGTAGGTCATGTGAGAAGTGCAGCCACTGTCCAGTACCCAGTTACTGTTAGTAAGTGTAGGTTGAACGTTTAGTAGACAGTCTTCTTCAACATGGTTTGACGTTTCATTTTCTAAAGTCACCTTCTTCTTCTTATTTTGGTTAGACCAACAGTTTGTGCAGATTTTATGAGAGCTGTTTTTGAAGTAAACGTTTTTCTTCTTACATATTTTGCATGTTTTAGCATTATGCGTAACTTGAAGAGCTTGAGAACTCGTTGGTTCAGTTTGAGTTTGATGTCGAGCCTCGCTTTCTTCTAGTATTTTTGTTTTCAACTCAGCTGGTCTAGGTAGTGTGTCCCTGCTTTCAATGGCTACTCTGAAGTTTTCATATTCTGGAGAAAGACTGTAGAGCATTATGATGGTTAACAGGTCTTCGTTTATGGAAACTCCCATATCAGCTAGTTTATCCACAGTGTCCATAAACCTGTTCAGGTGTTCTCGCGTGTTGTTCCCTTCTAGTTTAGTGAGTATCAGCTGTTTTAGAAGAGTCGCCTTACGAGCTGGACCTTGGCTTGCATATATTTCTCTCAGTTTATCCCAAATATCTTTTGCTGTTTTGCATGACTTGATTTGTTTGAGTTCCGAAGGAGCGATTATAAGTATCAATGTTGATTTTGCTTGCCTGTCTCCTTCAATGTCCTCAGGACTTGACTCCACAGAGCTTGGGATAGTCTGCACGTATTTCCATAGCTTGTCTTTCACTAGCACAGCTTCAGCTTGTATTGCCCAAGTGTCGTAGTTGTCCTTAGTTAAAGGCTCAATCCGTATCTTCGACATGTTAGCTGAATATCTTTATTTCGATCGATATTAACGCTCTGCTACCATATTAAGTTTTTAGGATCGATTTAGATTTAAAATAAAGATTTGGTGTGAAAGCACAAAAATGTATTTTTTGTTTTTTGTGACAAAGTCTGTCAAAACATAAACAACGACAATAATAAGACCATGGAGTATGATATACACTAAGATATACGGTCTTTACAAGTATTGTGTCACTTTCTAGTATTGACATCATCGCTGTTCCAAATTCCCCCCTACATTTTCTTACTTATCCCAATATAAAATCTATAAAATAAATGTACTTTCTATAATGAATAAGGAGTGTTTTTTTTAATATGTTTCCTGATTAAAAAATATCTATGTTTATTTTATTACTGTTAAAATTAAAGTACATTTAGCATATAGTCTGGCTACGCTAACTCTGCAATGGAATAAACGGGCAACCCCAAAAACATTTACATATGGCAATTTTTTTTGTCAGTCAAATTCGTGGTAGTTGAGTTGTCAGATCGAGTTTGAATTTGTTGTTTTTTCTAATTTTAAAGAAAAATAATAGTGTGTGTAAGTGGCGTGCAGGACTTATTATATCATATTATACGTAAATTCAATGATATGAGAGAAGAATAAGATATGAACCTTAGCAGAAAAAGACAATGTTTACAAGATATAGAAGAGTTCACGAGTAAGTAGATTGAATGATTTTGATACACTATTGATATTCGGTCACTTTGAAAGTTTCATATTAATTATTATATTTTACTATATCAAACGCCCCGGCGGCGCGGGCAATAAAAGTTTAATTTAAATGTAAATAAATCAAAACATTGAACATTGTGGTGATGCAGTTAGGTATCAGAATCACTCACTCTGAATCTACAGTAAAATCAGGTTCAAAAACAAGGTTCTTATTATTTGCTTTTATTCCAGGTGGCAAAAAAATACTTGTGAGCGTTTGTTGGACTAGTGAAGGTGTCTTTTACTACTGCTTTCTTAAATCTGGCCAGACGATTACAGCAGATCTATTTATATTGTCAGCAACTGCAAACCATGATGGAAAAGCTAGCTGCTAAACAACCAACTATAAATAGGAAAGATTTGTATTTTTGTATCTTTGTTACGAATAAACTCAAAAACTAATAAAGCTATTTTTTTTATTCTCTCACCAATGGAAAGCTAGAATATTCCTGAGTAACATAGGCTGCATTTTATTCCCGTATTCCCACTTCATATATCTAGGTGTTCATATATGTTTGCAATAGGCGGTATGGGTACACAAAAAATACAAGTATCAAATACGTTTTCTGTAGTATAGACAGTATTACCATGTACAGTTTTTTTATTTTCACATTTTTTTTACTTCTGCAGAGTTAGCGTGGCCAGACTCTACCCAAAATTATACCAAATTTAGGGTTACGATATTTTACCTACGATGGCAACATCAACCTTTGACATTTGTTCAAAGTCAACGGGTGACCATATTGACCATGATATTCGTAGACATTCTTTACAATATAGGCAGGGTAGGTTTTTAGGTAGGTCAGACTTATTGTCCGACTTTTAATATAGGAATAGAAATTGATAACTTTCACCCGCTTCATACACTCTACATTTATTTTCGAATACGAGAAAAGTAAACAATACAAAAATACAAGAATACAAAAGTACAAAGAGTCTGAAAATACATAAGTACAAAAATACAAATCCTTCCTCTTTATAATATTAGTGTAGATGACAGACAAGATATTGAATTTCGGAACAGCTTACAGAGTGTCACACAACCAACCAAAACACACAGCTTCACCGCCGCGGTTAATTTTGTAGTTGTTTATACCTACACTCACAAGGTCACACCTTTTTTTTCTTATTTTAATCGATGTAAAAAGTTTATCAATGTAATAATAAATAATAATCTCAAGCCTTTTATCCCCGAGGGGGTAGGCAATGTACTACCTTACCCAATATAGTCCATTTTATTAAAATCAAGAGTCTTTCTCTTTCTCGAGCGGGAATCACATAGAATTAGTCTCATTTTAAAATGTCAACCCGTCTTAGCTTCGAAATTCTACTAATAAACGCAAAAGCTTGTGAGTATGGATGTTTGTTGCTCTTTCACACAAAAACTATTGAACGGATTTTGATTAAACTTACAGATATAAGTTTCCTAAGTAAGCTTTAATATCAGAATAACACATAGGCTATATTTTATTCCCGTATTCCCATGGGAACGTGAGCTAAGCGGGTGAAACTGGGGGATGCTGCTAGTACTTATATAATATTTTTAAAATTCTTTATATTATTTAAACAATCTTTCAACAATAAATGTAAAATGCCAAAATGTCCATGTTTCAAAGAAAATTGTGGTTGCACTATTAGAAAGGGACACAATACTAATCGAGGTGCCTCTCAAGTGGACCGCCTGCTTTCTTAGAAGCACTTCCTCCCTTATGGAGTAAGGTAGAAACTCCTTGGTGTAATGTAATCTCAGATAATAAAAGACTAATAAGTACTACCTATTTAATCAAAGAGGTTGGAAGAAAATCATTCTCTTTTGGAGAGAGAAACTTTTTCTATAAACGTCTTTGTATTTAATATACTGTGACGTGGTGCTACCATTCCACGGATGCATGAGTAGGTACCTACATTTTTTCTGTCCTACCTAATCTTACCACTAATGGTAACATTAGGTAGGACAGAAAAAAATAAAAGCTCTAAAGCATTTAACCCTGATTCAACCTAATACAATAGGTAAACTGGAACTATACTCTTTTGAAAAAAGGCATACTTAAGGTTTATGGCCATTGGCTTTGGCCTTACAGAAAAAAAGAAATGCGCGCCTTTTTGAAAACTTCCTCTCGCGCTTTTACTTAACCCTCCATAACCGTGCTCTTAAAAGTACCTACATAAGTAATATTTTCTGTCTTGTGTGAATTAGGCATTTAGTAATGAGAAAACAGAACTTAATTAATACGAATTTCCAAAAATATGAAGAACATTTGTCTTCTTTTGGAAGACAGGTTCTGAAAGTTATGATAAAACAATGGAAAACAGGTACTTACATACTCGTACATACACTGAAGGCACCTATTTCAGGTACGGTTGTTCCCGTTTAAAATATATATTTTTGAAATTACAGACCGAGAGCGCGTGAATACTTCAATCGAGCGTCATCAACAACGCCACTACGAGACGTTCAAAAATACGAGTAGAGTGATAACGTGAGTTCCTCCGATGATAAATGGCACCATAATAGTGACCATTCGTATATTTTATCGTTCATTTTAGTGAGTCTTTAATTTGTCTACACCAATTTTATAATCAATTAATTTGTAGCTTTCGAGATTCAAGTTTCGGAAACACGTCAATACCGGCTACTAACGATAAAACGAATGAGGAAGATCCAAGCAATGGCGACACACCATTTGGTCTCCGATTCGTTGAGACCAATAGTGCGCCCTCCGCGCCAACCGTACTGCATTCAGCGGAGCTAGGAAGAGCACTCGATGCGATCGCCGTTGCAGAAGAAAATACCTGTTTTGGAGATGATTTGATTAAATCTGTTATCGGAAATACTAGTAGACCTCGAAATATTTTCCACGATCTGCACAATAAAGAGTCTGACGATGAAGATGGCGAATTCAAAGCCACCAACGATTCGGGTCACAGAGACGACAGCGGTAACGTAAATTGGGATGATATGTTCGATACTGAATTATTAACCGATACTCACACAACTACTGGTGTCTCCTCGGAAGCTATGCAAAACGAAGTTACTGCCGGCAAAAGTTTAAAATTAAACTTCCCCAAAGAATTTAAAACAAAGACCAATTCTGTTAAAATGCAAAAAAACGCAATGGATAAAGAGACCAAACGTATGGATGTTAAGGATCAAAAGCCTTCTAAGCGTAAAACGCAAATCAAAATCACAGACGCTATACCAAAGAAAATTAAGAAAGTCGAAACAGAAACTTCTGAACCTAAGAGCAAAAATCCATTTCGGAAACAGAAGTACACTAAAACCATTAAGAACTGGTTAAATTATGTGGACCCACAGCATCCGGTTGAAGAGGTCCCCGCTGGTCCTTCAAATGCAGTTGAAAACGAACTTGAAATAACAACTGAACCAACAAAAGTAGCTAATAGCAAAGCGTCTAAAGTCAAGAGCAACAAGACAGTCATCCAGGCTCAATTAGCTAACAAAGGTGGTGTGATGAAGTTCGGGAAACCGACTGTTCAGGAGAGTGAGAGCCGTAGTGAGGCTGCTAGCAGCAAGCCTGCTGAGGACATCGTTAATATTGCCAAACCAAAGTTTGTGGCTCCGATAAAATCTCAAACGTAAGGCGATTCTTCCAATATAAACGAATATAAAAATTTAAACTCAGTAGAAAATTCTCAGTAGCTATTGTCCTCGTTTACAGGTGACCATATAAATAATCTGTAGGTATCTAGGTATATCTACCTACAACAGACAAGAAAGAATTCCTCATATTTCATTTAAATTTTAGAGAAGTAAGCCTTCTACTACCTATCGCCATTTCATTAAGTTCTACACACTGATCCACTGAAGGAGCGTTAGTGATACCCAATCTTGAATTTGGCTACTAAAGATTTATTAGCATGTTATACTAAATCTTAACATCAATGGCTTCAACCATCTGAACAGCCAACACACGCAAGACGCGTGCGTTCCGGAGGACCTCTTGATGAACACTAAGTTTTGTTTGTTTTCTAAGTACTTTAAGAACGTACAATCAATAAATTACATTATTTTATACGTACGTGTTTGTATTCAACGTATAGTACGAACAAAGGTGAAACGATTCAACATTATTCGTTTCTAGTTTGTAGCAGTGACTTTCGAAACACACCGTACCAGTTACTCTGTAGGTACAGTCAAGAGCACGCTAAGCTTGACACTTTGGACTTTGACCCGGCCCTGTATTCTATGGCGAGCAGTACAAATCAGAGCTCAGCTTAAACTGGTAGTGTCAAGCTTGACTTGCTCTTGACTGTACACATACAGCTGGTAGGTACACATGCAACACAGTGTGTAAGCCTGACAGACCGGCGGCTGAGTGAGAGTGGGAGTCAGGTAGTGTACAGTACGGCCGTTTTAACTTGGCAACTCTGAAGTTGCGCAATAAATAATATAAATAATAATAATTTTATGTTCTCTCAACAACCAGGTAGCTTAAAATAGGTACAGAATTGAGATAAACCTATACTAAAACCTATAAGCGTGAGAGACTGGTGCCTAAGATAGGTACAGAAGCACCTGTGGTATAGGTCAAGAGGGTCCCACCCCAACGAAGTTACTAATTTAAGGTTTGATATACCTACATAATATGTAAACTGCTACAAGTTGCCCAGGGGAAAAAAAATATTTAGTAATTTTTAACTAAGAAAAAAAAAAGAGTTAATGTTAGTGTGAGAGGGTGTTGAGTGTGAGAGTGAGAGGGTGTGTTTGAATGTTCGTGTAAGTTCGTGCAATAACATTTTTTAGCGACCATTTGGCGGTTTGCGCAGGAGGAGCCTATTCAGAGCAGTGTACTATGCATTTATACGGACATTCCATTTACAATAAATGGAATGTCTGTATATTTTTTTTTTGTGAAGTGAATAAGTAGGCACTCGTATAAATACAGTTAGTGCAAACTAAGTAATCGTCGTTTAATTTATAGAAAGAATGAAACGATCGATAAGTACTCCATGATTTATTTGTAACCACTAGCCTCGATCTTTCATAGTTTGATAACTTGATAAAAGTATGTGCGTTTATAATACTTTCTACTTATACTCGTATATAAATATAATTTATAAAACCATTGGCTCAAATAAGCTTGACCCTCATCAAACTCTTTACATTGGAATGTAGTTTAAAAATTAACAAAAACATTGCAATTACTTACACTACACTGCACTTGATAAATAATAACGAGAAATTTAAAAATAGAATATTATTCTAGAAGGTAGAATATCGAAAATGTGAGATAAAAATATTAGCACCACACCAATACAACTATTGTTGTATCCAATATAGGGTGTCAAAGAACTTTGTACAAAAGAAACACACACTTAAACTTAGGTACATTACATACTAACACTGTTATTAGTTGACGACTGACTAAATACACGTCTAAAAAAATTCGAGACTAGCTTCAGGAAATTTTGTTAGACCTTTTAAATTCAAACAACTTTTTCACTAAGTTCGTCCTTAAATCGTATTAATTAACAAATTTCCTTAGAATTGTCTCGTAGATTCAGTAAAATTATATTATACGGCTGTTAAAGGAAGACATGTCATATGTTCCATCAGAGGAAGAATGCGCTGTGCGAGAGAAGGAAGGTACAGATCAAAAACATGTACATAGAGAACTACAGTTAAGTACATCGCAATACCTATTAATTAAACAGTAATACTATTTTGAATGTGTTCAAAATAACCACAATATAATATAGGTTGGCTTTCGCCAGTACCATTGGGATTTTTCGTACGAAAATACTATTGATATAAGTTATCTTAAAAGCTATAAAATTATAGTTATATTATTACAAGCCCTCATAATGGCCAAACTCAACTCTTTGACTAGTAAAATCATCATCATCATCTCAGTGTTCAATCAAATCATCAAAATTGAATTAATTTGCGAGTCCTTGCCATTGATACCCATGTACACAAAAGCCGCGACTCAGAATCAGTTTGTATGAAATACAGACTGATTCTGAGTCGCGGCTTTTAAATAAAATTAAATTCGTATGGGCAGGGCTTTTGAGTCCAAAGAACATCAGAGTAAACTCAGATCAAAGGTTTACATGATACGCGTAGGTAGCGCCTACTTAAGAATAAACGAGGACCGCCACTAATATTTTAGCTCTCAGGATATCTGCATCTAGTTTTACATCCATAGTCCACAACTGAACAGTCCAGCCGTTTGAATAAAAGCAATGTCCTACCCCCGAAGCGAATACTACCGCCACCGTTCCAGGCAAATGAGCGGGTCCATTCACCCTCCCACGGGGGGCGTGCTGAGCCACCGTGGGGGGATGTCCCCCTCGCGCGATCATAGCTTGACGCCGACGAGCGTGAACAGGCGATGCGGCTTGAGCGTCAGCGAGCGAGCGGCGGCAGTGCTAAGCCCGTCGCGCGGGGCTTTGCCGCGTGACTCGCGCAGCACGCGTGACAAGTGCGGGTTGCGCGGTGCTCGCGCGTGACGCAAAGCCGTGTAGCGTGACAGCGGCTGCGGGAACCTGCGCGTTAAATTGGTGTTCATATACCGTTCAGCCTACATTTAAAGGGCATCTACTGAATGGTATTGAAAAAGAAAAAAAAAGGGAATGCCTGCCTACAAGAAACATGTTTATCATCATTCTTGTTTTTGCTCTATTATACAACCGGACACTTATGTGTCAAATTTTGGTTTTATTATAGTGCAAACAGTAAAATAACATAGTGAAAACCAGCCAAGGGTGAGTTGGGCCTGAACTGAATGAAAGAAACCACATTAATCTTCATAACACCAAGTATTGTGAGAGTGTGGAAAAACGGACGGAAGCTGAAATTTGACTTGCACTAGACCAGGATAAAAAATAAACATTAAAATTTATTCTATTATAACAATTTAGGTAAGTCAAAACTCACCTTTCCACCTGCAATCCCTGAGCCTCGAGTCTCCCATAGAAATCGTCGTCCTCCCCTCCCCACTGCAAGAAGTGGTTCGAGAGCCCGTTGGCGGCTTGGTACTGGTCCGAGCGTATAGCAAGCACACCCCCCACGAGCCAGTTGTAGATGAGCACGTAGCGGAACTGGTCGATGCTGGCGCTGAGGTGCCTGGGCTGCTGCATGCACGCATACAGGTTGCCCTCGTCCAATGGCAGCAGGTCTACATCGTGCAGCACCAGGCACGGGAACTTGTCGGCGATGGCCAACTTCGCGCCGAGGTTGTACAACAGACCCTTGTTCCAAGGCTGCTCGTCCTGCTGCTCTATTAGGTATATTCTGCAGAAAGGAACAGAAACATGCTTTTATCATCGGTTCAACTGTGAAAACATTGTTAGGTAATCTGACGCCCCAGAATTTGGGCCCGAGGCATATTTAACAGTACCCAAGTACATAGATTCACAACCTGTTTAGGGGTCCAACAATACACTGGTGAAAATTGGGGATTTAAAAAAACAGAATATTTTCTGGCTGATCCCTTGGACGATAAGGTTTATTAATATTAATTTCATTAAATTCTTTGTTTGTAATGAATAATATGTAGGGCATATTGTCAAATTATTTTTTTACTTGATTGCCAATTGACATAACCTATGTTTTATTGACAAGAACTCATAATTTGTTTTTAAAGGATTGTAGAATTTGTAGTGTGGGTATAAAAACAAAAGGAAAATACATGGCTTACTTGTAATGAATATTCTGTTTCCTCAGAAAATTGTGTATGTACGGTAGAAATATGTCCAGCTGACTCTGCCTGTTCCTGTACGTCACCAGCACTGCCACACTGAATAGCGGGTTGCAATCCTCTGGAACGTAGCTGCCATTGGCCAGACCTTTCACCGAGAAATCATCAAACTTCTTTGGCACCTCCCACGGGTTGATTGTCTTTGTACTCTGCAGTATATCCTCATATTTACAGTTGGGTTTCCCTTTTTTTGGCACTAACTTTGGGTTCACTTGTGCGTATAGTTCTCCGTACAGCTCTTCTCGTGGTGTGTGGCTGTAATTGAACTCTCCATGGGCGAAGAAGAATTGTATGAGAGTTATAAGACCGAGGATGTAAAGTATGAACGTGGTTAAGGGTAGCTGCAGTAGCCGGCTGAATACTGAACATTTAGGCATTTGGGCAGTCGCAGGTCAGACCTGTCTGTGCGGCTACGACAGCAATGGCTTATGTGGTGCCCCACAAACTATGAACCGCCTTCTGCCTTGTTCCGGCTGCTTCGACTCCTGTAGGTTGAGCATCTGTGGACGGCTACCGACGCAGCTGTTCGGGGAGCTGTGTTTTGGGCTAGCGGAGCGTGACTGCTATAGACCCGCGAATCGAGATCTCGATTATCGTTGCCAAATAAGCATATAGCTCACCGTTGTAAAGAATAATTCCACATAGGAATCTGGAATATAGGGATAATAGAGGATAATACAGGCACCAAAGCAAATATTTGACTGACACGGTTTACTTTTTTTTTTTTTTTTTTTTTGGCGTTTGCACATTTTGTGCTTTATGCCAGTGTCGAGTAAAAACGGGAAAACGAAATAAATTGAAAAAAAGAAAGGAGAATTTGGAATTTGGGTTGGAAAAAGGATCGGTTGAGTAATAAGATAATATAACTTACATAAAATATGATATAGATACAAACAAAAAATATAATAATGTGCTTGCTATAATAAATAAATTTGTTATATTTTGATATTATTAAACAAAATAAAACGAGCTATAATTTTATAAATACACATATCTAAATTATATAGCAGACAGGATACGGATGAGGGTAAAGGAACTTCAAGGAGTATGAGTTCTGTATAAAAGGAAGAATGATCGTATAGGGGACAGGAAAACAAAATGTAATTCAAATTTCCCACGTCAGTACCACAAGCACAGGCAGGACTGTCCAGTATATTCAGCTTAGCAAGGTGGACTGGAGTGCAAGTATGTCCCAAACGCATACGGATTAAAATTGAGGTGGCAATCTTACAAAATTTTACCCTATGGAACCAAGGTTTTACCGGAATAGTTGGTTGAATATTCCGGTAAAATTTCCCCTTAGAAATATTTCCCTCCCACAATCTATTCCAGGACTCCTGTAAATAAATTCTGGGTAAGGTAGCCAGATCATGCCAAAAGTTCTTATACGGAAAAATGTCACCACATCTCACTGCGTCCTTTGCCAGAAGGTCAGCTCTTTCATTACCCGAAATGCCACAGTGGGCCGGTACCCAAACAAAGTTTATTGAAAAGCCCCTTAACGAACATTTGTGAAGTAACTGGCGAATATGAAAAATTATTGGTTGGTTTTGACAATAAAAAGGAAACTTTGCCAATGACTGTAAAGAACTCTTTGAGTCCGTTATAATTAATGATCTTTGTAAGCCCATTAACAAAATATATTCTACAGCTTTATATAATCCGTAACACTCCCCGGTAAAAACCGAAGACTCTGGAGGAAGTTTAATTTTTTGAACAATATTATATTGGAGGTGCACCACTCCAACACCCACGCAACTAGAACCCTGCTTAGAGGCGTCGGTAAATAAGTAGTGCCACCCCTGCCAATCTTTGTCTATGATATAATTGAAGTTATGGTTTTGACATTCCATTGCAATTATAAAGAATTAATTTTGTCCCCCAACATTCAATATAACCTTGGTATTTTTAAAGATGACATATTAAAGATGACATATTATGTCATCTTTAAAAATACCAAGGTTATATTGAATGTTGGGGGACAAAATTAATTCTTTATAATTGCAATGGAAAATAGGCAATAGCTCGGATTAATGAGCTGGAGCTTCAATAGCTTTCCATTTTGAGAAGCTCTCAACTAGACAAGGGACAGTTTTTCTAGACCAGTAACCAGGCAAGGTAACTTCTTCAGAGAGGCGAGCTATTCTATTCGTTAAAGGGTGATTTAGGAACTGCTGGCATCGAAATAAAAACCTATCGGACAAATATTGGCGTCTTAAATGGAGTGGAGGGTCTCCACATTCCACTTGTAAGCAGTTAATAGGACTTGACTTCATTGCACCTGAAATGACTCTCAGAGCCTTCGACTGCACTCCATCCAATTTCCCGAACCCAGCAATACTACCAGGCTCCAACAAAAAGGTTCCGTAGTCAAGAACACTTCGTATCAGGGCATTGTAAAGCAACTTCATTGAAAATGGATGGGCACCCCACCAAACCCCCGAGAGACATCTCAAAATGTTTATATTCCGTTCACATTTAGCTGCTATATATTCACAGTGAGTGAGTCCTGTAAGATGTGAATCTAAAATTACACCCAAAAACTTGACTTGATTTTGAACAGGTATTGGTTTGTTATCATACTGTACATTAATTTCTGGTGGTTTACGCATTCTAGTAAATAATACAACATTACTTTTACTTACAGATAAATCCAAACCATTTCTAAATAACCATGACTTTAATAACGAAAGGGATGAAGATAAATTATCACAAATACTGTTGACAGAATGCCCACAGCAGTATAATACTAAATCATCAGCATACTGAAGCACCTGCACCGTTTCATTGAGAGAAGATTCTAAGTCATGAGTGTATATGTTATAGAGAAGTGGACTTAGAACAGATCCCTGAGGAAGACCCCTCCATACCAGTCTGGTTATCCTAGTGTCATTGATAAGAAGACTAATAGACCTTTCAGATAACATATTTATAATAAAGTTAGAAAGCATAGTGGGAACTTTCAATGCATGAAGTTTCTGTTTCAGTACCGACAGTAAAACACTGTCGTATGCTGAACTAATGTCCAAAAAAGCTGCAATTACAGATTCATTTCCAGAAAAGGCCAAACGCACATCAGTAACAAATACACTTAAGCTATCCAGAGTACCCTTTCCCTTTCTGAAGCCAAATTGGGAGGGAGCCATTAGTTTTCTACTTTCTATAAACCATTCTAAACGGATTTTAATGAGATGTTCTGCAATCTTGGCAAGAACAGATGAAAGAGCAATAGGGCGATAAGAAGAAGCTTCACAAGAAGGTTTATTTGGTTTTAATATTGGGATAATAGTCTGAAATTTCCAAGAATAAGGTATGTTACCAGAAGTCATGACAGAATTAATAAGATCAAGATATTTTTTCAGAACTGAATCACTCAAATTTGCTATGAAAGAATAAGGAATGCCGTCTTCACCTGGAGCAGAATCTTTAACATGTGTTAGAACTCCCTTTAATTCTTGCATTGAGAAAGGAGAATTAAGTCCTGTGATACCATCATCCAATGAGAGGCACAATGATGAAACAGAACTATATTCAGGAACAGAAGGGGGAGCAAGACGGTCCATAAACTGGTTAGCCAATTCTAGTGGAATTTTATTAGATGAGGAGTCGTTAAAAGCAGATCTAAATCGCCTTATATTCCGCCAAACAACAGATGGGCTCACATCAGGGCAAATTGAGGCACAAAATTTTTGCCAGCCATCAAATTTCTTTTTTTTAAGAAGTTTCCTTGTATCGCGTGAAATTTGCAGGAATATTTCGAAATTTTCTGCAGTCATCATAATGCTGTAATTCCTTTCTGCCTCCTTTCTGCTCCTGACAGCCTGTGTGCATTCAGCATCCCACCATGGTGGAGAAGGTATTTTGCCAGAAGCTCCGTTTTTGATGGGGAATGTTTCATCCGCAGCATCTATTAAAATCTTTGTCAAAGCATCAGAACACTGTGTCTCATGACCTTGACAAATATCAGGTATGGCATGCACTTTTTGTTCCACACACTGTCTATAAGCATCCCAATCTGCATTTGAGAGTCTATGTCTAAGGCGGGGGGCAGAAATGATACTTCTTGCTTTATTGTAGGGAAATGAAATTATCAGAGGGAAATGATCACTACCGTGAGAGGAGGATAAGGGCGACCATGACAAAGATGATGCCAGATCGGGTGTGCAGATGGATAAGTCTGGGGCACTTATACCTTCATCAGGATTTGTGTGACGAGTGGGAAGGCAAGTGTTTAAAATACACAAATTATTTGAATCTAAGATTTCTAAAAGGCGTTCTCCATAATAATTTGTACTGGAGCTACCCCAGGATTGGTGCTGAGAGTTGAAGTCTCCCATCACCAGAAATGGTTTAGGTAATACAGAAAAAATTTGATTTATTTCAGAAAAAATATTTACAGAAGGACGAGAAAAATATACAGATACTATACACAGATTATTTACAACAGCAGCAACGACAGACATGTCATCGCCATGGGGTGGAACAGACAGAGATTTAAAAGAGAGGGTATTTTTAATGAGTATGGCGACACCACCATACCCATCAGCTCTGTCATCTCTTAAACAGGCATAGCCAGGGATTCTAAAGGAGAATCCTGGTTTTAGCCATGTTTCCGACAGGGCAAATGCAAAAGGTTCAAATTTATTTAATAAATGTATCAATTCACTTTTCTTGTTGACTATGCTTCTGCAGTTCCATTGCATGATCTTTGCTAGATCCATTATTGTAAAATAATTGAATAAAAGTTTCAAAAAATGAAGCAACGTTGGACGGTAATTGGTTTGTTTCCGAGAGGGATTTAAATAAAGCTATTATAACTTCTAATATTTGGTCATTATTATTCCTTGTATCATTATTTTGTAAGGCACATCCATTAGAAGGAGATGGACCATCATAATCTTTTATGAGAGACTGATGAGCCTCCACATCATAACCTTTTGTGACTTTTGGGGGTGTTCGTGGCTTTAAAAAGACAGTTTTTTTATAGGATTTGGTGTTTGGTGGAGAAGAAAGTGTTGATAAATTTGGTGGTGATCTTACATGATTAGATGAGTTTGTAGGAGTGGAAATTAACACATCTGCAAATGATTTGGATGGAGCGGGGTGTAGTTTTAAGGCTTCAATGTAGGACACACAATTTTGGGCCATATATGCTTTTATTCTAGTCTGCCTTTCAAATTCTTGGCAAGTTCTCCTGTTAGCAAAATGAGAGCCACCACATAAGAAACAGGATGCACTGTCTTCCTCAATATCACAAGTGTCAGCAGAATGACTCTGCCCGCACTTGTAGCAACGAGGAGCAGACCTACACTGTGTTTTAGTGTGACCGAATCTACAGCAATTAAAACACTGAATCGTTGGAAAGGTGTATAATTCAACAGGAAGAGAATTGTAACATAAAAAGACTCGCTTAGGTAGCACTTGTCCATCAAAGGTCAGAACAACTGTTTGTGATGGTTTCCAAGTAGGAGTTGTACCGTGTACTTTATAGTTTAACCTCCTCGCTTTAATCACTTTTCCACATCCTATGGGAACAGAGATGTTCTCAAGTAAATCCTCCATGGACCATTCGGTAGGCACACCACGGACTAGACCCATCCGTGTTATGCTAAATGTAGGGATGAAAGCCTTGAAACTTTGCTTTGTCAAACAAGGATCATTAATAAAAGAATTTGCATCTTGATAGTTATTGAAAGACAGTGTCAGACGGTTCCTTCCTATACGCTTCAAACTACCATTAATAATGTTTTTAAAGGAGCTTTTCTTTAAGAAGTGGCCAAAAGCAACTGGGTGAAGTGTGGTAGCATTATCAATGGATTCTCTTTGAATGTGCACAATGAATGGGGAAATATCAGTTGATTCATATAGAGTCCTGCCTACATGGGATGACTGGTTGGAATTTGGATCAATGTTGGGAATTTTTGATTGAGAAATCTCATTAAAAAGCTGAATAGGGGATCTATCCCTAAGAACGTTGCGACTTTCAATATCACAATGACAGTCCGACTGTTTAAGTTTTCCTGAATCATGAGAATGTTGTTTCCTTCTTTTATTACAGTGTTTACATATCTTCCGGGGAGCCCGAATTCTCTTTCTATCTCCTCTTATAGAGCCTTCGGTATCCATACTGGAGTCATTAGCAGAAAAAATAGTAACATTTTCACCGACCGGGGGGACTGTGCCCCCCGGGTCGGGCGGCTCGTCCATCAATCAACAGATAAAAATTGAAAAACTTACCGAATATGTGAAAATATATCTACAAAAACAAATAATATAAACAAAACTACCAATATATACACAAATTTACACAACTGATCTCTATTTATCCAATATTAAATAAATTAAATTTCCAAAACACGAAAAAATACTCCCGCCAAACTCAACGCTTCCCGCGCTTTTTCCACGGTTTACTTTCGTTTGTATGGTATCACTGGTATGTGCAGTGCTGCCAACTAGTTTTAGCGAAAACGCGCTGTCAAAGCTGTAAAAAAGCGCTAGAACGCGCTAAATGGCAACTTTTTAAAAAGCGCTATATTTCGCGCCAACTACAAATGGTGTTACGGAAACAAAATCAGAAAAAAAAATTATGATAGTATGAAATGACACAAATATACATAAAATCAATATTTTTTTATTGAAATAACTTGGAAATAACAGTGAATTACATAAGAAACAATATTTTGGATTAAGAATCAAGCCGGGTTAGGTAAATCTTTATCATCGTTGGATTCTTGGATTTCTTCTTCGTTTATATTTATTCCAGCCAGAAACGATGTTACTAAGGAATACAAAATAATACGAGGGGAATCCCCGAAACATAATCGTTCTCATAGATGATGACTCTATGATGAAAACATTAGTTTTTCAATGTTGTTAGTGGGTAGTATCACATAATTTTATTTAAAACTAGTAATTTATTATGTTTTACGCTGTATTAAGTAATATAGTTTCATATTTTAAAAAAGCGCTAGATTAAGCGCTAGGCGCTAAAACGCGCTCCGAGACAAAAAAAGCGCTAGATCTGGCGCGAAACGCGCTAAGTTGGCAGCACTGGGTATGTGTCACTGTCAAACTGACGTTTGTTTGTTTCCAATCCACGCCACGGGCCGCATTCAGGGAGCGCAAATAGAGGGCGGGTTAGGCCGTTTATTGCAGCTTAAAATATACCTAGTAAATTTTTTTCCAGAATAAAAATAGTATTTTACGGAGTTCAGAAAAGAAGTTTTTAAATGATAATTTTATTTTTGTTTATTCAGAATACCAACAGCTTAAAATAAAGAGGACGGGTAAAGAGCCGGCCGAAAATCCGTGAGGCTCGGGTTCGAATCCTGGCATGTACCAATGAGTTTTTCAAAAACACGTACATATTTATCACTAGCTCGACTGTGAAGGAAAACACCGTAAGGAAACCCGCAGGTCTCAGAATTAATTCTGAGACATGTGTAAATAGACCCGGTCCGGCGATGGGCATTGGGCTCACCACCTATCACGTTTAGGGGTCCAATGTCTCTCGTGAAATGTGGGTATATCCAGCAATGGAATACCTCTGCCTACCCCCTCGGGGATAAAAGGCGTGAGATTTTTTTTTAATTTTTTTTTATTTAACAGCTTAAAAAACATTTGACGATAAAAGACTTAAACATCTACTTAGGTATTAACAGGTACTCGCATATAAAAATATAGATGAGAACAATCCAACACTCAACTATTAAGCATACATGACCTAATATTTAATGATAATTTATTTGCAAGATATATGGTAGAATAGAGTTTTTGAGGTTTACATAAAATATAGTTCTCGCATATTTAGCTAATCACGCATGCAAAGATATTAATTAATTACAACAAATATAAAACTTAAGCAATATCATAATTAATTAAACAGTCATATAAGACATTTGTATACTTAATAGTAAAAAAAAAACTCAGGCGTTATATTCCCGAGGGGGTAGGCAGAGGTAATAATAATAATAACATAACATCACTAGGACTGTATGTTTCCAAGTACCTCTAGCATTTATGCTATTCAAAACGTTGTTTTAAGATGTTCAATTTTATTAATACGCGTGAGTAACTAATAGATCGTATCTCCCAAAATGGTCCTACATCAATTTTTAATATAATAAAATGAAGAAGAAGATATTATTATAACATGACATGACATTTTTATTATGAATAAACGAGCTAAATTGAATTGATCAGAGTTTCAAGCTATTGATAAATACCTACCTACCGGTAAATGCATACAACATGAGACAGGTTTTTTGTATGCATTTACATACAACAAACCTGTCTCATGTTGTATGCATTTACGTACGTACGTAAGTTTTTTTGAAAAACTTGTTGGTACATGCCATGGATAGGATTTGAACTCGAGACTCACTAATGAGAAGCAGTCTCTTTAACCGTAAGGCTATCAGTGCAACTACTGTTTAGTAATGGACCATTTACACTAGGCCATTCCAGTGAGCCAATCCTATAATGGTCTCGTGTACCTTAATAGAGACAGTCCACTGGATTGGATTGTCCTCAAGCCTTTGATGTAAGCAGTTTGGATTGGCTTAATGTTTTGGTTCATGGAATGGTCTCGTGTAAATGGTCCATAATTCATTTGTAGAAGCTTTCACTGTTTAAAGTAAATTTTTCATACGTCTCTGCTGCAAGATATTATTTATTTAATGACATTTCATCATCATCATGTCAGCCTATCGACGTCCACTGCTGGACCAAGGCCTCCCCCAATGATATTTAACGTCTCATTAATATGTCATTAATAGCCAATTGGAGATTGAAATAAGAGGGCTTAATTGTGAGTCAGAGTCTAAAACACAATCCGCATGAAACCGCTCGCGCTATGCGTCTGCGTGACACGTTGATAGGTACATGAAATGACGAAAATGGAAAATCCGGAAATATGTAGGTACGTAATGAATAAAAATAAATAAATGTAATGTTTGAACTTCGATTTTATCTCTGGAGTTCTATATTTTTATACACCTTGGCTGAATTGAAATTCTTTTATTTATTATAAGATATATTATATACCTAAACCTGAATAATAGAATTTTAGCTTATGTATACATATTTACTTCTGATTGTGTGCGCAACGGGATGGATCGGTTTACTGATGTTTGTCAACGGAAATAGAATAAATTTATAATAACTTTAATAGAACTTGCTTTATCAAATGTTCTACATGTCCTGATTTCTTATCAAATCTAGGGCAAAATAGTCCCGCTCCCACACTGCATTGTCTGCAGCACCAAACAAATATTCCACTCTAGTTGAAATGTAAAGGTTAAGGTTTTTTTAGTTTTGGAGGGCAATTCATTTTTTTTTATTTCGCTACATAACCTACATGTTATTATTATTATATGCAGGGACATACAAACAAAATAAAATGAAAATAAACTAAATACGCTCACGTTGCGCGCCTGTAACTGGCGCTTAGCTTATAGTTTGGGATACAGGGCGCATCCATGAAAATTACATTGTCAATTTTGTCAATAGGTATACCTAGTTCCAAAATGTTTAGCATGTAAACACATCTTAGTGAATAAATATTTTTATTATTATTATTATTAGGGGAAAATCTGCAGAGGTAGGTAGGTATTTATTATTTCTGGAAATAACCACATTTCCCCAATGTATTTTCGGCCCCCTAAACGTGACAGGTTGTCAGCCCATCGCAAAACCGGGTGCGTTACACATGCCTTAGAATCAATTCTTCGAGATGTTTTCTTCACCGTCTACCTAGTGATAATTCATCATATCAGTCCGTTAGTGTCTTTGAATAACTATAAAAGCTGGATAGGTGTTGGAACTATTTACATTATTACTGATTAGTTAGACGTAGGTACCTAGAGGACCACCCATTGATAAGCGCCCTAGTTAAACATTATTTATAATTTGGAGCCCACTTGTTCTACTGATTTAGTAGCACTGCAGCTTGCACTGCGCACATCAATTTCGTATTTCGCGCCGAACTGTCGCTAGCCAGCTGTCATTGTCAGCTGACATAGTTGTCACGTATATAGTAGTAAACAAACAGTCTTGGACAACTTATTTTAATAAAATCTTGTTTTTAAGTGCAACAAAATAATTTTAATAAACCCTTTAACCCAATATAGTGTGTGTTGAAATCTGTGAAATAAAATTATGAATAAAGGAATATGGACCGAGGACGACCTAACCTGTAAACCGCTAGATACATACGCGGAGATCAGAGCTTTCTTACATGATCCCCCGTCCTGGCGGTCGCTGTGTGTAGACTTACAGCCGCACAGTGAAAATGTTGTAAAAAACAGTGAGGTACACAATAAAATTAAAGATATTTCGCTGGAAAACCCGCTTACATTTTGTCATTCGTACGAAAACGATAGCGGTGGCAGAGACGTCAAACGTCATGAAGGAAAAAAACTACCAAAAACACTGGTTTGCCATGATATGGCAAACGGATATCACGACGATTGGTACTTTTTTAATTATTTCTTTATATAGTCCTCAGGCATGCATGATACTATTATTTAGGAAAAAAATATTTATTATAAACCGTACAATGTTTTTGTATATATGTACACACGTTTCTTAGCTGTGTCGTGTGAAATTGGTAGTAACTCCGATCCTATTCTCAGTTGACTCGCATATTAAATATCTGTCTGCGTTTAGGGCGGATATCCAGATGGGGCGGTCAAGAACCAAGATTGAAGTTTGTCTGAAGTGTGATGTCTTAATTCTTTAATAATTTGAAAGTCCCTTAAAATAAAATATTTCCTGGTAATCGGCCGTCCGTGTTAGTTCACCATAGATGGGGGACGGCATGGTGCAGTAAAGTTTACTTAACTGACACGTCATTATAAAGTTAAAGAAACCTTATTAATATGTCACAGGACGGCAACGCAACGTGCGATTCATCTCCGTTCCTTCAGCGCCAAAGACAGAAAAAGTTAGGAAAGAGAATGATTTTGTTCCGTGCCTTCTGGTCCCGTCTAGCGCTGCCAGGGCCGAATTTGCACTTATTGCCACCCTGGGACACTATGAACAATGGCGCCCCTTTATTAAAAAATTGTACTTAACCAACCGGGAATATAATTACACCTTTAATCTACAACAGTGTAATTGACGGCACGGGCAACTACGACGCGTACACGTTCTACAACTGGGCGGGCATCGACATCTTCTGCTACTTCAGCCACCACTTGGTGACCATCCCGCCGCTGGGCTGGATCAACGTCGGCCACGCACACGGGGTCAAAGTGATCGGTATCTAATGCTAAAAATATTTCATCTTGTAAATTGCCAGCTTAGAAATTTCCGTTTGGAAACTATAGGGTCACGAATATTTATAGGTGTACGCAAAGACACGACCACACAGAAACATGCTCTACCTTGTCAGGGTCTAAATAAAACACTAAATAGAGTTAACTCATACAAAACAACGAATAATTCACTGCACATTATTTCTCTAAAGATTCATCATACACGTCGTAGAAAACTGTTGCTCATAAGGCCCCATTCACATCCACGTAGCGCGTCCGCTAAAAGCTGAATACTCAATAATCGAATGTTGGCCAGGCACGCTGATCACGGAGTGGGGTGAGGGGAACTCGTTCTGGCAAGAGATACTGGGCTCTACCACCGCGACCCAGAACCTGGCGAGCGCTCTCGTTGCTATCGCCAAAACGCTCAAGTTCGACGGCTGGCTGCTCAATATCGAAAACAAGGTAGTACTATGTGGTCTGCATTTAGGTACAACTAGCTTCTGTACGACTATACGTTCACGAATGATCAGGAGACTAAGGAGTCCGCTGTAAGCTAAACACTCGTCAGTTCATTTACTTCTTCAGTGGTATTATAATATTGCTGATTAATGGGCACTTTTTATAATATTACAAAGCTATTAAGGTCATTGAATCTTTATGATATTTATATTTCTATTGAACCATGCATAAAATAATAATTTTTGAATTCGTCTGTCAAAACTTTTCACACAACTGTCCAATTTTATTCTTGCCTGTGCGCGTGCGCTGCCAGGTGGAAAACACAGAGAAGCTGCTACAGTTCGTAGATCTGCTACACAAGATGCTGCACCAGGAGCTGCCCGCCGCCGTGCTCATCTGGTACGACAGTGTCACCATCGATGGGATGCTCAACTGGCAGAACCAGCTCAATGACAAGAACAAGTCAGTTGATCGCAATTCGCTTATTACCTAACCCTTTACACCTAATTCATCACCATCAGTCAACAGTTTTTTTTAGTTTTAGTTTAATTTTTTATTAATAATAGGCAAACCATTTGTCTGCCATCTCACCTGATGGAAAGTGATGATGCAGACGACGATGGAGCATGTTTGCCTAGATAATGCCTATTCACTCTTGCCTTGAAAAGGCCCAGGTTATAACGTTCCGGAAACAGATCCGCAGGCAGAGAGTTGAAAATAGATGAAGTCTCCCAAACGCACGCACGCACCAAAAAACAGCAAAAGGTCTAAAATCTATCTGCACCGGTCCATTCTTAACGTTTTTTTCTTTGGCCACGCTGGTTGAAAAGGGAAAGGAAGAGGGCAGAGGCGATAGAGTATTTTTTTCTGTGCAGGGCCTTCTTCGACGTGTGCGACGGGTTTTTCACAAACTACTCGTGGGTAAAGCAGAACGTGGCAGACAGTGCCCAGGTTGCTGGCACACGGCGGCGCACCGATCTGTACATCGGCTTAGACGTGTGGGGGCGGAACTTCTATGGCGGGGGCATGTTTAACTTGCAGGAGGTACTGTAGAGTTTCTTGCACCCCTTCTTTTCCTCAGCAGCAGTGATAGCCCTTACGGTTAAAGAGCCGGCCGAAAATCATTGAGGCTCGGGTTCGAATCCTGGCATGTACCAATGAGTTTTTCAAAAACTTACGTACATATTTATCACTAGCTCGACGGTGAAGGAAAACATCGTGAGGAAACCCGCAGGTCTCAGAAATAATTCTGAGACACGTGTAAATAGACCCGGTCTGGCTATGGGCTCACCACCTATCACGTTTAGGGGTCCAATGTATTTTGAAATTGCCTGAAACTGTGTTCAAAACTCATGTTAAACATGTACTTTGTAAAATGGCATATTACAAACTAGACGACTATATAAATGACAATGATGCTTGGAACAGATTTCCTCCAGTCCAGCGCAATACGATAGCGAAAAACAAACGAAATTATGTAACCCAATTTAGTATTAAGTAACAATTGATTAAAAGAATATTGTGTTGAGGAGTTTCTTGCCCCGCTTCTTCTCCTCAACCATACATGCTGAAGCGGTGGAGTTGAAATGACGTTCAATAAGTGGACTTGTAAGTTCCTATTTTGAATAAAACATTTTGACTTTGACTTTGACTTTGTGGGTATATCCAGTAATGGAATACCTCTGCCTACCCCCTCGGCGATGAAAGGCGTTATTTTTTTTTCTTTTCCTCAGCCACAACAAAGATTATAGCTGCAGTTCACCTCGCGTGGTACTCAGACGGCAAGAGACAATATACCATGATACTTTATATCATCTAAGGATCAACATTAATTTTGCGATCACCGTTTTGTAGGCGATAAAACTAGTTCACTCGTATGGGTGTTCACTGGCAATCTTCGCTCCGGCGTGGACGCATGAGGGGATGGGCGAGGAGGGGAAGTTTGATGACGCCAGCATCATCGAGTTTGGCTACAAGCTGAGCCGCTACGAGCGCTTCCTTCTGCGCGATCGCGCGCTTTGGGACAGCATATGGCCGTTTCTTAACACGCGGTTGCCCAGCTTGCTGCCCTTCCAAACCTCATTTTGCCGAGGACAGGGGAAGAAGAGGCGCTTATATGGTGAGGTAAGGAATGAATGTAATCCATCCTACATCATCATCGTAAAATGACTTCCTATGTTTGTATAGTTATCTAACAATACACTATTCGCGGCAGGTACTTTGCCCGGTGCCCTGGTACAACTTGCGCCACCAGCAGTATCAGCCGAATTCGGCGCACGGTTCTCACGGCTACTTGCTCTCTACACAGACGATTATCTCTAGGATTTCGCAAATTGCTGCCAGAGATAGGGCCGGCATCATCAAGAACCGCAATGCGCTCACCGAAATGAGCAATGCCGAGAAAGGGGTAAGCGTCGTCCCGCCGAAGACGCCAGACGACGAAGATATAGAAGAGAAACCGAGATCCATTACTACAAGAAGAGACAGCGTGGCCGCCATTCACTTTACCGACGAAAACAACGCTCTTTTGCCGCAAACTGAACCAACCGAGCAAACAAGGCAAATGAGCTTCAAAATGAGGAACGCATTTAGAAATTTGTTCCGATTTAGATCGAAATCCGAGGGCGAGGTGGGGCCTAGTCGGCAGCGACGGCCGTCCGAGATAGCGGACAACGCGGTTGACTCGGACGCCGGACCCAGCCTGCAGTACAGGAGCACCGGCCAGTCGATGCTCCAGATGCCCGTACAGCTGAAGCTCGGCGCCGACAAGACGAAACTCGCGCTGGCCTGCGTGCCCGAGGAGCTTGAGTGCCAAGAGGTGTACTTCGGCGACAGCTTCACCGGCGGCTCGTGCCTCAAGTTAAACCCGTCGGACCGTACATCGTCCGAACACCGCCACATCCGCCTGCTGCAGTGCGAGTTCCGCGTGGAGGGCGCGCTGGTGGCCTGTGTGGTGACAAAGCCGCTAACGGAGGCACCGCGACAGTACCTCAACGTGCAACTGCGTGCCGAGGTGGGGGCTGGGGGGGCCCTTGTACAGCTAGAGGGGGCCCCCGCTGCCGAGGCCGGGGCCCCACGTCGGTCGCGCACCAATTACGCGTATCCACTGCCGCACGACGGCGAGCGCTTCCGCGACCTACAGCGGTACCTACTGCTTAACCAGCCCGACTTCTACGTGCCCGTCGAGAACGCCTTCGGTTGGAATGTCATGTGAGTCATCTATTACCATTGGTACAGATATGAGTTGATTTAATTTTATGAAAACCAGCGTTTCGGTTTTTATCTGAGTCATACAATATACACCCGGACATTTAATGCGTGTTATTTACTTATTTTATTCCAACAGGTGTATATTGGCATGTTAATACTTTGATACTGTGCAAACACATGCCACAGTCCGTAGAGATGTTGTTCAAGACCATTCCAGCTATGTACATATTCGTATCAATAGATGACGTTATCTGTAAATTTTGAAACCACAAAATTCAGTACATAATTTCACGAATTCGACATAGAATTTATAAAAAAAAACAGTTCAATATTGTGGGTATATAACAGAAGTAAACTCAATAGCAAGAAAAAACAGCATGCACAGATATTAGACTAAATTTGTTTCCAAAAGCGTATAGCAAAATTTTACATGAATCGGATTCAGATATTGCGGCTTGTAACAATTTTCTAAGTTTGACGGGGAAATATTAAAAATATCTAAATTGGTGGACCGAAACAGGGCGTTGTGCTGGTGACATAGGCATGTATCCTAGGCAGCTGTGGTGTCCCATATAAGTTCTAGATCTATTTACCTAAAAAGGTATAAAATTATGGGTTTATGTTTTATTTTGCTGGTTTAACTGCCCGTTATGGAAGATACAAATAAATGTTTTATCTATCTCGGCTGCGGCTATCGGTAGATAAAGATGATATTCAGTGTATGTTCCGGCAGGTACTACGAGGTGGAGGCAGCGGCCGGCGCCACGCTGACGTCAGTGTGGGCCGCGCCAGCGGTGGGAGTGGGGCCCGTGCTGCTGGGCCACCTGGGCCTGTGCACGCGCCCTTTGCCCACGCCCACGACGGGTCCTTCGTCCACGGCGGGGCCCCTGCGAGCCTATAGTCCAGGGCCCACGTCCCCTCTCCGTGAAAATGTAGTTTTCCTTATTTAATTAGATAATCATATGTTCCTAAAACATTACAACTATGTATATAACTAGCAGTTCTGCGTGGTTTCACCGGTGTAGTTCCCGTTCCCGTGGGAATACGGGAATAAAATATAGCCTATGTTACTCAGGAATATTCTAGCTTTAAATTGGTGGAAGAATTTTTGAAATCGGTCCAGTAGTTTATGAGTAACAAACATACAAAAATACAAATCTTTCCTCTTTATAATTAGTAAGTATAGAAGATGCGTAACTTTAGTACTCTGTGCTAATGTGAACAACTATAAGTGCCTAGCTTTATAGTTCGTAATCGTGGTTGAGTTTTAGTTAACTAAGAACATTTTACCCGACTGCTCCTGAAGGGTAATGTTTTTATTGCATTTTTCAGTTGCGCAACACGTGCGATGTTACTTAATCTGACAGTGTGCAGTGCGCTCACTCGCGTCTTCGCATATTTCGCTAAATGGTTGTATTAGTACGTAGTCAACTATCATAAAGTATATATTTTAATTTGGTTTTTAGTTTCCTTTCATTAGGTATCGATAAACATTATTTAGCTTTGCTTCATGCCAGGGACTGGCATGAAGCAAAGCTAAATAATGTTTAAAAAATTTCAAAAATTCAGGCGCCAGTTATGCATAAGTATAATAATTATGTTTATGTAGAATTATATAAATATAATAGTTGAGCTTTATTTATTTATTTATTTATTTTATAGATAATATGACGGCGGTCATCGACTATCACTTCGTTTGCCAAACTATCCGCTAAATAGGTGCGATGCAAAAGTGAAAAATTGTCGATCTCCATGCCTCATAATAGTACAATAAGATATAAGTGCGGTAGGTTGTAATTATCAAAGCGCACGTATGTCATACGACGTTTTGTAACACATTTGCGAGGAAATAAAATAAAACTCCGACTATGGTAAACGAATAAAAACAATACAGCGTTAAGAAAAAGCGCGCGGCGCGCATCAGCATTTTTTTTTAGGCAAAGGCACAAAATACAGCCAGTATTACTAATAAAGTAAATTATTATTTTTGTGTTTTTGTTACAGATTAATTGGTTGTAATTTACTGTCAAAATTAATTAAATTTAATAATTATGTACATAAATATTTCTTTATTATATTTTATCTCCCAAAGTTAATTTTAATCATAAAATGTTGACAACTTTTTTGACATAAAAACTCTTTGCTGAGATTTTAAAAAGTACCGTTCGTTTTTAGATGGAGCATCTTGATAAACCGTGCGTTTTACATTACACTTACCGCACTTGGGCGTAATGAGATACAATACGATATTGAAATTGGTGAAATAAGACACCTTTTACGAGCAAATGTGTTATAAAATTATTTAGCTTTTAGATTTATAATTTGTTTTGTTTCCTTTAGGTCTAAATGGTTTCGTTGATTTATTTTTATGTATTAGTTATTTGTAATGTAGCTGTAGGTGTTTCAAATAAAATAAAATAAAAAAGATATAAATTAAGTAAGTAGTTACTTATTTTTAGAAAATACTCTAAAACATGTTTTTTTATGTCTGTTAATTTGTTTCAGAATACGTAAAAGTGTAGTCTTCATAATCACTTTGTCATGACAAAAACTAATTCAGACCACGTGTCGGACGGACCGCCTCCAGAAAATTATGTCAATATCAATTAGACTTATAAGTATAAAAATAAACTATTTTATACTAATTCCGATAAGATATTTATTTATTTACTGTCCCTATAATATCCACCACAGTACCTATTATACTGTCTCATGTCACACACACTAAGCTACGCTGAGTTGCGTTTGAGGCTCTAGTCCATTAGATTTATCATTAAAGAAGAAATATTTTAACCAAAGACGTTTAAAGAAAAAGTTTCTCTCTCCAAGATAATGATTTTCTTCCAACCTCTTTGATTTTAATATTCAAAATTTGAAGTCAAAACAGTGTAAAACAAGGCCAATTGCAGAAAATGGAATTTATCATTTTGAAAAAAAAAGCATTAAAATATTATGAAAGTCATTTGTCACTTTTCATGGACATGTTTATTACAAGACTAAGTTTGACTATTAGTAGGTACCTGTAAATTGACAAGATAATATATTTCCAGAATCGCCTTTAAAATGTGACAATTGACTTTTGCATATTTTTCACCTCTAGGAAACGGCAATTGTCATGACAATTCGACAAATTAAACTTATTATTTAGAAGAAAAAAAAAAGTTCGACTTGTAAAATTTTATGAATTAGGGCTTCTCGGGTTTATTGTGTAGTATGTTTGGTTCACCACAGCCCATGGCAAGTGCACCTGCTCATCTGTTAATTATATTTCTATGAAATGAGCGCCCTATTTGACTTCAGATTTCTTAATCCGGCACTGGATTTTCAAGGTGTTTCCTCCTGTCGCCCGACGATAGGGTTACAAGGGTTACGGGCACAGTTTAACAAAACTGTGGTTACGGGATCGGGATAGATTCACTTCCTATAAAGACTTCTTTTATTCTTTTGGACACTTCTTCTTTTTGAAAACAATTTTTTGATAAAACAAAAATGGTTTTATGTTTCAAATTGTTGAATATTTAAAAAAAATGTATTTTCTATAAATAATAGGTAATAAGGTAGGTAATAAAAATACTTATTCATGGAAACACAAAATGTTGTTGGCTCAGTTGGTAGTGACCCTGCCTTCTGAGTTGGAACTCAGAAGGCAGGGTCACTCACTACCAACTGAGCCAACAGGCCCGTCAAAGATGATGAATGGAATACCTCTGCCGACTGAGAGCATATTTAAAAAAAATTAAACCCGCAAAATAATGTAGGCAAACTCAGCCGGCGCGTATAGTGTAACATACGTAGCGACTGGCCAGCATCTGCGGCGGATAGAAGCACGTCTGCGCGTGCGCACGTGCTTGCTCGATGACGCCGTAGATCGCGCGATAGGCACCTCTTAGAGTGCAGATAACTCGGAAGCTGATTACGCTACCTATCATGGTATACACGTATAAATAACTCACATATTAAATCTGTAACAGTCTCCCCACACCGCACACTGCGTTGCGCTATCATCTGTAAATACCAAGGTAAGTACTGACACAGTGGAATAAAAAAAACACTTTTTGACTAGTTTCGCACATTAAGGGTCAGGAGTCGGGGTAGTCGGAGCAGAATACATTCGTCTCACGTGCGCAGGAGTTTACGAACCTGTGGTTTTGTTACACATATTTGACACTAGCTGTTCCGCGCGTTTTCACCCGCGTATTCCCGTTCGCGTCGGAATATGGGAATAAAATATAGCCTATGTTACTCAGGGATATTTTAGCATTCTAATGGTGAAAGAATTTTTGAAATCGGTTCAGTAGTTTAGGCGCAATTGCGTAACACACTGACAGACAAAGTTACTTTCGCATTTATAATATTAGTAAGGATAAGGATTATCCACGAAGCGTAAAAGAGTGAGCCTTCGTTAATTATGTTTTAAGAGCCGTAGTAGTATCACACACATGACACGACACAGGTTCAGTGACTGCCGAGCCATTCTGTTATCATACATTTTAATTGCTGCACCGTCGCCCGCGCCGGTGTGCTGGTTTCTCGAGTAAGTACCATTATCTAGGTACTCGTAGATCGACGATATAGTTAATAAGTTTCGCATATTATGTGGGCTCGACGTATACGATATAAATGTGAAATCGGCGTAGCGCGGTGCATCGATTACTACCCAAAATGTAGGTACCGTTTATTTATTTCGTACATTAGAAGCCAATTAATGACTTAAAAATAATATTTATTAGTCTTATTCAATTCACAAAAAATGAGCAGTGTGCGGTTGCCCTGTTGAAAGTGGAAGTGAGCCCGCCTTTCGTGAACGGGTTTGATTCCTTACGTGTATCTACGTTTAACACTAGCTCGACGATAAAGATAAACATCATGAAGAAACTAGCAGACCTCAGAATTTATAAGGAACTAGCGGCCCGCCCCGGCTTCGCACGGGTGGACATTTATTTTTTCAACATTTTGGGATGCACAAACAAATTTCTCCTAGCAACCCATAGTAAATTATCAAAAAAAATAGACTTTGTATGGAGACTTTTAAAGAATATTTGTGCCAAGTTTCAAGTTGATAGACGCAAAAAACCCCTCTTCTCTAACTTCAACCCTTAATTTCACCCTTTTGGGGAATGATTTTAAAATAATACAAAAATACGTTTCTCATCATTTATTTTTAAGAGTATTTGTGATAAGTTTCAAGTTGATAGACGTAAAAAAACCACACGTTTCCATACAATCTCCAACCCCGTTTCACCCGTAAGTTTTGAAAAATCGAGATATACCTACTTGTCTTGTTGTTTGTTTTGAGGAGTATTTTCACAAAATTTCGAATTGATACATTCAAAAATGAAGGTATTCATGCAAACTTCAACCCCCAAGGGGATGACACCCCTTGGAGGATGGTTTTCGATAAATCCTAGAACTAATATATCAAGTTCAATTTCAAGAATATTTGTAAAAAGTTTAAAGTTGATACACGCAGAAATCACACTATCCCATACAAAATTTATCCCCCTCTTTCACCCCCTTAGGGGATGATTTTCGAAAATTTCTAAAATACGGGTCTCATGATTTATTTTTAAGAGTATTTGTGCGAAGTTTGAAGTTGATAGACGTAAAAATCAAACACGTCGCCATACAAACTCCAACCCCCTGTTTCACCCCCTTAAGGGGTGATTTTCGAAAAATCCAGAAATACGTATCTTGTTATTTGTTTTGAGGAGTATTTTTACAAAGTTTCGAATCGATACACCCAAAAATGGAGGTTTCTTTCACCCCCTTGGAGGAAGATTTTTGAAAAATCCTAGAACTAATATCTCATAGTTTGTTGTCAGAAGCATTTGTACCAAGTTTCAAGTTGATCGACGCAAAAAATAAACTTCTTCGTATCAACTTCAACCCCAACTTTCATCCGTTTAGGGGATGATTTTCGAAAAATCCAAAAATATGTGTCTCATAATTTATTTCTAAGAGTATTTATGTAAAGTTTGAAGTTGATAGACGTAAAAAACAACACGTCTCCATACAAACTCCACTCCCCTGTTTCACCTCCTTAGGGGATGGTTTTGTGAAAAATCCGGAAATACATGTCTTGTTGTTTGTTTTGAGGAGTATTTTTACAAAGTTTCGAATTGATACACCCAAAAATGAAGGTTTTCCATACAAACTTCATCCCCTACTTTCACCCCCTTGGAGGTTGATTTTCAAAAAATCCTAGAACTAATATTTCATAGTGTGTTTTGAAGAGTATTTGTGCCAAGTTTAAAGTTGATACACGCAGAAATCATACTATCCCATACAAACTTCAACCCCCTCTTTCACCCCCTTAAGGGTTGAATTTCGTAAAATCCTTTCTTAGCAAGCATCTACACTATAAACGTAACCTACACACAAAATTTCATGTTTCTATGTTCAGCGGTTTGGGCTGAGCCTTGATTTTTAGATTTAGCTTCTCCTTTTATATATATAGATGAGCATGAGGTCATCTGTCACGTTTAAGGTTCTAAAGAAATATGTTATTCAATTGGGAATCTCTTCGATGATGAGAATTATCATTCATCGCAGCATTATAAGATAGCCTTACGGTGAAGGAGCCCGCTTCTCATGATAATAATCTGTGAGACTGGTTCAAATCCGGGCATGTACCAATGACTTTTTCATAACTTATACATATCATTAGCTCGACGGTGAAGGAAAACATCGTGAGGAAACCCGTAGGTCCAGAATAAATTCTGAGGCATGTGTAATGTGTAACAGACCCGGTCCGGCGATGGGCTCGCCACCTATACGTGTAGGGGTCGAATACTCTCGTAAAAAGTGGGTATTTCCAGAATACCTCTACCTACCCCCTCGAAGATAAAAAGCGTGAGATTTTTTTTTATCATTTATCGCTGATTGTTACCTAGGTTTAAGTGGGCGCCATGACAGCGGGCGAGTGCGCGGGCGGCGGGGCGGCGGGCGCGACGGTGGCGGCCGCGTTGCAGTTCTTCGCGGCTTCGCAGTGCCTCATCGGCGAGCCCTGGCCGCCGCAGGCCTCGGTATGCAGTGAGTCTCCGCTGGGCTATTGTTTATACGCACCAACTTATGTCTCCAGGCGGACTGATGGCCGCTAGATCCGACACGTGTTGGAGTGGAGACCGCGTTTAAAAACAAAAGAAGTGTAGGGCGCCCTGCATAGCACGATGGACCGACGACGTAAAGAAAGCGGCTGGCAGTAGATGGATGCGGGCTGCCTAAGACCGGAATTCGAGGGAGGCTTTCGTCCAGCACTGATGATCATGACCAACATCATTGGGAAGATGGTATTGTCGAAGTGCCTCAAGGTCTATAGCGTGCTATCTACCTAAACTTCATATCACGTTGCAGATGAATCGTGCTTCGACTTCATCGTGGTCGGCGGCGGCACGGCGGGCTCGGCACTGGCGGCGCGACTGGCCGAGATGGACAACCGCACCGTGCTGCTGCTGGAAGCCGGCGGGGACCCGCCACCGGAGAGCATCGTGCGTAGACTAGCTTCGCTCACGGGGAGCTGGCAGAGCGTATATTCTACATTTTTATATCTTTCATCGGCAGATGCCGGGCCTCCGACAGGCGTTGAAGGGCAGCAAGTACGACTGGAACTTCACGACGGTGGACGACAAGGTGTCGAGCCAGGCGCTGTCCGGGGGCAGCCAGAAGCAGCCGCGCGGGCGCATGCTCGGCGGCAGTGGCTCGCTCAACGACATGGTGTACGCGCGCGGCTTCCCCGCCGACTATGCCGAGTGGGCAGAGGTCGGTGGCCCGCGCTGGGGCTGGGATAACGCGCTGCGCTACTTCAAGAAGACCGAGCATCTCACCGACGAGCGAATCCTCGGCGACCCTGAGCTGGCGGCTTACCACGGGCGGGGCGGTGCGATCGAGGTCGCCGGCCACCGGGAGTCCTCGTTCGACATCGACATGTTACTCGCAGGATTCGGGGAGCTCGGGTTTAAGATAGTGAAAGACATGACGAGCCCGACCGGGATAGGTGCGGGCCGCTTCTCGCACACGGTGCGCGCCGGCCGCCGCGACAGTTCGGCCGCCGCGCTGCTCAACGAGGCGGCCACGCGGGACAACCTGTTCGTCTTGAAAGACGCGCTGGTCACCAAGATCCTGACGAGCGACAGAGTGGCCTACGGAGTACAGGCGCTGGTCGGCGGTGAGGCGAGGGTGTTCTATGCGCGTACGGAGGTAGTGGTGTGCGCGGGCACCTTCAACACGCCGAAGCTGCTGATGATGTCGGGGATCGGGCCAGGCGAGCATCTGCGGGCAATGGGCGTGGCGCCGGTGCACGAGCTGCCCGTCGGCGACAACCTTCACGACCACGTCATGGTGCTGCAGTACTTAGCCGCTGAGAACGGCACCTGCTACGCTGACAGCGCTGCGGGCTATATGGACACCATTAAGTACCTCTACGACCGCTCTGGCCCGTTGGGCATCCCAAACAGCATGGGGGCCTACTTGGTTCTCAACGGGGCCTCTTCGCCGAACGTGCCGGACTTCGCCCTGTACCCCACCTGCATGCCGATCAACAGCGACATCCGCTACGGCTGCACTCAGATCCTGGGCTTCAAAGACAGCATCTGCTCAGAATTGGAGACTCTGAACAAGGAATATGAATTAATTTCTGTAGCTGTAGTCTTACTGAAGCCGAAATCGCGTGGTTCCGTCAGACTAAAATCGCTTGACCCCCGCGATTCGCCGATCATACTTTCCGGTACGTTCAGCGATCCGGAAGACCTCCAGGGTTTCCCGGAGGCTATAGGGAAAGCGCATTCCCTGGCTGAGACGTCGTACTTCAAGGGGAAGAAGGCCCGGGTGGTGGAGTTCAAGATAGAGGAGTGCAAGGGACTGGAGGGGCCGGAGAGAGTCAAGTGTCAGGCGCGGGCGCTGGCAATGTCGGCGTGGCACGCGGTGGGCACGTGCGCGCTTGGCTCGGTGGTGGACAAAGAGTTGCGCGTTCGTGGCGTTACAGGGCTGCGCGTGGCCGACGCCAGCGTGATGCCGGCCGTGGTGCGAGGGAACACCAATGCGCCCGTCGTCATGATCGCTGAGCAAGCCGCCGACCTCATCAAGGCCGAGCATGGCGGCCGTTTGTCCCCTAATCCTGATACTGCATCCTCAGTTGTTACTGCTTCCCCGGTTGTTACTGATTCCCCAGTTAATACTGCTTCCACAGTTGATACTGCTTCCTCAGTTACAGGAGATAGGTAGGGCTTTGATTATTTAGGTAGGGATACAGGTTTCCGGTCGGGTTTACCCACAAATAGTTACAATCTAGTTAGATAGTAATCAGGTAATAATTATTTTTGTAAACAGGTAGTGATGTTGTTGTGACTATTTTAATATTCGTCAAAATTCTTTCGACGCATACAGACAGAAACGCAAATTTCGTGATACGAAGATGACCATGCTTTCATTCATGAAGTAGGTACCTTGTACGCAAAAGACCGGATACGCATGTATAACATCCGTGCCTGTTGGCCGAACTATTTAATTAACACTTATTCATAGAAATGGAAGCAGTCAGTGTAAATTATTAATACTACAAGATTAATGTAGTTTTATTTATTTGATTTAATTTTAAGGAAATAGGTACTTTTGTAAATAATTTTTAGTTAGGTACAATGAATCAATGTATTTGTGTGGCTGTGATATTTTATTTATGCAAACCGAATGTATAATTGTGTAATATACCTATAATAAGTACCTAAGTATTTTTCAATTGCACCTATCATCCCAAGTAGCAAACAAGAATAATGATTAAATCTTACATCTCTAAACTTTATCTAAAATAAGAATAAGCTAAATTTAAAAAGACTCAGTTTAGTAATTTTAATCTTAAAAACTAAATCGTTTTAAGCTACCGCTACTTTAGCAAGTCAAGAATACCTAAAACCTAGTTAAGTATTTTAAAAACTATTTAGTTTTAAAGATGTCTACAAATAAGTCTAGCGATGTGTTTTTTACTCAACTCAGATTATTTAAAGGCTCACTTAAGATTCAATGGTATAATTTAAGTATCAGTTTAGAATCGCAAAGTAAAAATTGATTTTGTAGATAAACTTAAGATGATTGGTAACACCAAGCTCTATGAATTGGGTCACTTAAGATATCTGTATTCTTTTTTTATTAAATTTAATCAAGTTTAAGTGAAAATAAATTTAACGGGACGTTTTTCAACAAACTAGAACCAATTAAAGATGGATGAAATAAAAAAAACAAAAGATCTGGTGGTTTTCGTCGGCGTGTTCTGAAATATAACAATATATCGTCCAATTATGTGCGACCAAGTCCTTCAAACGGCAGTGCGACGAGTGAGACTTCGTTATCATTAGTACCAAGTACATCTTCGAGTGAGACTTTGGTATCATTATTACCAAGTACTGTAGATCACGAAAAAGGAGAAGATGACGCTCAAAATTTGGGAAACGAAGTAGCGGAGGACAGCGATGATTGTACTGAATCGGAATCGAAAGCTGCTATTGATTTTAATTTTAGAGAGCAGTTAAGAAACTGGTCTATTGATCACAACGTACCTCATACTGCAATCAATGGCTTATTGCAGATTATAAACCAGCGTGATCCAGGTGTTGTGCCAAAAGATGCTAGAACACTTTTCAATACAGTAAAATCTGTAAATACCAAACCTTGTGGCAGAGGAGAATATTGGCATCGTGGATTTGAAAAAAATATCGTACAATATTTTAAAAATTTGAATAACAATATGACGTTACATGTAAATGTAAATATTGATGGGCTGCCAACATTCAAAAGTTCAAAAATAGAACTTTGGCCAATTCTATGTAATATTCATGGGATGAACGATGTGGTTATTCTTGCATAAACATTTACCGTAAATTGGACGGCAACTTGCATTCATTAAATCAAACCTAAAGATTTTATAAAGCACCATTAAGTATTAAGTAGCACTACACTAATTCGGTTTTTAGTACAAGTTAAGTATAATATCTCTAAACCGGTACTACTCCAAATGCAATTTGCCTATACTTTATCTAAAATAACCTTACAAAATCAGTATCGTCTAAAGTCATACTTCGCTAAGAATAATAAGACTTAACGCCATTTTACTTTTAATAAATGAAATAAAATTGAAACATTCCGACACTAATTCATAAAAAATAAAGTATATTGTAGTTAGATTTTTGTAATAGCAATAATAATGGCATTTATATCTCAAAAATTTACAGAAAAGTAGTATTCTGCGCTGTATGTAAGCAAATTTTTCATTTAGCAACCTAATATTTAAATTTTTTATTGCTCTTTTTTCAGTATTTGGTAAGCCCGTCTGTTTCATAGCACTTTCAATCAATTTGACACGATAAACAATCATGCGTTATAGTTTTCGAATACCTGTAGGGACATTAAACGGTCATTTCTAAACGTAATAAATAGTTAAGTAATCGCCATTTTGATAAAATGTCAATGAATTTTCTTGTTAGTAAAAGAGTTCGCCATGTTTTCTTAAATACAATTCCATGAGTAAAAAAAGTTTTAAAATTTTCTTTGATAAGAGATGATCGAATTTGTGCAACTCAGTGTTAATAGTTTTAAGTAGGTATTGTAGATATCTTTAAGTTTATTTCTTGGCCTTAAGTCAACCTTCAAGATATCTTCAAATCGAAGTTCAGAGATCTGAAAAACCCCCATTCTTAAGTAGGGTTTAAGTTTGTCTAAACAGTAGTATTAACTCTTTCTTGAAAATGTCTTAAATACTGTGCCCACTTTGTCCTAACTGAGTCTTGGGGATATCTTCAAGATATCTTCAGGGACATAATGGATTTAGCCAAGACAACAGCAAGAATTTGTCTAATTGTCTTCAAGATATCTTCAATCCCTTTTTAAGACATTTGATTGCTACTTGGGATACTTTCATTACTGAATTTTATCATCGCCGTCGGACCGGGTCTGTTTACACATGTCTCAGAATTAATTCTGAGACCTGCGGGTTTCCTCACGATGTTTTCCTTCACCGTCGAGCTAGTGATAAATATGTACGTAAGTTTTGAAAAACTCATTGGTACATGCCAGGATTCGAACCCGAGCCTCACTGATTTTCGGCCGGCTCTTTAACCGGCCGGGCTATCACTGCTATCACCATTGTGATTATCACAAACAAACACACATAGACTTTGAAAATATCATTAGTATACTAAATCTATGGAAAATATACAATTCATACATCACAGGATTTGGGTTCGCCCTTCAGCGGTTTCAGAACGCTGCAGTTTTATGAATGGAACGCCTGTAAATATGTACAGGCAAATTAACATTTTCGAATAATTGAGTTTAAGATATACAAAAACTACATTTAAATATACACTCACACAGTATCCCCATAGGGACTCACATAGCTTTTATTTTTCTGAAAGTAGGTATCTAAGTTTAAGTCGAGTATTTTTCGAACCTGCAACCTGCAGTTCGAAAAATACTCGACTTAAAGTTAAATGTTTTACGGTCAAAATGAATTCTTAAATAACCAATCGAATTATGTAGAATAATTAGTATATATTTATATACATATGAGGCTATGCTACTCTTCCCACTAAGCCCAAATAAATACTTTACTATTATTAAAATGACACCGATATAACAGGTGACAGTGACCACATTGTTACGTGTATCAAGTGTCAACACAAGGGAAAGTCCCATCCCTATTAAGGGCACGGGACGGGGGTATCACGGTGTCGTAACGTGACGTTATGGACACGTTGCGTGATAGATACGTGAAGGCACGCGTCGGGTTTCGAGTCACGTGTCAGGCCATATTGATGACAGTAATGTGTAGCAAGCTGCCGATATAATTATGTCATGATTTTCTTATATTACTATAATGTGTAGAAAACCCCATTACAAATTAGTAGGTACCTACTTGAACTGCAGTAATTTATTTTAATATCTACCACCGCTTCGGAAAGTGTTCCCTCTATAAAGCTGTGATAGAGGGTAGTCAAGAATAGGGGAGCAACATCCATCACAACACTAATACATTATTCTAACATCATCTACTAAAGGTCCATCCATAAATTACGTCACACGTTTTTGGGGGGTGTCGATGAATTGTGACATTGTGGTCCATACACCCTGAAAAGATTTTCAATATGTTTACTTATCACCCTCTAGACCCTAATAAAATAAAAATAAAATGACTGACTGGGTCTGTTGCCTGAATAAAGAATTATTATTATTATTTTTTTTAGTAAAGAAATGAAGATTTTAGTCTACTTACATTAAAAAAAATGACACCAAAAGTTAAAACCATACCTAAGTTTTTAACATGTGAATCTTAAACGAAAAGCGACGCATGTGGTCGGTAATCGGACCCCAGCCCCTAACCGCTCGGCAGGTGCACCTGATGCGCCGAGTGTCGCAGAGGCAAGTTCCGGCTGCGCACGCGCCTGCTCCGGATGCAAATGTCAGGGAGATGCGCCACATGATGATAAGTTTGTTTGTTGTATTTAATTTTAGAAAAGATAAAACAGCTGACTTGATACCATCATTGATATTAACAGCTCCATGGTTTTCTACGTCACTGGCACTACATAATTTTCATACTAATAATAAATTGTGGGACACAATTCACACACGGTTATTTTATTCCCAAACTAGGTAGAGTCTTGTACTATGGGTACTAAACAACTGATAACTATATTTGAATGAATATTAAACACCTAGAAATTAAACCTATACAAACGTGTTCATGCACACAAATGTTGGCCCCGAGCGGGAATCGAACCCGCGACCTCCGATTAAGAAGACAGGGTCACTACCATCTGAGCCAAAAGCCCATTGTTCGTTAGTCTGTCATTAGATAACTGTTGTTGTTATTGTAGGAAAATAAAAAAAATGTTTTGAGCATGGTTGTTAGACTAAAAACCAACCATTATAAATGAAAAAATTGCTCCTATGGAAAAAGTATTTTTCTATGCAATCGGCTCGAACCATAAAAATAATAATACATAATATGATGTATATATTATATACATCCACCTCATATTACACTCACCTACATATTATACTCATTTTCATCACCCAACAACGGCTTTGGCCCTCAAAAATGGCATCCCCCCAGCAACAGGAGCAAAATTTACTTAAAATAATAATTATTTATTTATAAAATCCCGTTTCTTACAGCAAGTTTAACAGAGAGTATAACAATTTCACAATACAGATATAACTACTGAAATACAAATACTTTTCATGACTTTCTCAAAAGGTGGGCAAAAACTTCTAAACCCTGTAAATAAAATAGGTGTTCCTGTATGTTAGGAGACTGTTCCACCGAACACAGCAATCGGTATTTTTATTTCATTATACAATACAAACCATCATCACAAACCACAATTCTGTTGATTAAAATTAATCCGTTCCACATGAAGGACATTCTTTGGATGACGATTTTATTCGTAAACAATTTTCGAAATATTTTATTTCTTTGTAAATAAATTTGATTCGCACAATTTCATCACATAGCCTAGTACTACGAGTACTAAGTAATTATTAGCTTTTCTGCAAAATTCATTTCTTTTGATGACTGATATGGTAATGTACCATAATTAGCGGAGCAATCAGACCCGCGGCGCACGCGGCGGTCTCTCGGAGAAACGAAGAAAATTCTGGGCATTCCGCTCTGCCCGGAGACAGCGGCGTTTCCGCGCGTGCGAGAGCCGACGGCTTTCACCTGCGCGCTGCGCCCGCGCATCACTCACGTATACCTGTCGCGAAATTATACTTATTACTTACCTACGTATACAATAATACGGAAAGCTGATGAGGACTTCATATAAATTGTACTTACTCTATTTACGAGTATTATGCATATTTTTAAATAGGTATCTGTTGCCGGTATAGTGTTGAAATGAAAACAATGATATATAGAATACGGTATAGAACTTCTCATGCATCAAGTATTTGTTTGATTTCTGGCCTGTATTGTATTTTTAATTTCTGTAGATAGGCACTTATCTTACACTCGATATATTTTTAAAATGCATGAAAATATTGTTGAGAATAAGCTACCGCGTTTACTTCTGTCAAGAATCGTATAAATGGAAATTATTTTATTTTTCTTTATAAACCATTATTTAGTGGAAACTAGAATGAATGGGCACCTTATTGACACTTGTTTATACTTACCTAACAGTTTAGTAGATAACAATGATCTAAGAGACCGCTCCACTAAGGGATGCGTAAACACCGCGCCCGCAGCAACTTTCACCTGCGCGGGCGCACGGCGCTCAGTCCGCCAAGAGCCGCGCGCGCGATGTGTCGCGATGACCGACGACCCAGAGCGCTCCGCCGAGCACGCAACTCCCGCGTTCCGCGCGCCCACCGCCACCGTGTCCAGCCTCAAGTCCGAGGACTCCACGGAGCGGCTGATATGCGCGAGTCCGCGGCGCGCGCCCAACAGTGAGAGGGCCAAGAGTGTGACGTCCAAGAGTGCGGAGGCGGGGAGCGATGGTTCGCCCCAGCGCCGCCGGTTGGTGGTGGTGCTGGGGCTGGCGCAGGTGGTGCTGGGCGCGCTGCTGGTGGGGGCGGGGGCCGTGGCCGCTCTGAGAGGCGCCGCGCTGGCCCGCGCAGGGGCTGGCCTGTGGGCCGGCTGCGTGGCCGTCGTGGCCGGCGTCGTCGGCGTGCTCGCCGGCATCGATGACTGCTACGGGCTGCACCGAGCGCAGGACGGGTGAGTCGCTGTATGCCTAAAATGAAAGAAACTGTCTTACTTCACTGACTGGCAGGCAACGCTCAGTCTAAGCCGGTGTAAATTAGTAATAAAAAATTTAAAAATCACCGACATGCACCAAAAAATCATTTAACACAAGTAAACGGCTGTCACCTTACAAAACAAAAAAAAAACGAAATCAAAATCGGTTCAGCCGTTTTGAAGCTACGAGCGAACAGACATACTTATATACAGAAACACACTTTATACTTAAAACACCCCTCTGTTTTTCGTCGGAGGTTAATAAAACTTGCGACAGATGTAACGAAATGCAGATGAGCATAAGGAAAGGGTTTGTTATAAATTGATAATACATCTCCTATAGTCTATAAATAGAGCATAAAACTGTATAATTTTATTCCAAATAATATCGGACAAACGGCTAGATATTCATGTACGATATACCTACAATTTCCATAAAATAAGCTGTGAGTGAGAGATTTCCACTGGATCTTCAGCACCGGAAGCTTCGACCAATCGCGATGACAGCTGTAGGTACATGTAAGTGCGCCCGCGCACCGGTACGGCACGATTTTCCCACGCTGCACTCGGAACCGGAGTTTAAATTGTAAGACTATGCAGAGCGTAAGTGCATTAAAATGCATTGGAGTTCATTACAAATGTTAAAATTGCAAGTGCTTTCGGTTTTAAGTAAATTTAAATAAACATTAACATTTAAATTTAGTTTCATAAAACAACTCTCTCTCCAATTTTTTTTAACAAAGCAATAGGAATGGAATTTAAAAGATCGTCGTTATGTCACTGTGAGCGACTATAATAGAGTTTCTACTTAAAATCTAGTTCATCTCGACATCCGGAAACTAGATACGAGGCGGCCTTATCGAAACGGCGTACACTTTCCAAAATAGCGGCGTGTTCAAGAGTCAAAGTTGGCCATCGGCAAGTTCGATTGACACACCATCGATTCTAGAACTAATAGTATTAGCTGTAGATATCTAGAAGATACTTGTATCTACAAGAATCGTGCGGGCTGCCGCTGGCGTTCTAATTTTTTGATTTGTCCAGCACAAAACTGTCAAAAAAAACGCCGCACTCGAACGTAAATTCAGATTTATACGCCGAGCGCGGCGTCTAATTATTAAAACTACGTGTGGCTTTGAAATACATATCTGAAAAACATTAGCAACCTTCTCGAGCAGTCGGCAAAAATATTTAGTTTTGGTACATACTCGTATGCGTTAAATTTATTTTATTTTATTTGGATTATCAAGAGCATTAATAATCTATATATGAGTTCACAAGTATAATAATCTGCAAAAGCCATTAATAGGTAATCGCAGTTCATAACAAAATAAGATGTAGACATAAAAAATATCTGTATACCTTACATATTCACAACTATCATCCGGGGCACAAGTACTCCAAAACAAAGATTTTCAGATATGACCCAGGATGATGTCGCAAAGAATGCCACAATAACATCAGTCGTAACTATACCTATAAGTTATTCCGTAACTATTAAATGTATGTAGTGAGCAGTGATAGCCCTTACGGTTAAAGAGCCGGCCGAAAATCAGTGAGGCTCGGGTTCGAATCCTGGCATGTACCAATGAGTTTTTCAAAAACTTACGTACATATTTATCACTAGCTCGACGGTGAAGGAAAACATCGTGAGGAAACCCGCAGGTCTCAGAATTAATTCTGAGACATGTGTAAATAGACCCGGTCCGGCGATGGGCTCACCACATATCACGTTTAGGGGTCCAATGTATCTCGTGAAATGTGGGTATATCCAGTAATGGAATACCTCTGCCTACCCCCTCGGGGATGAAAGGCGTGAGATTATATTATATTATAAATATTAAATATAAATAAATGGATATAAAGTAAACTTATCAACAAGTACAATTTTTCTTTCCAATATCGGTGACTGACCCCGGAGTCGCTGGCCAGCTGTTACCGCGTTTAGTTACTGCCGGTTGATCGCAAACAAAGCGGTTCAATGAGATTATCTAATTGCAACCGACGTTTGTCAACACTACTTGCGTAACTGAACAGAATAGGCGGAAATGTAAGAGATATTAGCGTAAGCGAGTTAGCAAAATATTAGCTTTGTTTATCCATTGGAAGGGTAGACTGTTGAGTTTTCTAACACCCAGGTAGCATAATGTATGTAGGCGCCTCTATTACCCGACATTAGCAGTGTGACCAGGGGGTCGATTTTTGAATCTCACCAAGTGACTAATTCTCACCGATGTGAGTTATTTCCGAAAGTTCGTATTTTTGAAACTCATCGGTGAATTACATTTGTCATACCTATGATATCGATTTACGAGCCCCCGCGCATTAGGCGGCCAGGTCGCTGCGGCCAACAATTGTTCCGTGGCCGCTCGCACTAGCATACTCGTATGTCACGAAATAGTTGGCCGAGCGACCTGGCCGCTGGAGTCCTGTGTTTTTATCATTTACTGTTGGTCACACCACGCAGGGTGACTACGAATAAGTGAAATTACCCATTACGTGGTCACCCTGGGGTGACAAAACGGGGTACCCACGAATCCGGAGCGATTTTTGGCACCTAAAAATTGTTTTGCCACAATCTTGTCGTGATCTGGACTCCAGAGTAAGTTTACAGAATGAAACGAAGCTAATATATTTCTTAAGGATTTGTACAAACATCCTAGTAATTTTGTTGTATTCTTCTACTGTTAATTTTTTTCTCTACACACCCAGGAAGTGACGCTTCTAATATGCTAAAATTAAATAGAGTTTCACCTCGATGTAAACTAATAAAGATTGAAAGCGGTTATCTCAAATGTGTAAGGTTTACTCAATATGTTACTTTATATTAACAAGATGCACTACAAAATATTTTCATAACATAACTCTCTTTCTTGTATAGCCGGGTAAAAGATAAATCTAACGAATGCGTTCAATCTACAGTCGGCGCAAAAAAAATATACCCACTTACAATTTCATTTGAAAAATGTTATCCATCACCAAAAAGTGGCGCACGAGAGAGATATGATATCGCAAAATGGATGAGATTTTTGTTTAGTTACTGGTATTGATAATTTTGTTTTATTATATTTGTATTATTAATTTGTAAAGAAAATGACTCACCCCGCCTAAAGGATTTATTTAGTGCTCACTTGCATCTCTTATGGCACCTTGGTGCAGAATTTCATGTTTCTAGACTCGTCGGTTTTGGTTGTGTACTCAAACTCAAAATTGTTTTTTTTTGTAGGTATAGAAAATACACTTAGAAAGTTAATAGTTAATAACAAGGCACTTTAAACTCGTCCATGAAGATTGGTGACACGATACAAATTCGAATCCTGGCATGTACCAATGAGTTTTTCAAAAACTTACGTACATATTTATAAATAAAAAAAATAAATAAGGTCTCAGAATTAATTCTGAGACATGTGTAAATAGACCCGGTCCGGCGATGGGCTCACCACATATCACGTTTAGGGGTCCAATGTATCTCGTGAAATGTGGGTATATCCAGTAATGGAATACCTCTGCCTACCCCCTCGGGGATGAAAGGCGTGAGATTATATTATATTATAAATTGTCGTGAAGCGACAATTTTAAAAGAACAAAATAAAAAAGAAAATATGAAGAATGAGGATATTTTTATATGTATTTCGATAAATAATATTAAAAAAACACTATTTACATCAGTTTTTTAAAAAAAGGGAATTTGTGAAGTGGGTGTATGGGCGTGTGATGCGTGGTAAGCGGTATGTGTCAGTGGAGTTGATGACGGATGGATGCGGAGAATAGGGGCACGACGTCAGCACGGCAGGGGTGAAGGAGCTGCGCGCTTGAAGGCCGCACAGCTCGATGTAATCAGGCCAGATGTAGTGAGGCTCGATGTAGTCACGGCAGGGGTACGCAGCAAGGCAGAGGGGCCTGCGTGCGCCTGCCAACGGCAAGGCGGAGGGGCCTGCGTGCGCCTGGCAACGGCAAGGCGGAGGGGCCTGCGTGCGCCTGGCAACGGCAAGGCGGAGGGGCCTGCGTGCGTCTGGCACTGGCAAGGCGGAGGGGCCTGCGTGCGTCTGGCACTGGCAAGGCGGAGGGGCCTGCGTGCGTCTGGCACTGGCAAGGCGGAGGGGCCTGCGTGCGTCTGGCACTGGCAAGGCGGAGGGGCCTGCGAGCGTCTGGCAACGGCCAGGCGGGAGGACACACGGGAACAAGGCACTTTAAACTCGTCCATGAAGATTGGTGACACGATACAAGATTGAAAATATTGTATGAGAGGTGGGTTTCGACTTTGCACTTGCCCCTGTGTTGAAGAAAGACATTTTGATTGGGTATAATGATAAGTACCGAGTATAATCACTGCATCCATCTGCTGTTAACGTGAATGAAACCCGCTGAATAGTTACGTCGATGAAAGGCCGCGTCTATTGCTTTCTCTGCTAATAAGTTAGCTGCAAGTGGGCAGGCGGTGGCCGCCGTAATGTTCCGAGGCCATACTTGTTTACTACTTTTTGTTTATATATTTGGTTCACTACGGGTTGGATAACAATTTCATTTCAAACTGACTCTAGTTTAGTTTAGCTGGCATCTATAAAACATAGTTTATGTTACTAATGTCCAAACCTCACGTTAAAATGGTTTCATGTAAAATGGCATATTATAAGTTCGATGAATATTTGAATGACAATGATGTTTGGTGTAAATTTTTTCCAGCTCAGCGAAGCACTAAAACCATGTAACTTGTACTTAGTATTATGTTAGTATTGTATTGATTGTTTAAAAGAATAATGTGTGAGTTTCCCGCTTCTTCTCCTCAACCATGCATACCGAAGCGGTGGAGTCGCAAAGACTTTCGATAAGAGGACTTATACTGCATGGAATAAAAACTTGTTACGCCGATGGTAACCACTAATAGTATTCGTTGTAAGTTAACTGCTGTTACGGAATGTTAGGTTACTATGTTCGCATCAGAAGGAGGGTGTCGCATGAAAAGTCTTAATGCGGTTCACGAAAACTATCGGTTATATTGTCAAACAAAGTTATTTTATATGACATGTACTTGCGACATGAGTGGCTGGCTAGATGCGCGGGGAACGACTGGCGCGACCGCACCGCGTTCTATATAAATTGCAGCGTAAGCGCTATGGTAGGTACATGTGTCCCTACAAACTTTTGACTTTGACTTTGACTTTGAGTTTGACTTCAGTAGTTGTCTACCGGTGAAATAATTTTCAGAATCTGATCAGTCAGTACTTCCAGAAGTTACCTCCTACTAAAACTTTAGTGTTCACAAAGTACTTATTAAAAAATATTATACTTAATTACGCGTTTTTTCTGCACTGCGGATCAATATAACAAACAGATAAATGAACTGATATTCCTTGGTTTAACTATCAAATATACCTATACCTAATTAATATTGTTGAATTCTTTTAAACAGTAAGTAGATGACTCCTGTTGTAATTTTGTGTTTGTTACTCTGTGGTTCGTTTTAACCCACTGCCCTAAAAAGAGAGCAAAGCTTTTAACTGTAATGTTAAATAAATCGAAATAAATAAATAACTTTCCTCTGGCAGGCAGAACGACAAAGCAACCGAAATTTCCAAATTCCTTGAGGACATTATGTGAAATCTTGAGTCCGGATGCCCCTAATGGCTCTTACATTACAATAAACGGCATAATCAACGGATTAACTTATTAACACAGTGACATTAGAAATCGAAGGTGACGCCGGAGGGTCAGCCGCCGGCCAATTTTGATGGGACCGGTCGACACGCTGGGATTACCATACCAGCCGGCAAGGTTAATAGACGCAAGGCCCATCATGGGTGACACGAAAATCCAAATATTCTATAAGCGAAACTGATCCACGAGCTGAAGGGAAACAGGGTAAGGAATTAATGGGTAAGGATGAGTTTGAACTCATTGTTATTAGAATACTGACATTTCTAAATGTAACTCTCGTTTTAAAGAAATAAATAAATTTTGAATTTGACTTTAAAACAAGTACTTACAACGGAGCGCGGTGCAACAAATGTTAACATTGTTTGCCATTTTATATATTTATTAATTTTATTTATTTATTTATATTTCGGCAACAGACTTACAGTTTACACCAAAGCGCCCGTTGCCTTAACCCTTAACCCTTACTTACAGTACTAAAACACTAAAACTACAGACGGCACAAATACATTCGCAGCTTATTAATAAATACAGCTAAATATTCGTCAAAAATGTCGACATCCTGGACCTGAAGTAAAAAGTGATTAAGCAGAGTGAGTGCTCGAGCCGTGGGCGCGTTGGCGGCGTGGAGCGAGCGTTAACTAATTAACTAACTTTGTACGGAGAAACCGAGTGGCTTAACACAAGCGATTACTTGCTCAGTCATTCTACTCGCCAATGCTTGAACACTGCCGTAAAGTATTGGTGAGGCGGGAAGAAACCTACTACAATTGTTATTTATTTTGATCACTATTTGTTTCTAGATTTGTATCATCTTAAGTGCATCATTCTAAGAGATGGACTTGCACTACGCGGGTAAAACCGCGGGGCGCTGCTAGTTTATCTTATTTTATTTGTGATCGAAGATTATCGTGAAGTTCTTTACAGAGTACACTAGGTATTTGGGGGCCAGCTGATAAAATGATGTAGCGAACGAAGATTTCTATTTTCCAATTTGTTTGATTTAGAAATTTATGGTTTACGTATAGCAGAATTAGGTCTTAATTTTCGATGGTTGAGGCCGTGAGAATTATATTGGATTTTATAATCATCAAGATTTCAATTAATTGAATCCAATTACCCTACAAATTTTTCTGGGTCCTTATTACATCGTTAATTGGTAGCATTTCCATAATATTACACAAGATAGCGAGCAGCTACCTATGTTAAAAGTGAGTCCGTCTCATGCTTGAGGCCGGGGTTTGATTCCAAGTCAAATCATGTTCCTACCAAGAGTTTTTCATAAACTTACATAGCCATTTATCACTAACTCGACGATGAAGGAAAACATCGTAAAGAGACTTGCAGTCCCCCCATAATTGGTTCTATCTAACGCTTGTGTAACAGAATTCCGCTCCGGCGATGGGTCCAACATCTGTCACGTTTAGGGATCCGAATACTACCCTGGTGAAAAGTGCGGATATTTCCAGAAATGGAATAATACATCTTAGAACTCCCTCGGGGACACTTTGACAACGAGGAGCGGAGGTGGAATGTTCCTCCATCGTGAAAAGGGAAGATCTTCCTTTAGGCGAGGTGATCGTGCCTGGGGACCGCGGTCCAACGGTTGATGTTGGACAGTTGTATTTATACAAACTCATTAGAAAACTTCTGTTTAGAACTCGGCCGTCTATTGGGCGTTCTGTGTAGAGTCGCTACACCGCCATCATCATTTTCTTGCTTTTATCCATTAATTGGGGTTTTATTTTAGTTTTTGCACTGCTGTTTTCTTCTATTTATCACATAATGTCTTAAATAAACTTTACGAAATAGCTCGAACTGGTGTTTACAAAATTTGCATATACACTCAACCAATCTAAACAAATCAGCAAACAACAAGAAAGCGAAGTTTTCTTCCAAGTGGGCATGAGTGGCGGCAATTTCCAAAGCTGCCCGGGAGAGCGGAAAACAGCATTAGAAAATATAACAAGCTGGGGGCTAATTCCACTAAATGTCAACGGTTATAGTTGGATGACAATGACATGTCTATGGTCAGTCAATGGTGTTATTTGCTCGAAAAATTATCTTAAAAACGACAGAAGGAAAAAAAACTACAAAAACCCTTTTGAAATGTTTTGTAATAAGGCTGTATGTATTTTTCCGGGTAAAAACTATCGTGATACCTTTTATCAAGATCGGTTGACCGCTATATCCGGAAGAAATTCAGGAATACAACAATATGCTCCAATATACGAAAATTCAGCAGTAGCAATAGCATGTTCTCCAAGGCGGAGATCATTTAGCATCTACTGCACTATAACAACTTAAGTACCGCAACGTCCGTCGCCTGCGCAGTGGGCGCCATTGTCGGGCACTTCCCGTGTGCGCTGGAGCGGCGCGGACGTTACGGTGCGCGCGCAAGATGCGCATACTGCACTTGCACGTTGCCTGATACTTCGAGAAGAAGATAAATCGTGACTCGCCACATCCCCTGTGACATCTTATACTCTATGAAAATCCCTATTTCCCTTGGTCACGCGTTCCAGGCGTTCCAGGCGTTCAAATTTCGATAATTCTTTGTTGTGTTTTTTAGTATTAGGAGAAGGTTCTTATGAAAGAAGACTATTGACTTTTCTAAGAGGATATTTTTATGTCCCTAGAAAATAAATCAATTTTGACATTGACTTTACCCTTGAGTCTTCGTGGAATCTTGCAACTAAATGAAGCAGATATCTTGAATGGATTATAATGACGGATTGATATGTAAGTTCGAGAGAATGCAATATTGGTTATTACCGCGGTGATCTGATGATGGAGCCAGGAGGTGGATATCGTAACTCCTCAATGGCTACCCGTAAACCTATCGAGTTTGAGCTCCTTTGATTATTTACAAAGAGATTTAAATATATTTTTTATGACGCGTGCCATATTTAGAAAATCTTGTTTGTTTAGTTTTCATGAACTATAATAATGGTTTACTATATACCTAACATAATAATAATAGATAGACTGACCCACAGCAACGCGTGACCGGGCAAAACTATAGTTAAATAATAGTGGTATCAGAATATTCGTACCTCCTCACTTATCTGGAAGTTTTATACAACGCGTCACAGAATAAGCGCCATTCCTCATACACCCCAAAAAATTATGATGCAGTCATAGGTACTTTAGTTTTGTCTAACAAAATTTCTCAAATAAAGAGCATAATAATAGGTAAGGTTTTCATAGCTAGCCCTGAATCCCGTTATCCTAATTCATTTTTTGGAAAAATTGAACACATTAAAAACAGCTGAAATCGATTATGTAGTCAATACTGAACAAACTAAATCTCAGGAATTGCGCTTATTCAGTTACATATTATATAGATTCCAATATCAAGATATAGTAGGTTAGTATACTTGCAGCATTTCAGAGTCTCATGTCTTGTCTCGCTGTTTATCGGTGCGCGCGCGCTTTGATTGGTCCCGATGCGCTCCAAATGTCTTGCAGCGGGTGCATCATGCAATCTTGCACGATCCACTATCAGCTGACCGGTAGTCTCGGTTCAACAATTGTTCAATAATTGTAATGGAAAATTTAAGAAAGTAATTTTTTTGGACGACAAATACCGTGGGACCACGCTATTTCCTTGTCCTATAGATGGTGGAAATGTCGTGTGTTGTGTATGCTATAAGTATCTATGTATAGGTGTGTGGCTGCGTCACATTAGCCTCGGTCACGTCTTCCAGGTATTTAAGGTCAAGAGTGAATCGGGGGGACAACAAGCGAGTGCGAATGCCTCGTTGTCCCCTGTGGTCCCCTGTAATGTTCCCCTGGGGGGACCCAGGGGAACATTACAGGGGACCACGAGTCCGGAGCGGTCAGTTTCACTGTCTCAATAACTCACACACTTAACATTGTGCCTCTAATATACACACGCTTTATATACGATAGGGTAATTGTAGAGGTATTCCTTTTGTTAAATATCAAATTTTCAACATTGTATTTTTCGAACTCCTAATCGTGGCAGATGAACTCATTCAGCCCAAGTGCTGTATGTATCCATGGACATCGATATATTCGTAACAATGACAGTTTATATATATATTGAAGATCAACTGATCATTAATTTCCGCAAAGTATCGCAAGACCAAAGCAATACCTTTTGTCATCATATACGTAGACTAGCTGATGCCCGCGACTTCGTCCGCGTGGAATTTGTTATTCCTTTGAGTTTAGAAAATATATCAAGAAGGATATTATACACTATCTACCTATCTACAATAATATTATAAAGAGGAATTAAGGATTTGTATTTTTGTATGTTAATAACGAATAAACTGAAAAACTACTGGACCGATTTTAAAAATTCTTTAACCATTAGAATGTTACATTATCCCTGAGTAATATAGGATATATCTATGACGAAAAAAATTAGGGATCCTTACTAAAACTTGTCTGTACATGCCGGGATTGGAACCCGAGCCTCGCGAATGAGAAGCGGGCTCTTTAGCGACTGGGCTATCATTGTATTTAATATTTTTGTTATTAAAAACACCCTATATACAACGCGTCACAGAATAAGCGCAATTCCTGATACGTACCCCGATTAGTATACTAACATAAAAAGATGGTGATGCATTCGTACTTTAGTTTTGTCTAACCAAATTGCTTAAATAAAGAGCGATAACAGTACGGTGTCAATAGGCAGTCCTAAATTTTGTTATTCTAATTAATTTTTCGGAAAAACTTTACACATATTGAAAATAGCTGGAATAAATTAAGTAGTTGATACTAATTTCAGGAATTGCGCTTATTCTCTTACGTGTTGTAAAGCCTAGGACACTCTCTGGATTATGATTTTTGAATTAGTTCTTGATGTCAATGGCTACGCATGTATGTGGTCATAATAACAAATAAATTTCCATAAGGAACCCATAGTGAATTCTCAAAAAAAAGAAGTGGACTTTGTATGGAGACTATTGAAGAATATTTGTGCCAAGTTTCAAGTTGAAGATAAGGAAATCTTGTTGTTGTTTTGAGGAGTATTTTTACAATATTTTGAATTGATACACCCAAAAATAAAGGTTTTCCGTACATACCAAACTCAAACCCAACTTTCACCCTTTTGGGGGAGGACTTTCGAAAAATCCAAAAATAGGTATCTCATCATTTATTTCTAAGAGTAGTTTTTTTTTGGAAAAACCAGAAATACGTATCTTGTTGTTTGTTTTGAGGAGTATTTCTACAAAGCTTTGAATTGATACACCCAATAATTAAGGTTTTCCATACATACCAAACTCAACCCCTACTTTCACCCTTTTAGGGGACGATTTTCGAAAAATTCAAAAACACGTATCTCATCATTTATTTCTAAGAGTATTTGTGAGAAGTTTCACGTTGATAGAATAAAAAAAACAACACGTCTCCATACAAACTCCATCCCCTGTTTCACCCCCTTCGGGGGGGTTTTTTACAAAATCCGGAAATATGTTTCTTGTTGTTTGTTTTGAGAAGTATTTTTACAAAGTTTGGAATTGATACACCCAAAAATGTAGGTTTTCCATACATACCAAACTGAACTCCTACTTTCACCCTTTTAGGGGACGATTTTCGAAAAGTTCAAACACACGTATCTCATTATTTATTTCTAAGAGTATTTGTGCCAAGTTTCAACCTGACAGACGTAAAAAACAACACGTCCCCATACAAACTCCAATCCCCTGTTTCAATCATTTAGGGGGGTTTTTTTGAAAAATCCAGAAATACGTATCTTGTTGTTTGTTTTGAGGAGTATTTTTACAAAGTTTGGAATTGATACACCCAAAAATTAAGGGTTTCCATACACATCAAACTCAACCCCTACTTTTACACCTTTAGGGGACGATTTTAGAAAAATCCAAAAATAGGTATCTCATCATTTATTTCTAAGAGTAGTTTTTTTTTTGGAAAAACCAGAAATACGTATCTTGTTGTTTGTTTTGAGGAGTATTTCTACAAAGCTTTGAATTGATACACCCAATAATTAAGGTTTTCCATACATACCAAACTCAACCCCTACTTTCACCCTTTTAGGGGACGATTTTCGAAAAATTCAAAAACACGTATCTCATCATTTATTTCTAAGAGTATTTGTGAGAAGTTTCACGTTGATAGAATAAAAAAAACAACACGTCTCCATACCAACTCCATCCCCTGTTTCACCCCCTTCAGGGGGTTTTTTTTAGGGAATCCGGAAATACGTTTCTTGTTATTTGTTTTGAGGAGTATTTTTACAAAGTTTGGAATTGATACACCCAAAAATGAAAGTTTTCTATACATACCAAACTGAACCCCTTCTTTCACCCTTTTAGAGGACGATTTTCGAAAAGTTCAAAAACACGTATCTCATCATTTATTTCTATGAGTATTTGTTGAGAAGTTTCACGTTGATAGAATAAAAAAAACAACACGTCTCCATACAAACTCCATCCCCTGTTTCACCCCCTTCGGGGGGGTTTTTTACAAAATCCGGAAATATGTTTCTTGTTGTTTGTTTTGAGAAGTATTTTTACAAAGTTTGGAATTGATACACCCAAAAATGAAGGTTTTCCATACATACCAAACTGAACTCCTACTTTCACCCTTTTAGGGGACGATTTTCGAAAAGTTCAAACACACGTATCTCATTATTTATTTCTAAGAGTATTTGTGCCAAGTTTCAACCTGACAGACGTAAAAAACAACACGTCCTCATACAAACTCCAATCCCCTGTTTCAATCATTTAGGGGTTTTTTTTTGAAAAATCCAGAAATACGTATCTTGTTGTTTGTTTTGAGGAGTATTTTTACAAAGTTTGGAATTGATACACCCAAAAATTAAGGGTTTCCATACACATCAAACTCAACCCCTACTTTTACACCTTTAGGGGACGATTTTAGAAAAATCCAAAAATACGTATCTCATCTTTTATGTCTAAGAGTATTTGTGTCAAGTTTCAACTTGATAGACGTAAAAACCAACACGTCTCTATACAAACTCCATCCCCCTGTTTCAACCCCTTAGGGTTTTTTTTTGGAAAATCCAGAAATACGTGTCGTGTTTTTTGTTTTGAGGAGTAATTTTACAAAGTTTCGAATTGATATACCCAAAAATGAAGGTTTTCCAAACATACCAAACTCAACCCCTACTTTTACACCTTTAGGGGACGATTTTAAAAAAATCCAAAAATACGTATCTCATCATTTATGTCTAAGAGTATTTGTGTCAAGTTTCAACTTGATAGACGTAAAAACCAACACGTCTCTATACAAACTCCATCCCCCTGTTTCAACCCCTTAGGGGTTTTTTTTTGGAAAATCCAGAAATACGTGTCGTGTTTTTTGTTTTGAGGAGTAATTTTACAAAGTTTCGAATTGATATACCCAAAAATGAAGGTTTTCCAAACATACCAAACTCAACCCCCACTTTCACACCTTTAAGGGACGATTTTCGAAAAATCCAAAAACACGTATCTCATTATTTATTTCTAAGAGTATTTGTGTCAAGTTTCAACTTGATAGACGTAAAAAACAACACGTCTCCATACAAACTCCATCCCCCTGTTTCAACCCCTTAGGGGGGTTTTTTTGGAAAATCCAGAACCACGTGTCTTGTTATTTGTTTTGAGGAGTATTTTAATAATGTTTCGAATTGATACACCCAAAAATGAAGATTTTGCATACAAACTCTCAACCCCTTTTTCACCCCCTTAAAGGTTGAATTTAGAAAATTCCTTTCTTATTCCTAGTCTACGTCTTCAAAATAATATATGTGAAAAAAATCAGCTTTCTAGGTGTAAGGGTTTAGGCTGGGCGTTGATGAGTCAGTGAGTCAGGACTTCTCTCTTTATATATATAGATAGTATTGATTGACTAAAATACAATGTGAAGTTAAAAAAAAAATACTGCGAATTTTAGGAGCTCGTTCGATTTCCGTATGCTTCTCAGCTTCCGTCTGTCAAAACAATGGACGAACAAAAAAAGCCGTCGTCGGCATCAGTGCACAAGACTGACGATTTATACTCTAGAGAAGACGCACGCGTCACACCGGCAGGGTCATAAATAAAGATGTTCGCGCAAAGTGGCGCGGGCGCATCTATGTGCTTTCACCGCGCCTGCGCGTAACGCACCATGCCGCCGCCTTCCGTGCTACTCTGCACTATATGCGGACCACATTAGGTGTGTTTTGCAATGCCCCACTCCGGAGAAAATAATTATAATTTGCCGGAATGTTACATTTATAGTGATGTAAACGGTTAACTGAGCGTGATATTAAAACATAAGGTTTTCTTTTATTTTGCAAATTGCTATAATGTCTCTGCGCTGCCTGTCGGGTCTTGCTACTACTGGGAGGTCTTACGGTTTGTAGGTATACATTTGGAGCATTCCACAACGGTTCACCAGACACACGAACGATTCTAATAGGATTGCCTTAGTTTCCGAGCAGTGATAGCCTTACGGTTAAAAAGCCTGCATCACACGATGAAAATCAGTGGGGCTCGGACTCGGACTCGGACCTTCGTGCCCGTCGGAGTGGGGAGCGTGAGGGTTTTTTTCGTTACGGAATTTCTGGATTCTAGCTATGCAATAGCTTAAAATATGGATTGACCAATAACCACATCTAATACAAGTCCAATTAAAATGTACCTATGTATACCTACTTATTACTAAATAATGTGTCCGCGTTCTTTATTTACTACTAGCGGTTCTGTGCGGTTTCAGCCTCGTAGTTCCCGTTCCCGTGGGAATACGGAAATAAAATATAGCCTATGTTACTCAGGAGTCTTCTAGCTTTCCAACGGTAAAATAATTTTTAAAATCAGTCCAGTAGATTTTGAGTTTATTCATAACAATCTTACAAAAATACAAATCTTTCCTCTTTATAATATAAGTATAGAAGTATAGATGGCAACGCACAGGTGAGGCTGCGCAGGCGCACTCCGCGCTGCAATTACAGCCAGTGAAAGCCGAGACACGATCAATCGCGGCGATCGATAACGCATGCGCTTGATACGCTACGATGTAAGAAACGATTACAAGGTTATAACGGCTTGTTTATTGGAAATTGTAAATGTAAAGTTGCAAAATATATTAGCGGCCCGCGGAGAACGATCCAAGATTGCAAATCTACGTTACCATTGGCAGCTAAATGATACTTTCACACTTATGTGGTGTCAGTCATCCCATCCGTCTGCTAGCTCAGATGTGCAAGGTGCTATAAATTTACGTAAATTGTTGACAGTTTTGCCAATTTTTTGGTCTGACTACTTGCAACGGCTTTCATATTTACTTTACTTGTATATGTTGTACATTTGTACAAGCCTACTAAATATACAAATACTAGCGACCCACCCCGGCTTCGCACGGGTGCAATGCTAACACTAAAACCTTCCTCTTGAATCACTCTATCTATTAAAATAAACCGCATCAAAATCGTTTCCTGGTAGGTTTAAAGATTTAAACATACAAAGGGACATAAGGACATAGGGATATAGGGATATAGGGACAGAGAAAGCGACTTTGTTTTATACTATGTAGTGATAAAACTAGCAATCCGACCTCCCTTGGTTTCCCTTTTCGGTTTATTAAAAATAGAGCGTGTATTACTCGGTGGATATTGTAGATTCCTATAAATGAAATAAACCTCTTTACGATATTGAGCTCGACTGTAAGGAAAAACTTCGTGAGGAAACCCGCATGCCCCACCGAGCTGTCATCATTGCCAAAAGGTGCCCTTAAAATACACTGCTAAAAAGCGTCGCTGAAAAGTTAGGATATCCAGGAATGGATTACTTCTGTCGACTCCTTAGAGAAGAGGATATTAGTCATCATCACTACATAGTATAAAACAAAGTCGTTTTCTCTGTCCCTATATCCCTATGTATGCTTAAATCTTTAAAACTACGTAACGGATTTTGATGCGGTTTTTTTAATAGATAGAGTGATTCAAGAGGAAGGTTTTAGTATAAGCATTGCACCCGTGCAAAGTCGGGGCGTATAATGTATGTATGTATAATGTATATGTATAATCTCACGCCTTTCATCCCCGAGGGGGTAGGCAGAGGTATTCCATTACTGGATATACCCACATTTCACGAGATACATTGGACCCCTAAACGTGATAGGTGGTGAGCCTATCGCCGGACCGGGTCTATTTACACATGTCTCAGAATTAATTCTGAGACCTGCGGGTTTCCTCACGATGTTTTCCTTTACCGTCGAGCTAGTGATAAATATGTACGTAAGTTTTGAAAAACTCATTGGTACATGCCAAGATTCGAACCCGAGCCTCACTGATTTTCGGCCGGCTCTTTAACCGTCAGGGCTATCACTGCTCTCAAAGTCGGGGCGGGTCGCTGTTATTTATATTTGAAATTTCCTGTGAATATATATTCATCATCGGCGTGTATTTGTCGCAGTGGGCCGCTACTGACGGCGTTCCTGGCGCTGTCGCTGCTGACCGTGGCCTGCGGGAACAGCGCCGCTGTGCTGGCCGCCACTGGCCTGCAGAGGGACGCGAGGCGCTCCAGGCCTCCACCCACCAGCTTCCAGGTGAGCCTCCGACACCGTTACGTCACCCGTTATAAATACAACGCGTAACAGAATAAGCGCAACTCTTCATACACCCCAATTAGCATATTAATATAAAAAATTGTGATGCATTAGTCTAACCAATTCTCTTATATAAAGAGCAATAATAGTAAGACTTCAATAGGGAACACTAAATTCAGCAATGCATTTTTCGGAAAAATTTTACACATTATAAAAATAGCTGAATTCGATTAGGTAAGTAGTCGATACTGAACAAACTAATTTCAGGAATTGCGCTGTTACATATTGTATAAAAAGAGTAAAAATCGACTTTAACTTATATGGTCAAAAATCATCAAAATCAGTTAACCCAGTCGAAAGTTCTGAGGCAAAGAGATTAAAATATAATAGGACATAGAGGGGGCATTCATGGGAATATTTTCATACAAAACTTTGAAGCTTATGCGTCATTGCCAGTTAGTATGAACGCGAGCTGTCATTCGGTCGAAATTGTACTATAGACTTATTCCACTTGGAATAACTTTTGGCTTCAAATTTTCCTCGGTTTGTCCCCTCTATGCCCTATTATATTTTAATCTCTTTGTTCTGAGGTAATAAACATAAAAAAACATACAGTTGAATTAAAAAGCTCTTCCTTTTTTGAAGTCGCTTGAAAAATCGAAACAATGTATTGTTTCGCCCCTCCCTCCCCGCTTTAAAGACAACCTTCAGCAGCAAGTATTTAAATGTCAGTGACCCCTGGCGCACTTTACAATATTACCTATTACACTGTTCCACTTGTATCTATCGACACTGCCACCGGTAGATATGTAATTTGTATACTATTAACTTGCGTGCCAATGCGCAACTGTTGCCTCACTAGGCAACGCTTAGCTTAAAACTGCACTCCTGAGGCCGCACCTGTCGCACTGGCCGCTACATTAGGAGCCACGACTGGTAATGTGAATTAGAATTTCACCAGATTTAAATATCATCAAAATAATATCAATAAAAAGAGCTGCCCTTGAGTTTCTTGCTGGCTCTTCTCGGGGTACTGCATTCGGAACCAGCAGCTCATCGGTGGATATGGGCTGGTGTTTGCATTTAGCCAATCTTCATGGACGAGTTTAGAGTGCCTTGTTATTATAAAATATTGACGTTTCTAAGTGTAAATTTTAATACCAATAGAAAATAAACGATTTTGATTTTTTTTTTATTTTATCGAAGAAAGAAAAAAAATCTCGCCCACCGCGGGTTCCTTACAAATTAGTAGGTACCTAAATCCTAACTTAATATTGTAAATGCGAAAGTGACTTTGTTTGTTTGTTACGCTTTCATGCTTATACCATTAAACAGATTTAAAAAATAATTTTGCCAACGGAAAGTTACATTATCAAGGAGTAATATAGGTTTTTTTACAGCATCAAGGGACCGTAGACCTGAGTATATAGTTTTAATTTCAACTCGATACCTCCACGCGTTCCCAAATAAAGGGTCTTGACTTGACAGACAGACGGACAACAAAGTGACCGTATATGGGTTATGTTTTTCATTTTAGGTACGAAACGGCCATAGTTCATCGTGATGTAGGAAGGATGTAGGCTGTAACTTTGGTTTTTAGCTGGTTTATATGATTTATTTATTTATCAACTTTCACTTATAATATAAAATAGCATTATTCTATAAGTATTTAGCAAAAAAGCGGACTTTATAAGTATAGCATTGGTACCAATTTACTCTACATGATATAAGAAAGCGAAGCAAAATATGGTTATCACTACAATCATTTCCGCTTCGTGCAGTATGACTAAATATCGCTACTTAATGTTTTATATACGAAAGTAACTCTGAAAGTGGCTATATCTTTAAACTGACTTAGTGAAAATTTGTCAGGAACATGGAACATAGACTTCTTTTATCCCGGAATGAACTTGTATTTTTTTTAAAGTGGTATTGCAATAATGTGTTTGATTTATGTAGTGAACAATGGTTGTATTCAAAAAAAGAATTTCGTATTATAAAAAAAGTAATGCACGCACTCCATCAATAATTACTATGTATTTATGTTTACTTTTTACTTTGGAGGAAGTGTTGGACTGACAACACATCGCCCGTGGCCGGCCGAGTGTGAACGGACAACCTGTGATTAACTTAATGTTACTTACACCGAGACATGTTACTTACATCACCCAACACATTCTAACTATCTATACATATAATAAAATTATATGTAAGTAGCCAATGTCTGTAAATCTACATTAATCTATTTTTGTATTTTTGTATGTTTGTTACGAATAAACTCAAAAACTAATAGACCGATTTTAAAAATTCTTTTACCTATGGAAAGCTAGAATATTACTGAGTAACATAGGCTATATTTTATTCCCGCATTCCCACGGGAACAGGAACTAACCGCTAGTAGGATATATTTAAGAACTTTATAACATCGATAGAGGCCAAAACCTACTTTTAGATTTTTTATCTGCTTGTCTGTGTTCATAAGCGACTCCGTCAACTGCTGGGTATGATTACTCTTAGAATATCTCTAACGACGGGCGGACTGAAGTGCTTTATCTTTCACTTATAATCTCGAGATAAAAGAACTATCAAGAGATTCAAGATAGTGCGGCGATCATCACCGCTTGCATGACAATTACGACGGATGGTCGAATTAGAACATTGCTTGGAGCCAAAGATGTATTAACTATAATATGAACTAAAAGTAAAGGTCAATACAAATGAGTTGTTCCAAAATAAAGGGGTTTCTTGTAAACTACCTAGCAAAAATAGCTCAAGAGACAATAACATTTATAAATATGTTGAGTTTGTTTTCTGAACTAATATTTACACTAATTCCCGGTTTCCGAAAGGCGAATTATACAAAAATTAGTTGACGGACTGACCTATATCTCGTGTTAGTATCTGATGGCTTAGCTTCTTCTTAGATCTGCTATTATTCTTTTTTTTTCTTTCTTTTTTTTTGTTCTGCTTTTTTGTTTCTTTCGACTTTTTTTTTATTGTGGAAAGGTAATAAAAAGTATTACCTATTATATATAAGTATTTTCTGCGAAATTTATAGATGTTTTGAGATAGAAACTGTAGGAATATACGTGGTTATTTGATCTTTAAACAGGCTGAAAAACTATGCGTAGGTACTGAACATCTGCCAATCGTACTTTAACTCATATAAACATCACGAAACAGACAAATCGAGACCACGACCTCTCGATCAGTGCAAACTGAGCCTAAATACATCATCGTATCTTTAAATCATTTGAGTACGCGCCGATAGTTGCTATAAGATCATTGCGTAAAGCGAATCTTAATTTTTGCAACAATTCAACCAAAAAGTGCCATAAATGCAACTGAATGGAAGAAATCCTCGCTCACATTAGCACAAGAAAGCGTCGATGTTGCAAGTAATTTGTTTTTTTCTGCCGATGTCTGGTAATTTTCTATTTATTACATCTCCATGGTCGTCGGTAATAAACGTAATTTCCTCTCTGATTCCTGGACATCCGTTTCGAGCAGACGATCAAGTACTGTATAAGGCTCGATCGCTGAATAAGCTCTCTTAGTTTTGCTCAATGTCAATTGTACGATTGTCAGTAATGTAATGAGTAATAAATAATTCATGTATCTACACTAGTATTATAAAGAGAAAAGATTAGATTTTTTGTTTGTATTAAATAGGCTCCGAAACTACTAAACTGATTTTAAAAATTCTTTCACCAATGGAATACTTACTTTTATGGGAGTAGCATGGGCATAATTTTACTACTACCATTACTACGACTATTGGCCATTGTGCGTAGAGAGCCTATCACTGCATATTATAACTAACTAGCGACCCGCCCCGGCTTCGTACGGGTGCAATGCTAACACTAAAACCTTCCTCTTGAATCATTCTGTCTATAAAAAAAAGGCATCAAAATCCGTTGCGTAGTTTTAAAGATTTAAGAATACAAAGGAACATAAGGACATAGGGATATAGGAACAGAGAAAGCGACTTTATTTTATACTATGTAGTGATGCTTCTGAACAATCTTGATGATCCTGTCAGTCATCAAATATAGTATCAGATTTATTCCTACATAAATTAGTACCCGAGACTGAGCTTCGCTACAACGCCATCTGCCGGTGAGCGGCCGTATTATTTAAAATATATTTATTTTTTGTAAAATTGCGTTTTTATAGAGAATACAATTATGCAAATGAACTCAAAATGCAAAATTGTATCTAATAACAAATGTTCATCAAATTTGTTAGAGCCGTTTCCGATACCCTAAACATACATAAATACAAGAATTTCTCGTTTGAATAAACAGAATAATCAAGCACAAACCAAAAAATACACCAAGTTCGTCTACATCCAATTATAATTCGACAAAAATGCTAATATTACCTACACACAATTACACAAACCAAAAATAATGTATCATTATAAGTAATGAAGCAACAGTTTTCAATGACCGCGCTGAAATATACCGTCACGTGAGTTTACGTGACATGACGTGACCTGACGTGACATGACGTGACGGGTGTCATAGGGCGAACCTTGACCGCGAAGTATGAGCCGGGTAATGATAATGACGTCCGGCCATTACTGCGTCCGCTGCGTTACGTGCAATGGGCTGGCTGCATCCGACCCTAATAGATATCTAATCTGCTAAGAACTAACATTAGTAATTTATTCTTTCAGATTTTTTTATTAGCCTATGTGCTATTTGTTAGTAATAATAAATAAATAATTGAATGCAGACACAACAGGTCCATTATACTCTTAAGTACCTATTTGGTTAGGTAACATTCCTGTGAGGTAGCTAAAATTGTTATCTTGCGTCCAAGGGAATTAGCTGCTTGACCGGTATAAACATAAATTATTCTGATGCACTATCGACAAACGATAAGCCTGTTACATTTGGAAGAATTGTCGCTTGAAAGTTCAAGTTTTTATTACCCCACCCATGATTAGAATGAAACAATCAAGTTAGTAACACCGTTTTTCCCCATTCGACCCGAGACCCGAAATAGTCATAACATAAACATACATGTAAGAAACACTTTTTTGTTACTGCTTTGTCGGCACGGGTTGGTAAAAGATAGCTGCATTCGAAAACTGCACTTAGGTGTATCAGGCAGAACTTTTACTGATAGTACTTATGAGCTAAAATTACTGTAGTACTAAAGTTTCATCAAAATCTGTTATGTAGGTTTTAGTGAAAAAATAACAAAATCCATCTATCCTCTCTATCATCACAAAAATAATATAATATGTAGTAGTTGGATTTTCATTGTGTTTATTTGGAAACATAGCAGCATCAGATAATATCAATATAATATAGCGAGCGGGTTTCACATATAAAATCTATCTTACACATACAAATCAAAATAAGTTAAAAAAACGTTACCTACGTATGATATAGAGCAGAAATTATAATGGTGATAAGTTAATACTTATATCTAGATACAATATGCTTTATGTATGATGTGAGCGTTAATTTATGCAGATGTTTTTATGACTATGACAAAAGTTGTATGCGTTTCTGGCACAGTGGTTAAAAAACTTCTTTGACACCTATTACGAAGTGTCTCAGTGTCATATATGGTTTAAAAAAAAAGACGTGTGGCACTCGGGGACTGCCGCGGTAAAGCTATTGCATATCATTTTTTATCAACAAGACTGCCGAAAACAAACGACGTTAGACAATGCACGCCCTCGATAGAAGCTATGCAATATCCATCCATCCATCCGTCCGTCCGTCCGTCCGTCCGTCCGTCCGTCCGTCCGTCGGTCGGTCGGTCGGTCGGACGGTCGGTCGGTCGGTCGGTCGGTCGGTCGGTCGGTCGGTCCGTCCATCCGTCCGTCTGTCCGTAGGTCTGTCGGTCGGTCGGTCGGTCGGTCGGTCGGTCGGTCCGTCCGGTCGGTCGGTCGGTCGGTCGGTCGGTCGGTCCGTCCGTCCGTCCGTCCGTCCATCTACTATCATAACTTGGCTTTGGATTATGCCCAATAAACAAGCCACGCCTCCGTGCCCGTCGGAGTGGGGAGCGTGAGGTTTTTTCGTTACGGAATTTCTGGATTCGGTCCCCGCGCTCAAGGCCCGCGATAGAAGCCATGCAATAGCTTAAAAAATGTTTTGGGTACATTTTGTGCAAAATATTTTGAATAATTATTTTAATCGAATCAAATGTATTCAATATACAATATTAAAAGTCCGGTCATCAATTAATGTGTACCGCAGCGCTCTGTAGTGTATTGGAATATCACACTTAATTTACCAGCATTACGGTGCATAATGGATCATCTCACAGTGATAAATCACCTTAAACGCTGTGAGATGTGATGTGAAGGTAAATCGTTTCCGAGGAAGCATTACGGCAGTTTCCCAGCGGTTAGCGGCGCCTGCGCCCGCGCAGGTAGCGACAGATCGCGATGCAGATTACTATGACGATCATTGTGATAGCGATGACGTTATACCGTTACTGATTGTTAACTTTGATGTGCAGACGATGTATTTAAAGTTTGGTTGAAGGAGTGTAGAGAACTCCTTCAACCAAACTTTAAATACATCGTCTGCACATCAAAGTTACACTCCTTCAACCTAACTTTAAATACATCGTCTGCAAATCAAAGTTAACAATCAGTAACGGTATAGCGTCATCGCTATCACAATGATCGTATATTCTAAAGAGGAAAGACTTGTAGTTTGTAACTAATAAACTCAAAATATACTGGACCGAAATACAATATCCCCGAGTAACAGGCTATATTTTATCCCCGTATTACCACAGCATAAAGTATAGTTTGACATAAAACAATTGTTATAATTGCTGAGCAATTAATGTAATAACTATACTTATATACCTACCCAACCCATAAAGTCAACCTTTAACAGATATATATAATTATGCGATTACAGAATAAAACAATAATTATTTTAAATGCATTATATTATAACTAAGGGTCATCCTCAGAGTGCGGAGTCGTGTAGCAAAATTATAAGTGTCCATCATAAGTTGCGAAACTTAATAACTTCGTAGTTACAATGGACCAACAAAGTAGCCCTTATTCTTGCGCTGGTGATGGCGGTACTGAGGATCCTAGCCTTGCTGAATTCTTTGTAAAAATATCAGCATTATTACCCTTAAAAGAAATTCAAATCTTAGTGTTAGAGGGCTAGTGAAGTGGCTTTGTAAAACGTAAGTATTACATGACAAATGTATGAGATTGACATTAGTGCTCGACTTGTCATGCGGGCGGCATCGCGAGTAGCGCGACCAAGTAAAATTGACTGATACCACAGAATAAGTAATAGTACTGATACGTAGTTCATGATAGTTATTATAACAATTAAATTAATGAAAACTAATTTCTTTTTAACCGACTTCAAAAAGGAGGAGGTTCTCAATTCGACACGTATGTTTTTTTTTTAATATATGTTACCTCAGGTGAATCGTTTTGATGCTTCCCGTGTGGTCCCATTTTACGAATGATGACGAGTAACTCAATATCTCGCGAACCAATTTAGTTTTTTTTTAAACCGTCTTCAAAAAAGGAAGAGGTTCTTAATTTGACTGTATTTTTTTAGTATAATTCTTTGAAGTTTCGTTTTATTTATCTTCTATTTTATCTTTATTTTATTATTATTTAATATACTGTTACAAAAGAGCGACAGTTCAGTAAGTGGGACGTCCCGGTCGCGGGTCGCCCCGCGGTCTGCGGTTGCGCAGCGGCTAATGGGTTTGTGGTGCGCGTGAGCGAATAAGATTTAAATATCTGCGCGTGAGTGTTCCAGCGACTGAAATTGCGAGACGATAATACTATATGAATACATCCCCTGGTTGATAATATACAAGCAATGGCCCCTAACCGAAAACCTGCCAACAAGTTCTATACTATGTACATTAGTATGTACAACGCACGAAATACTGTATTAAAAATAAATTGCAAGAGAATTCATTTAAAATAAAGGATGACCTCTACACAAATCTAAAATTTTATCTAAATTTCACAATAATTATGGCTTTCAACATAATACAACAATAAAAGACCGACGTAATTGAATACTGAAAACTGTGATGTCATACTCTTAGTTGAATATTCAGGCCACTTTCAATAATAAATTTTAGTAGTAGTAGACTTGCTGAAATAATGAATTATTGTCCTAATGATGATCGATCACTAAAAAAAAGAAAGAAAATATATTTACTTAGAAGAAAAACGACACAAAACTGAATAAACATTTTTGGTGCTTATACTCGTATGTACCTTGACACTGACCTTGGGACTAATCAACTTATCCTACCCGACTATAATACTTGGCTCAGTAGAGCTGGTTTTCATAATCCCTTTTACTCTATAAGATGGGTTTGACAGCGGAATAGTGTATCATAAAATGCCACAAAAAAAAAACTACCTATGGGTATGTACGTTATATCATGTCTAAGTATAATTATCTTATGCTAAGATGTCTATTTGTTTGTTGTGTGTGTTAAAATGCACTCTCCGTCCCCAGGACGAGATGGACGCGTGGTCGCCGGTGTTGTGCAACATCGCCGTCCTGGCGGTGGCGGCAGCACTGTGCCTGGTGGCGGTGGCGAGCGCGTGCCACGCCGCGCGGCGAGTCTGCCGCTGCCTGCGCCCCAAGCCGCCGTTCGACCACAACCAGTTCGACCCCGGCTTTAAGCCGCCGCTCGACCCCGGCTTCAAGCCGCCGCAGCAGCTCGTCGTGGTGCTCGACGAGAAGCCACATACACAGAAGGATGCTGATAAAGTCCGGAACCACGAGCTGTGCAAGGAGCTCGAGGTCAAGCTGCAAGGGGATGGCAAGAAGAAGAAGGTGAGGGACTTGGAATGTTTACATTCAAAGGCACACAGAAAACTCAAACCTAACTAAATAACTACCGCATTAGAAAAACAAGCAAAGCAAGAAATAATGTTCAAGTCAATGAATAGTGTAGTTTTAAATATAATATGTAGTTTTAAAGGACCAAACATTTTTTTTTTCATATTTATGCGAGCCTTTTGATAGGGTCTTAGTCTCAATAAGTTCGATTTGCGTTCATACGTCTTCCATGCAAGTTCTTACTAACAAGGTTTGCCAGAATGTCATAGTTAATATAGAAAGCCAGTTTGCGTACCCTATAAAATATGACAACAAAAAAGATCCCACTAAAATCACAGCAACATTTTGTTATGTTAGTCCGCCGCTATGTAAAGTCTCCAATGTCAGCCACCATTAATAAAACAATATACCCAGGAGGAGCCAGCAGAGTTCGGCAGCGCCAACAGCAAGGAGAAGCTGGTGACGCGGTGGCTGGGGCACCATGGACCAGCGGGGGGTCCCCGTGTCCCCCGCCGGCCCGGCAAGGGGGTCCGCAAGCCTCGAAAGCCGCCGCCCGTGGTGCTGGTTCCCGCACATCCGGCTAGCACGGTGAGTTAACTTTACTTTAAGTGCAGACCATTCTACAGATTGCACTTCGAGGAGTGTGCCAAAGAGCTGCACGAGCTCATTCCGCCTTCCCCTTTTTACAATCGGACTTCCAGAGGCTGGGCTTCATCCTTACTTGGTGGATATCCCATCTATACGCACGAATTAAGCGCTTCTCATAGGTCTTTTATTATGCGCACGTACAAGGAGTGGAACTACCTGCCGGCGTGTGTATTTCCGAGTTCATATAACCCACAAGCCTTTAAGGATCGAGTGAATAGGCATCTTCTGGGCACGTCCAATGGTAGGCCCTGTCTTTGCCCTCGGGCTAAACCCATCATTAATAAAAAAAGTGCAAGATGCAGTTTGAGTAGAAAGTAATGGACAATTAATCCTGAAACAATTTAATATCTCTTAGGTTTCCGTACCCAAATTATACTACAATAGGTACACGTGTTTAGTGTACGGTGCTACAGAACCGTTCGTGTGCGAGTTGTATGTACTTAAACAGGTTTTTTACTTTAATAGCTCATTTTCTCACACAAAGATTCATTATTCAATTAGGTAAACATTTTCGACATTTGGGCCCTCATAATAATAATAATAATAATAATAAAATCATTTATTCAGGATAAATAAACCCAATTTTACAATAATTTTTTTCTTCTGCCAAACTGCAATACAGTTTGTTGGCAGAGGGACTCCCTTAAAACATAGATGGGTAATTGGCTAGTTACTTTTAAGTAATTACATCTTATTACTTATGGTGGTAAATTCATTTCAATTTTATTTAAGAGAAACTTTTTAAATTTAAATTTAAACATTCTAAATGATTGACATTCTCTTATATCACACGGTATTTCATTGTACAATTTTGGGACCAAGTACTTCCTACTTCTTTTACCATAATAATTATTATTACCACACGATGGAACCTCTAACAATTTTCTACAATTTCTACTACTTGCTCTTGTTGATCTTGTGTGGTTAATGTAGATTTTAAATTCATCTTTTTTCTGACTGACCGACAATAAAAATGAATCATAACAATCATATTCCATTAAGTCCATACTACGACGTAAACCTGTTCGCAAACCTACAAAAAAATAAATAAACTTTCGTCGTGTGATCCATGTAAGTGTTTCATTGCCTGTGACTTCACTGAAGCTAACCAATTTTGGGACCTGTGCGGGGGTAAATTTTCAAACGTACTTTTTAGGCGTCCTATGCCCTTTATAGAGAAACTATCATTCAAAACAGACTAAACACATGCTTTTCTGAAAGTGTACCTCGTAGCTTAACCATTTACATAAACCGATTAGAATTAATGTTAATAATGAACAGAGTGATGTATTGTATCGTCAAGTTAGTATGTATTGAATAATTACCTCGATATTACGACCTGCCAATATCTTCCAAATTAATTAGGTATTTGGGTAATTATCTTGAAAAAAAAATATTTGGTCGTCATTTTGGTGGCGCCATTGCAGTGGCGCAGTGGGCCACCGTAATGATGAATGCCTGTATAATCAATTTATTACTAATAATATATTAAGACATATTACTTGTTTTTCATATATTATTACTGTGTTGTAAGTATTTTACCGTGATAATAGCATAACAGTAAAATTTACGTACTATCTAGGTATAGCTGTGGTAACCTTATAAGGCTACATACATTAAAGAAATAAATAATATTAGTAATGTTTTGGGTACCAAAAAAGTTGATTAATACAAAATAAAACATGTGTGTACATAATATGGCTTTTTTATTTGAAATATTTAAGAAAACGTCATTACGGTGGGGCAAAAATTTTAAAAAATATATTTCTCCGAAAGTACTGTATTTTCAAGGGCGCCTCCCAAATTATTAGATTCACATCATCTTAATCTATAATCTAAAGCATTTAGTTTGACTGAAATATGAGAAAAAAAAATTGCCACCGCAATGACGTAAAAAAGGCCGGTTTGAAAATTCACCCGCGGGTTTGGTGACAAGACAACGTTTCCTTCACCGTCGAGTAAACGTTAACCAATGTCCAACAACGAACTTCATTAGCAACCATTACTTTTAAAACAATTAAGTAGCTTAACTGTTGTCTGTGCGACAAAATAAAACGAACCTTTACCGTGACGAGAGCCGCTAAAAATAAATAAATACCGATCACCCGTTACACAGAGACCGGAGACAAAAATAACACAAAAATAACAGTTCGCTCGTTTCCGTAACCAAATAATTGGATCACAGCTGATCGCCCTTTGCCCGCCACGTGGTTGTCATGGTTGGATGACAATTACATGTCAATGGTCAGTCAATGGTGTTATTTTGACACTTTTCAGAGCAAATAACACCATTGACTGACCATTAACATGTCATTGTCATCCAACTATAACCGTTGACATTTAGTGGAATTGGCCCCCTGCAGGCATATTCAAGGACCTTCGATATTCGATATTCGACTCGGAATCGGAAAATCTGTCGAACACTTTCGAGATGGGCTGATGTTGGTGTCGAAAACTAATGTCATATGTGACATAAGGATTCGGAAAAATTTTTACTCGATCTGAATCGAACGGAAACGGTATCGAGCCTCCGTGAATACGCCTGCTGGTCAGTGTAACTCTCGTTCATTAGGGGACTTACACGAGTTGCTACGAATTCTGCATTTCGTAGGATCGATTTTTTCATTGCTTTTATCAAATAAAAAAAAACTTTTTTTTGTAGGTATTTGCAGATTACACTTTGAAATGTCAATATTCCAATAACAAGGCACTCTTAAGTTTTAACTCTAAATCTGTCCATGAAGATTGTCTAAACTCTAAATGTAGTAGTAAATGTAGTCTATCCATTTATTTGTGGTTAAAGAAACTTTATTTCTCATAAAGAATATTATTTATTTATTTATTTATTTATTGTAAGTCACAAATTTTCATAAAATAAAACAGAAGTAGGTACATTGTGACGTCCTGCAAGGGCACAGCAACATGCATAGTTGGGTCGTTTAACACATTCAAAAAACTATAACAAGAAACTTACAAGAAATCTATCTCCACCGATATACGAGTATATTATATATCATAGGTTCAACGGGACGGAAATCAGTTTGTATTCAAACGTTGAGGTAGTACGTAGCTATTTTAAGATATTTATTGATTGATATGTCTTGCAATAGCAAAGAGAATTGTTTAATTAAACTTCAAAAAAAAAACTTAAAACTGCACAAAATACACGAAAAGGATTATAAAACATGGTTTTTATCCTTTCTATGCAATATTGTAGTTGGTTTAAAAACTGTAGCCTTTCATATTCCGGTCATGAAGACGATTCAAACGACACCTCGCAGTTTCAAATCCGTCAATCAGTTTAAGCTACCAAATAATGGCAAGTGAATTTATGATATACAGAACATTATAATACGTATAACGTATTATAGTTACAAATGCAAAATGGATTCATAAAACCCAAAGATGCGTTGATGTCTTTTGTATGATAGACTAGCAAAAATGACACTTGGTGTATCAGGCAGAACTTTTACTCATAGTACTTAGAAGAACCAGTGCGGTACCCACGCTTCGGTCGAGAGCAACAAACCCCACGCGATGCGCGACACGAGTAGAGCATATAGTTGCGCGTGCGCAGCCCACCATCCTTGGCCGAATTCCTCGGCGCACCTGCAGCGCGGCGACTATCGCGGATGCCGGCCGATCCGCGATCGTAAACAAATAACGAGTTCGGAACTATGAATTAGCCGCAGATAATATGGCAGACTGGCCTTATCGATGGTGAACCTGTTGCTGAGATTAAGGTGGATCAAACTAAACCTGTTGTGGATATTTTGTGTGTAATTTTACTATTAATAACTCTTATAATTAAATCATGCAATAAATAACATTTATTACACAAAAAAAAACAATTTTGTATATTTACTAGTATGTTGCAATATGTTTCATCATCGTCATCAACTTGTAACAGCCCACTGCTGAGCTAAGGGTCTTTCCTCACACGTGAGGAAGTACCTATGGGCTATAATCTCCCACTCGAGCCCACCAGCAATATGTTTAGATACATTTAATTACCTAAATCATATCACTGAAGAAATGATTAGTTACTTTTATATTGCACTATCTATCCTATAATTCGAAGGAAGTGTGAAAGAGATCGTTAAAAGCGATCACCGCCCATTCTGATTAATCATCATCACTACATAGTATAAAATAAATTCGCTTTCTCTGTCCCTATATCCCTATGTCCCTTTGTATGCTTAAATCTTTAAAACTACGCAACGGATTTTGATGTGGTTTTTTTTAATGGATAGAATGATTCAAGAGGAAGGTTTTAGGCATTGCACCCGTGCAAAGCCGGGGCGGGTCGCTAGTTTAAACAATAAAAATATGTAGTAAAATATGAAATCATTAAAATATGAATATTGTCGGTCTGTTAGTCTACTTTATGTGTATGATCACTTGATCAAATTCATAAATCAGTGAAAACAAGAATACTAATACTTCAAATTCAACTTTTACAATTCGATCGTATCAGAGACCAGTTTAATCGTATCAATATCAGCGAAACTTTTATCAGACACTTTTCAACCCAATTTAAGTGTCTACGCTTAAATCTTGTGAAACAAGTTACAAATCAAACCCAATGGCTGGTAAGAGGCAATAAACTTCCTCGCTATAGAGAAGAGTAGTATACGAGAGTGCGCTGTAATGTGAATAGAAACTGGCGAGTGCGCACGCGTTTTCCGAGAAACGGAAAGAAAGTCGACGCGGCCGCGATGGTTGGCTTCTCTGTCTAGTACAGACCATAGGACATCGCTAAAACATGAGAGCAAGCTGCCCTTGAGTTTCTGCTGGTTCTTCTTGGGGTACTGCATTTGGAACCAGCAACTCGTCGGTGGAGATCTGCTGCTGTTTACATTTAGCCAATCTCTATGGACGAGTTTAGAGTGCCTTGTTATTACACCATTGACCTTTCTAAGTGTACTTTTTTGTTGTACCTACAGAAAAGAAATGATTTTTGACCTAAGCCCCGAGAGAGTAGGGGGCGGACTTGCACATCCACTCTGGATGCCCTGAGTAACAGAACATTGCTCTTTCTAAATAACCGCGCCTAATTCTATTAAAAAACTAAAATCTCCAGAATAAAAAACAGTAAGAGCAGTGATAGCCTTACGGTTAAAGAGCCTGCTCCTCATGATGATAATCAGTGAAGCTCGGGTTCGAATCCAGGCATGGACCAAAGAGTTTTTCAAAAAACTTACGTACATATTTATCACTATCTCGACGGTGAATTAAAACATCATGAGGAAACCCGCACGTCCCAGAATGACTGGATTTTATGATGTGAAAATTCTAAAGGTCATTGTCCCATCTCCAACGACTACTGGAATCGGTGCAATGTGACAGCATTTATGTTTCCTTGTTGCGTAAGTTGCGCAGTGACAGGCGGGGCAGGTGTCACCTCACGACTGCACTAATTCCACGCAACTATGCAAATAAACCTGTTGTGTGCCTTGCTGATACAGTATTGCATTACGATACGCATAGTGATGCATGCAGAATCATACTCTACGCTAGCAATGCAGGGAAACAATTTACAGTAGTAAAATCGGGGCTCTGTAGAATACCAGCGCTGCAGAAATGCTGCACGACATTATTTTAGCTTCAAGAGATTTTATGACGAGTCTACGCCAAGAGTGGGTAGGTAGTGTTTTTCGTGTGTGGTTTATCTTGGAGTGTAGTATTATAACCTATAATTTTTAGCTCTTCGCTCGGATTGCGCCAAAAGAATGTTAATGTTTTAGAAACCTTTTAAGTTTGTTCTACACACCAGTTTTTTTTTAATTAATGAATTACTTACTTACTTATCTATACTGGTTTCTTCTCCATATTAGGTAGATAATCATTTCTTTATTTGAAATAACAAAAAACTACATACTTATTTCAAAAGAATACAATGATTTTAATGGTATAGGTCTGTAATAAAGTACTTACTGTCCTATCTATTCTATCAGGATTTTGTCCTTTCGAAATTGAGAGCATTGCAAGAGCTGTGATTGCAGCTCATTTTATTCGTCTTTTGTCATCAAGAACATATTCCATTGCTGAGTCCACTTGCTAAATAGACCACGATGCTATTAAAATTATTTCCACAAATTGAAAGCCGCTATAAAATATGAAAATCAAACTGTAACGCAGAGCGTATTTTTATCAAATTACCTTAAATAGCAATCAAAGTACACCAAAACACCTTATTCAAATAAGATAGAGTACTATTTAGCTTGCGCGCCTTCGCACCGCGTTTGTTATGACATGAGCGTCACGCGCATGCGTGCCCGTTGCCATGGTAACTGGAGCGCGGTGACGCGGGATTAAATGAAGATGGCCGCCGATGATTAGAGCTTATCACGAACATTGCGTGCGCGGAGCGAGACAGAACGCACTCAGTGCGCAGACTAGATTGCAGCAAAGGTATAGTACGAGTAAAACCACCTCTTATCATCCAACAGCGGGTATTAGGTACACCGGCATTAATGTTTAAAAATGATTTTTGTAATAGTTTATTTAACAGTATGTTAGTGTTCTTCATGATTTTCAAATTGGAAACGTTCAACCAAATGTATATCGGACCGGACAATGTGAAAGATTATTTGACTCAAGTTTTTTGCTCCGATATAGGATATGGGTTCAATAACAATATCGGGTCATATTATCTGTAAATGCTTTTACCGATTGTTATAGGTATGGAGATTGTTGAATGAAAGTGATAGTTTTCATGAGCCGTCTTAACATTTGGAATCGGACACGATTTCGACGATGTAAGGGATGCTTAAGTAGGTATGGCAGTTTGGGTTCGTTCCTTCACCCGCTCACCCCGAAAGATTGCCGCCTTGATTGTACGGATATCTCGACTATGTTATTACTATCCACAAGCAAACAAGTTCCAAGTTCCATACGCGACGGAAAGGAAATGCCCCACATATTTAAACCTAATAATAACCACTGCTAAATGGCTACACACAATTTAACACAAGAAATCATCTACTAACAGCATTCTACAATTATTCCAGTGACATTTCATAGATAGACACGTTTATACTCTTACATATTGCACTAAATAAATGGTGACTATACCAGGTGTCTCGTTTTGCTAATTTAGGCTATTCGTTCTCTAAAAATGCTTACCTACTATATATTACCAATACCTACCCTATGACAGGTTCGTACGCTACTGAAGCTTTTTATTTTTAAGCCCTGACGAAAAACAGAGGCGTTGTATAAGTTTGACGTGTGTTTCTGTGTATTTGTATGTTTGTCTGTTCGCTCGTAACTCTCAAACGGCTGAACCGATTTCGAATTAGTTTATTTTGTTTGAAAGATGACTTGATCTCTTCAAGAAAATCTGTCCAGCCGTTTGTGTTTAAATATACTTATTGGGTCGGGGGTTTTTTAAATTATGAATTTATAGTTATTTATTTATTTGTTTGCCATTTGTTATAGCCATTTGCAATAGCCTTAAACTAAATTGTAATATAAGAATGCTATGCCAATTATACCTGTCAGCATTATAAAAATCAAGCACTTAAGTACGAATTCTTAAAATCTTGAACACGGACAACACATCTAACTCAGTTTATTTAGAATATCATTGATTTAACTTAAAATATCGTCTACTAACAGCATTCTGCAATTACCTCATGAATTTCCACGCTTCCGACACTCGGAGAATATATGATTTATTGAAAAACAGACTGTGCAGCCATTATTATAGATGCACTTATACGATGCAGGTCCTTGTCGCGCGGCGGCCCGTTTGACCGCCGCTAATTGCGCTTGCGCTTTCCCGCGGACCATTAGCGCGTTACCGTGCGGAATCTAGCCGCGAGTCGGGGGCGCTGAGTGGTCAATCTGGCTGGACCATTGACTTAGGAACCAATAGATATGTCATAATCAAAATGGTAAACAAAAACAGTAACCGACTTCAACGAGTAGCACTAAGAAGACTATTATTTGTATATTCAACATCTACCTACTGTTACTAAACCTATTACGCTAATAGCTTGTGATTTACTGAGGAGTTCCGTTCTCCACCTGAAGTTTTTTATCGGTTGTAGTTCCAGAAATTACCTTCAATAGGTTATAGTTTTTCCTCTTTAATATAGTATTAGTACAAATTAGACATACAAAACTGATTACAGTTACATCATGCATTTTGATAAAAATAGTGCTGGTATAAAATATTTTTTTTGTTCACAATATTGTTTAATGAATGAGTTCTTTTTTGGAAATTCATGATAACAAATTAGTTGGAATATTGTTTAGTTTGAACAAACGGTTACAAGTTTAGAACGTACTGGCAGCTGACATCACAGCAATCAAACTGCGTGACTTGTCCGCGACCTACGTGACACGAACGAATTTAATGGTGACGATAGTCGATTGTTTCTTTATGTAATGGCGGGTCAACTTGGCGACGATTAGAGCCTATTACCCGCCTATTACAAGGACGCGGCTACTTGCATAATGGTTGTACCTTTTGTTAGTTGTGTGTTATGGAACTAGCGACCCGCCTCGGCTTCGCACGGGTGCAATGCTAATACTAAAACCTTCCTCTTGAATCACTCTATCTATTAAAAAAACCGCATCAAAATCCGTTGCGTGTTTTAAAGATTTAAGCATACATAGGGATATAAGGACAGAGAAAGCGACTTTTTTTATACTATGTAGTGAAGAGTTCTGGCCACATTATTTACTTATAACTACCTGAAACGACAGACGTTGTCCTGTACAGTTGTCAAATATGTCAAACGCCATAATGTTACCTACATTAGAAAAGTTAAGGTCGTTAAGTTTTCCTAAATTTGCTAATGTTCCGGGCAACTTTATTATTTTTTTCTTTCTTATGAACCTTCTCCTGACAACGAATACAACAAAAAAAGAATTATCCAAGTTAGTCCAGCCGTTCACGCGTGACGCCGTGACCAAGGTGAATAGATTATCATTTTCATCGTACTACTAGGTATACTTATCGTTCATTTGTAACGTGTCTGCCTCATGAGTAAGTAACATCATCACTACCTTATGCCGTGGTCAGTCGGAGATTTCTAATACGGCGAGCAGAACAATTAAAACACACACTGCGCAAGTGGGCCGAGCGATTTGCGGCGGTTTAGGGCCCAGACTTTCTCCCATTTGAAATTATAATCCGCCGTTGCCAGTTTCCGCGGCTGCGTGTTTGACGACAGGCTTTGTCATTCAAATGCAACACTTAATTTGGGACGAGAGTAATGTCTCATTAACTTTCTTTTGTGCCGGAGATGAGGTCGTCGTAAAAATGTAATACCACATACCACACTTTTTTCAGTAACCATGATAATAATAATAATAATAATTATTATTATTATTATAAATAGACAAAACTTAGAGTTTAGAATTTATGTCAGGGTGTCAGATAACGTTTTTATCTGTGGTCTCATTTCAATTTGGTCCAGTCCTGACAATGGCGTCCTTGAGAAAACCATATAAGTTGATGACGGTTTTTTACTCTTTAGAGTTAAATATTATTCATATTAAGTTTCCCCTCCCGACCAGCAGACGTATTCACAGAGACTCGATACCGTTTCCGTTCGATTCGAGTCGAATCTATCGACATCCGAAACGAATCGATGGGCTGATGTTGGTATCTAAAACTAATGGCATATGTGACACCAACTATCATATGTGACATTAGTTTGTGACACCAACTGTCATATGTGACATTAGTTTTAAATACCAACATCAGCCCATCTCGATAGATTCGTTTCCGATGTCGATAGATTCGACTCGACTCGAACGGAAACGGTATCGAGTCTCTGTGAATACGTCTGCTGTGCCCCAACTGGAGTCTCCCACTGTACTTAGTCACGTTTCCCCTTCCACCGCCTGTACTATTGTGTACGTAAATAAATTAATGTGTCCAGGTGTCGGCCAAGCCAACTTAGAACTAACGCCCATTAACCCCATCTATTAGACACTAGTTTTCCCCCATATCGATGTTTAAGTCTATGCTCGGAGTCCCGTCTCTGCGCGGGCGCAACCGCCCCGGGCGGTGGAAGCGGCCGGCCCAACTTTCTCTGCACTTTATGGCCGGGGATAGAAACTCACTCTGCTCGTGTATGGTGCTTCGAAAACTACACTTTACCATATACATCATTTACCTTTATATCATAATATTTTAAAACCACGTGTAGGCTCGTACACGTTAATCTCTGAAACAGTCCAACCGACGCCTAGGTAAATAAAAATAATATATATAATTGCAAAGATCTAGATTAAGGTGAAGTTGTTTAACGGATTCTATTTATATTTTAGATAGCTGTGTATCACAACTTCTCCCGCGTAAGTCCCGTTCCAATGAAAAAAATATAGGTCATAATAAGTATCTTATTTAAAAAACAAGTGGACGAAATTTATATACATACATACATATAATCACGCCTCTTTCCCGTAGGGGTAGGCAGAGACCACTTCTTTCCACTTGCTACGATCCTTACATACTTGTTTCGCGTCGTCCACTTTCATTATTCCTTTCATACGCTTTTCGGTTTAGGGTACTCTTGACCTGGCCTTTTTGCAACGAAATTTCGTCCCAAAAAAAAAAATAGGAAATTTTTTATCTGTAATTATTGTAAATGAATATGTAGGGGAAACAGGAACGCCATCTATTATGATATCTAGAACTAATGAGCCATGTCGCAGCGACGCCGTCTAGTATAAGAAGATGGATCTAATTGTTGTCAGTGTTACTATGTTAATTAATTGGATTATAATGTCAAGTTCACACTTGACAGGAATCGATTAGAAGAAATTGCAACCCAGAATAGTGTCCCGGATCCCACTTCTGATGACGGCGGAGGGGCCCCTGCTCGCTACACTACATCACTCATTACAATATTAATGATACTCAGAGGTCTCCCGCGCATCAGAAGTATTCAGGATAGCCGAGCCGATTTCCCCTACAAATATATTATATATATTGTTTGTAAATAAATGTTCTTTTGAGAAGTAAAAATAAAATACTAGCGGCCATATTTCGATAGGCACCCTGTTAGATATATATTTTCCTAATCATAAATCTGCGTAAGAATTAGGTTTGTAGCAAATACTCGATCTCTACACTAATTCTGCAGGCTGATCTTAGGCTATAAATATAATATAGTACCCAAAGAGATTTAAATATAATAGGGCATAGAGAGGGCATTGGGAATATTTTCATACAAAACTTTGAAGCCTACGTCCTTCTTGTCATGTCAGTTAGTATGAACGCGAGCTGTCATTCGGTCGAAATTGTACTAGACTTATTCCACTTGGAATAACTTTTGACTTCAAATTTTACTCGCTTTGTCCCCTCTATGCCTTATTATATTTTAATCTCTTTGATAGTACCTAATCCAGTCGGTCGGCGGTCTCTGCGGAGATTGCTTCCTCGTCGTAAACTGCAATACTACCGGCTAGTTGACCACTCTGGTGAATATGTTAAGGAAATATTTTATGGTTTTCACTCGGTATCCAGTTGCCATGTCCGCTGTGTAATAACGTGAGTGTTTTATGGATCGCTTTCGCATGCAGTAACAAACTACAATGAGCTACGCCGTATTCCTAATGGTTTGGTAGCAATGTGTTATTTCTATTGGTGGTGTGACCCTTTCTTCTGAGGCGGAGGTCGCGGCTTCATTGCCTTCCGACGCCACCATTTGTGTGTTGGTTTCGTGTCTGGAAGGTCAATGTATTTTTAAACCGACTTCAAAAAAGGAGGTTTCTCAATTCGACCGTTTTTTTATGTATGTTCGCGAATAACTTCGTCGTTTATGAACCGATTTTGATGATTCTTTTTTTGTTGGAAAGGAGATATCCTAAGGGTGGTACGATCGGGGTATGATGACGGCATCCCAGATAAGCCGAGGGAAACCTCCGATCATTCTTTTTGACTTTTTTTAGTTTCTCGCTTGAAGTCGTTTTTTTGTTAAAAACTATAGTACATAACTTTAAATAACCATTATTTTTTATATTGCCTAATCGGCAAGGGTTATATTCCCTGAAACCCCTAAATGTGATGTTGATAAGCCGATTGACGACCCGTAGTGATGTAACATGCCTCACAATTAATTCTGTGGCTTGTAGGTCTCCCTTCGACGCGATGTTTCGTTTCGCACAGAAATTCGTTGGCTATGTATAGTTAGAAGTTCTTTTTCTAAAAGATTTGAAATAATATTCTAAGTTTCTTGAACGCAAGCTCGCTGGGAGATGCTAGAAGCCAGCGTGTGCGCTGACTGCAGTCAGGAATATTAAACTGAGTGGGTTGTCAATCTACAGACGGGCAGACATTAGACGGTCCGCCAATTACATGTCGCTGGTTGAGAGTATAAGTAAATAAGTTGCTCCCAGGTGGCCTCGGCAATAGGTTTCAATATAGTTATTGGAAAATAAAGTTAAGTATTTCTAGACAGACGCGGTCGCCGCCTAAAATTTACTTTAATGTACAATACACAATTTTATTGCACACATTATAAGACTAATGTGGGTATATCCAGTATAATGGAATACCTCTGCCTACCCCCTCGGGCATGAAAGGCGTGAGATTATATATATTTATATTTTATAAGACAAAAGGAAGTCTTGAGGAGGCATGTCTCCTGTGAACAAGATATTCCCTTTTCACGATGGAGGAGCATTCCACCTCCGCTCCGCCATCCTCCTAACTTGCTGTGTGTTTGCTTGCAGTCCACTGTATGATTTCGTTATTCATTCTTTCATGGATAAACAAATAGTTATCTAAGGAGATCGTAGTTTTGCAGTGGTCAGTTTGGGATTAAAGCTGATGCTTAATTATAATCAATGTTAAATTGAATGCTGATGTCTATTTTTGCATCTTAAATAACTTACAAGATATGACTTGAATTGATTATCTCAAAACTAACAATTAATAGTTACATAAGTCACGTAATCTTTGCAAGCGGACAATCAAAACATCGATTTCATTATCGAATACAGAGAAAGGGCGGACATTGTGACAGACGGACTAGAAGAAATTGAACACGCCTACGCAACGAAACTTTTGAAACAATACACTTACGTAAACCAATCAAAGCAATCATGGGCGTAGCTAGGGGGGGGGCCAGGGTGGGCCGGGCCCACCATAGAAAGCTGTTGGCCCACCCTAGAAAAATACCCTTTCTCTTACATAAAATAATTTCATCCTTAAATACCGAAACCGAACACCGTCTTAAAAAGCTAAAGATAACTGAAATCCATACTTGATACCTATCTTAGTTGCGCATGCGCCGATAGTCGTGACTACCTTGCTGTGCGGCCGGCGGATTCATGTCTGGGACCATGGCCCCCCCTAGGAAAAATCCCTAGCTACGCCAATGAAAGCAATGAAACTATAGTTTCGAAAGTAATAGATGGTTTTTGCTACCGATACCAGCACTTCCCGAAAGGCGATACGAGGAAAGGTAGTTAATGAATCCGCAAAAACAGCCGAATGAAAGTTGTTGCTATCGATGGTTTATGGGTCAGTGCGCTGATTGGCCGTGCGCACACGCAGAGATTGGACGGGCTATGGTGATTTATGAGTTACTAGAGGGCCGGCTTCGTAAATGCGCAATGGTTTTATACAAAACTTGTCATGACAACATTTGTAACGATGAAGTCTATTAAAAAAAACTGATATAAAAAAATTATATACCCAAACTGAGTGCCCGGATGGTGAGAACTTTAAAATAATTATTGTAACATCATATTAAAATATTACAAAATCAAGCTAAATTGGCAGATCCGTTCTCAAGTGATGATCTTTGCGGCAATTTATTTTTATTTATAAATATTCGACACTAGTTTCGTTAAGACATTAAGCCATGTCAGTTAGGAGTCCACTAGCCTAATACCTCTCGGCTCGCGTGGGATCTTAGGTCCCATATTTTCTCATGTTTGAAGACTCTTAGCTCAGCAGTCGGCTGTTACGGGTTGATGATGGTGACACCAGTTTTGCCTCTTTACAATGCATCCTCTGATGACTTGACAGCTCTGATAATTGCAAGGATTGTGAATTACTATAGCACAGGACTTTTTCCGCTCCCTGGAATAAAAAGTAGCCTAAGTCAGTTCCTGCTTCTCCAACTCTCTCTATGTAAAAAAATATAAAACCCTCGACATTAAAAAAACATATACACACAAACAGCTGGACAGATTTTCTTAAATAAGAACACTCGATTATGTCACCTTTCAAACAAAAAATAACTAAAACAAAATCGGTTCAGCCGTTTCGGAGCTACGAGCTAGCAGACAGAAATACAGATATACAGAAACACACGTTAAACTTATAACACCACTCTGTTTTTAGTTGGGGGTTAAAAAATACATTGATCCGTGAAAGAAGTAGAAACCAAGAAACTCTTGTTTTAGAAGTAGCATTATCTACTATATAAAAATAAGAGCAGTGATAGCCCGGACGGTTAAAGAGCCGGCCGAAAATCAGTGAGGCTCGGGTTCGAATCCTGGCATGTACCAATGAGTTTTTCAAAACTTACGTACATATTTATCACTAGCTCGACGGTGAAGGAAAACATCGTAAGGAAACCCGCAGATCTCAGAATTAATTCTGAGGCATGTGTAAATAGACCCGGTCCGGCGATGGGCTCACCACCTATCACGTTTAGGGGTCCAATGTATCTCGTGAAATGTGGGTATATCCAGTAATGGAATACCTCTGCCTACCCCCTCGGGGATGAAAGGCGTGAGATTATATTATTATTATTATTATTATAAAAATAAGTCGGGTTTTCCTTCCTGACGATTTAACTCGAGAACGGCCGGACCGATTTTGATGAAACTTTTTGTGTGGGTTCGAGTGGGTCCAGGGATGGTTTATAGCAAAGAAAATTCAGCATTTCACCCGTGCGAAGCCGGGGCGGGTCGCTAGTATTAGAATAATAATTAACATTTAGTAAAAATGTATCTGTAAAGAGTTCAAGGTCTGCTCGTGTGGCAGTGAACATTGTTCGCGAAGCAAACAGCCAGCAAGACAATAACAAATAAACAATGGCGGGTCGCTGACCGCGCTGGGAAAGCCGAGCGGTGGGGTGACCACGAGCTCGGCCTGTTGCGGACTTTCCTTAGGGTTATTATTCGAAGAATAACATCTACCGGTTCCATCTAAGAATTTTCCTAGTAAAACATAATGTTTCTAACTTGTTTTTTATAAAGGTCTATAGACAGGCCTGTTGACGGGATCAGGTGGTGGTAGTGAACCTGCTATCGGAGTCAACCGTGTTCATAAGCATATTTTCAACCGACTTCAAAAAAGGAGGAAGTTATCAATTCTACTGTATGTTTTTTTTATGTTTGTTACCTCGGAACTTTTGACTGAATGAACCGATTTTGATTATCCTTTTTTTATTTGAAAGCTGGTGCTTCCGTTGGTCCTATTTCAATTTGGTCTAGTTCTGACAATGGCGTCCACGAGAAAACCTTACACTTTATTTGATTTCGTGTCTAGGTGTTTTATAAAGTATATTTTTTGTTTGTACCCATCTCACTGGCTTTTCCTGGAATTAAATAACCGTGTGTGAATTATTTCACAATTTATTTAGCGTTTAGTAAATTATTGAATTTGTTCAATATTTTTCTTCCATTAATACATATCTACTAGTATTTAGTATGATATAAAACACTAGCAGAACTAGTATGAAATATAATTTCACTCAAGCATATAGCCGGGACATTCCTCGATGGGTCCTCCAAATTGGTAGTATCATGGTCACTTAACAGCTGAAACTTTTTGCGAGCGTTTGGCAGCAAGTGCATTCGCGGGAAAAACCGTCATTGTTCAATCAATCGATGACACTACAAAGAAACAAGAGAGGCTTTTGTTTGTTGAGAATATTAATATTGTTACCTTATTATATTAATTAAATTGTTACTCGTAGATTAACGTCATGTAGTTTTCACCAGCACAGTATGCATTTATTTAAATTAGTTACTCACTACTTATTCAATCATATGTTTTACGGAGGACTAAACGTGATAGGGTGAGACAATCGCCGGACCGGGGTGGTGTTGATAATTATGGATGATTCAATTTCCTTTATTTGCTTGTATTATTAAGATGTCCAAACCTCTTGCAAAACATACAGTTGCGTGTACCGCTACTTAAGACAATGTCGCCCGCGACAAGCTTTATTTCATGTGAGTTTTGCTCGTACCAATTATGTTAAATACACATTTTTCAGACGGGTCTGCAAATATTTTAATGATAACTTAATAATTGATGTTGATCCTTTTCACGATTCTTTGCATACCATTAAAAAACGTGTTAGGTCCAAGCTGTTAACAAAGTAAATTGTATTCGTACTTATCACAGAATTGAAAATTGTATTACATACAATAATGTTCAAATTAATTAGGTCCGACACCGCCGCTTGTATTCTATACTATGTTAAAATTATTTTAAGGAACCTCCAGGTCTGTTGTCATACCTAACTTATTCGTTTACATGTTTGTATACGACTGTATGAGTTCTAAATAAATAAAATAAAATAAAAATAAAATAAATTACAAATAGGTAATTTAGATCTATGACATGTGATGTGACACCATGTAAGGGCACCGCAGAGCTAATGGAAAGATTGGCTGCATGATAATAATTATAAAATTAGGTATAATAAATTCTAACTTCAAAATTAACAACACAACTTCTAAAATCATTCACTTAACTTATATAAGTAAATTTAGAATATATAAGTGAAATTTATCTATTTATAATAATAATAATATATTTTTTATTTGCAAGAAAACAGTAAAAAAGGTCTTAATAATTAATATTTAGTACAGTGTTTTCAGCAAGAAGAACAAGCATGCAAATTTATAAGATTTTATACAATGTCAAAGAATTATTAATAATACTGAATGTCAAAGGAAAGATATGTCAATATGAAATTAAACTAAAAAAATAATAATAATCATAATAATATTATTATATAGATAGAATGTCAAAACTTATGGTCTAGAAATTCCTTATTACTATAAAAACAGTGTTCTAGCAGCCACTTTGTCAAATTTAATTTGAGTGATACTTTATTCATATTTTTAAATTGGACTGGAAGTTTGTTATATAATATAATGCACATGTTAAATATATTCTTTGTATAAATGAATGTACGTCTTTGGGCAGGAGGCTGACATAGTAAGTTCTTTAACTTTTCTCTTATTGGCCTTTGACTGACATCGCCTCGGGTTCTCCAGTAGTGTGGATTGGATGCAACAAAAACACAAACGTCTCTTATGTACATACATGGTAGTGGCAGTATGTTAAGTTTTTTAAACAGCGGTTTACAGCTCTCATCCAATTTTGCGTTGCATATTGCACGTATGCACTTCTTTTGTAATTTGAAGACTCCATCCACATCTACTGAGTTACCCCAGAGTATCAGACCATAGCTGAGGACAGACGACACGTACCCGTGGTAAGCAGTTAAAGCAGCTTCTTTGGATATGCTTTGTCTCAGTTTTCTCAATGCAAAGACGAAGCGATTCAATTTGCTACAGACTAAATCAACGTGAGCTTTCCAATTTAGATGTTTGTCTATCATAATACCCAAGAATTTAAGTTTTTCAACTTCTGCTACAATTTTATTATTATAATTGAGCTGCATGGGTGTAGTGCTTGAGTTATAAGAACGAAACTGCATGAAACTAGTTTTGTCAATATTTATTTGCAGCTTATAGACCTGTAACCATCCAATTAAGTCCTCAAGAGCACTACTAGTATTTGATTCTAGCCTATCTCTGTCTTTACATTCAATAATTAATGTAGTATCATCAGCAAATTGAAGACATTTTTGATTAGTTGATCCTGGTAGGTCGTTTACATATAAGACAAACAATAATGGCCCGAGTACACTGCCTTGGGGTACTCCAGCATTGTTCTTCCTATAGTGGGATCGGTAAGTCTGTCTCGTAATACTATTATTATATTTACTTAATTTTTGAAATTTCTGTACATTGTTTTCTGTTTTTGAGGAAACTGTCCAACCAATCAAGCGCCCTGCCTCTAATACCGTATGCGTCAAGTTTTTTAAGCAATAAGGAGTGATCCACAAAATCAAAGGCCTTGCTCATATCCAAGAACAGAGCTAAACACAGTTTATTATCATTAAGGTTTTGAGTAACAATACGCACTAATTCAAAGCATGCGTGAACTGTCGATAATCCCTTACAGAACCCGTATTGTTCTGGTCGAATAATGTTGTACTTGATTAGAAATTCATTTAATCTTGTTTGCATTGCTCTTTCAAAGATCTTAGATAATATAGGGACCAATGATATGGGCCTATAATTTGACGGATCTAAATCATTTCCTTTTTTATGCAGTGGTCTGACAACACTAATCTTTAGTCGCTCTGGGAATACCCCTTCTATAAAAGAGAGGTTTACCACATGTGCTAGAGGATAACATATGCAAGAGGCACACGACTTGAGTATCCTGGTGATTATGTTGTCATATCCACAAGCATTACTATTTTTTAATGACATAATAATATTATAAATTTCTGATTCCGTCACTGGTCTCAAGAATATAGTGTATTGATTGAATGATTCTCTATTTAATTTCATATTATTATCATTAGGACTATTATTGTGAGTATATGTCAGATCTATAAAATAATTATTAAAAATGTTACAAATGTCAACGGGATTTGAAAATTCTATATCATTAAATTTTATTTTATATATATTATTATAATGCATGTCATTTGAAATTGATGAGGAAATAGTGTTCCAAGTTGCCTTGCACTTATTCTTATGTTTTGCTATGTATTTACAATTTTTTAATCTTTGAGCAATTTTGATACATTTTTTCAGTACACAGTCATACTCTTTGAATTTTTGTTTGTTTGAATTTTTGTTGTAATTAAATTTCCTATATTTTAAGTAGAGAGAGCGTTTTGTTTTGCATGATTTTTTTAAGCCTTTACTTAACCAGCGCAAGTTTTGAGTCCTACTATTAATCTTTACTTTGACCGTCGGGAAACATAAATTATAGAATAGACACACTAAATCGTAAAACAGTTCAAAAGCAGTCTTAGCATCTTTGCAATCTATTACTTCTGAAAATGACAAAGCCGAAATACATTCCTTAAACTTTTTTATATTTTTGGCATTGTAGTCTCTTTTATGCTCAAACCAGGTGGTATAAGCTTTTACTTTATTTACATCAAAAGTCAAGGTCTGTGCAGTCTCATGATCTGACAGTCCTAAATGTAATACATCTGCCTTGACAGACTTTATATTGCTAGCTATCATGTCAATACAAGCTTGTTTTCTAGTTGGAGATCTAATATGTAACTCAAAATTATAATTAGAAAGAACACTTTGCAACTCTTTAGCATAAGTGTCTTGTTTCAGTAGGTCAATATTCCAGTCCCCGCATAAAACTATTTTTCTGGTTTTATATTTAAAAGTTAACATCTCTAACATTTTTTCTAATTTATATAGAAAAACACCTATATGTGCCTTTGTTTTTTTTTGGTATTCTATAGATGTTAATAACAATGAGACCAATTCCTAAAATTTCAGTTCCGCAACACTCAAAGTAAAAATCATTTCCAAGATTTGAAAAAATATCTAACTGCTTGCAGGCAATGTGATTTTTAACCAAAATCACACTCCCACCTCTACTTTTTTTACGACAATACGATGTAGCCAATTTAAATCCATTTATCTTTATATTGGGTTCAGAGCCTTGTTTTACAAAAGTTTCACACAAACATACTATGTCAACGTCCCTTCCATATTCCCTCAACTCCTGTAATGTAATATCCAAAAGGTCTAATTTATTACAAAGACCCGCAATGTTTTGGTTGAATATTATTAAATTTTCATGATTTTCAGTGTGAGGGTAGTTTTGTTTCTTTTTACTTCTAACAGACCTATTTATAGCACTGTTAGGAATGATACAAGTCAATTTATGTTTAGTCACGAAAAAAAATTATAATAACTAGCTAAATAGTCAATTTCAGAATTTATTTTTAAAACACCGGGGGTTGAGGTAAATGGCAAGTGAGAGCTGCCGTGGCTTTTAGAAGGGGTATCAATTAACTTACCATTTTTATATTGCTCTGCAAATTTTTTCATTTCGTTTTTAAATGCATATGAATTTAAGTATCTATAACGGCCTACATTTAACAATAGTATATTACAATCACAAAATTTGTGTAATGCATTACAAAGGTTGGTAAACAAAACATACGGATCTTTATCGTTGCAACCCACAGACAAAATAATAATATCATCCTTTGTAATTATATTTCTCACTCTGTGCAGGTCCTCAAGAATGTGGTCACTTCTTGCTTGTGGTCTAACCATTGACGAAACATTGTAGAAGTAGAGTAAGCAGAATATTATTATTATTTTCTATTCTTTATTATTATATTATGATATTGAACATTGATGGGTTCACCACCTATCACTAGGGATCCAAAAACATAATGGTGAAACGTGGGTATTTCCAGAAACGGAATACTTCAGCCTACCCCCTCGGGGATAAAAGGCGTGAGATTTTTTTTTATTTCAAATCGCGTAACCAAAAATGCTTACGGAAGAGTATAATCCAATCTAGTAAGGTCAATACTCAATTGGTATGTAATATTGGTTACTTAAACTTTAAACGTGTTAATTGATAATTGCGTAATTCCAATAACCCAACACAGCAATAGAGGATGACACGTAATACACGAGTATGCAAAGATTGCGTCACGTGAGTATTGGCCCAGAGACAATGCTGAGTTGTATTCGATTAAATTGTAGTACATAAATGTTTACAGGTTAAATATAGCGTACCGAAAGCTAATCAAGGTTATTCTTCTGTTGTCCAAAATGCTGTGTTCATTACAAAGAAAATATACTTACACTAGCTTTTACCCCCTATTTACCCACGTTTATTTCACCCCCTAGGGGTTGAATTGTGCAAAATCCTTTGTTAGTGGATGCCTGCACTGTATAAGCTATCTTTGTGCAAAATTTCAAGTCTAAGGACCCAGCGGTTTGGGCTGTGCGTTGATACATCACCAATCAGTCAGTCAGTTTATCATTTTATATATGTAGATTTCACCCGCGTAGTTCCCGTTCCCGTGGAAAACGGGAATATAATATAACTAAGGCATATTCTAGCTCTCCATTGGTGAAAGAATTTTTAACTCGGTCCAGTAGTTTTTGAGTTTATTCGTAACAAACATACAAAAATACAAATGTACAAATCTTTGCTCTTTATAATATTAGTATAGATAAAAATGTCCTCCAAAGAGGAACCGTGTGGGACAGTGTCCACAAGACTGGCCGCATTCCCTCTCTGGATAGCTAGGCTGATCCTTTGACAGAGATAGCTGCCAGCCCTCTGGTCGTGTTAATTAAAATTAAAAGAATAAAAAAAAACGGCCAGTCCGATGGTTTCGTCCCACCACACAATATATTTGTTGTGTGTTAAGTTTATGGATTTATCAAAAAAATGTGTTTAAGTTCAGGATTATTAGTGCAAGTCTGACTCACACTTAGTCGGTTTTTATTATTGTAAATTTCACTTTAGAGTTTTCAATACAATCACGCACAAATTTTACGCTTGTATGAATTACCGTTTTGACGATAGAGTAAAAACAAGAACATTATTGATACTTTCGATTATTTGTTAGGATATCAAATATTCTATGAAAACTACCGACTAACTATTACAGAACAATATACACAGCCCTTTAAAGGACAGACAGATGCACAGCGTAGGCTTCCTGTCCTCTATATACGGAACCTAAACAACTCAGCAACAACTAATTTACGGATCTCTATATCGGCACGTAATCGCACCTAATTAACTAACTAACTTATTCACTTGCCACAAAATTACAAACAAACATGTACTACTAAGACATGAGATTGAAAAGAGCTTGCCCTTGAGTTCCTTGCTGGTTCTTCTCGGGGTACTGCATTTGGGACCAGCAACTAGTCGGTGGAGATGGGCTGCTGTTTACATTTAGACAATCTTCATGGACGAGTTTAGTGTGCCTTGTTATTAGACTATTGACCTTTCTACGTGTACTTTTATACTTACCTACAAAAAATAAATGTTTTTTGACTTTGAAAAGTAAATAAAACTGGATATACCCACATTTCACGAGATATATTGAACCTCTAAACGTGATAGGTGGTGAGCCCATCGCTGGACCGGGTCTATTTACACATGTCTCAGAATTAATTCTGAGACCTGCGGGTTTCCTCACGCTGTTTTCCTTCACCGTCGAGCTAGTGATAAATATGTACGTAAGTTTTTGAAAAACTTATTGGTACATGATAGGATTCGAACCCGAGCCTCACTGATTTTCGGCTAGCTCTTTAACCGTAAGGCAATCACTGCTCTGCTGCTTTTTGACTTTGACTTTTTATTCAAATGTCCACTCAGTCGCTTGTCACTAATGCAATTTAAATTTATGTATTTTTTGTTTTATGTAAGCCCAGCGCACACGGAAGACATTCTCTCTCGAGTTGTCACGGCTAAAGTTGTTTAATTTGATTGTCTTCTTATTGTTTCGTATATTCGGCGATGTTCGTCCCAGTTTCTGCTTACCCCAGATAGGCGCGCTTTTATGTGCTATTGTAATTATAACTATTAAGCATCATCTCGCGACAGATAAAGTGGTTTCCCACTATTGTACATTTTGCCTAATTTTTGTTTAATGGATTCTACTTTTTGTTTTATACGAGCCGAGAAAGTGGTCTTGTTTTTTAGGCAGAAATTATACAGATGGCTGAACTATCTAGTTGATAGTAAAGAGTATCTCATGTTTTGGCTGTTTTTTGTATCTAAGAGGCTGTCTTTTAGTAAAAAAAATATGGGATCTGGAAAAGTTAACATTTTCCATACAAAATTCTTATTCCTATTTTATACCTTCAGATATTTGATGAATTTTCTAAAACCTTTTCTTTGTTATATAAGGAACTCTTTTACCTAACGTGTTTCGACTTCTACTGTGTTGAGAAGTTTCTTGCCACGCTTCTTCTCCTCAACCATAAATACATGCTGAAGCGGTGGGGTTGAAATAACGTTCAATAGGTGGACTTGTAAATCCCTACTTTGAATAAATTTTGACTTTGACTTTTTGACATTTTGACTTTGACTCTAGAACCATAGGCTTAATCTGTACGCTGTCATTCAGATAATGTTAACAGTTTTAAATTGCCGTATATAAACTGCCCATCGACTGTACTGTCAATCGTCAGAACCTGTGTAGTCCGTCCTTTAGATCGAACGAGGAAGTTTAATTAAGATTGCGGTGTCCATCGATCAGAGTAATCACAGGATTGTCAGGTACTCGTATTGCGCAACACGCGGTTGCGGAGAAAGTGGCCGCGTGGACTTCCATTGAGTTTGGAAAGGATGCGCCGCGGCAGCGTAAAATCTATGTTTATTGCTATTTAGCAAAGATATTAAACCATAGATGAGTTATATTCATTTGCGCGCGTTTGGATATTGTTTCACTATAAGTAGGTTCAATATATACGTATTTATCTTTTAGCGTATTTATAGGATACATCAATGACGTATTTTTCGCCCTCAAACTGTTATGCAGTTTGGCGATACCTTACTAAAATGTTATTTGTAGTACCTGTTCTGTAGAAATAAATAATTTTAGTTTATTTAAATTTATTTATTTGGAGAAAAAACAGTACATAGTGTATGAAAATTCTTGTAGAATATGTATTTCACTTACTTAAGTAACACTATGCCCATGGTCATTTCTCGCTAAGATGTAACAAAGAAAAACTTAAAGTCATCCAGTTAGAATTTTAAACGATAGAAATGCAAAGTTCGCGCCAAAATTCACCCACCAACCTATAATCATAGAGGTTCATGGTGTTTAATATAATATGAGAGTTATTGTAATAATACTTCAGAAAAGTGGTGACTATAGAACGCCTAAACTTGTTTAACTTTATTTAGATTCACATCCTAGGGACTTCCTACACATTATTGGCCACTCTGACAAATTATAAGACACTTTTGGGAAGTAACCGCCGGCAACTCGTGCGCACCGCGCGGCATGTCGCCGGACCGCTTTCCGTTTCTACGCAGTGAGAGTGCGCGCGCGCGCAGTACCAATGCTCGTTTGAGGAACCGGTGCAGTACCATGCACACAAATTTATTTATTTATTTCAACGACATACACATCAGTTAACTATCAGTAAATTATATTAACAGATACAACATAAATTATATTAACATATTAAAATAATTATTGAAGGTATAGTTCTAGATTGTTTTAGAAATGTTGGAATGTTGGAATGTTGGCTTCGCTCAGGAATGGAACCCGCGACCTCCGGCTCAGAAGGCGGTTTTTTGGGGAAAAAAGTAGTATATGTTCTTCCTCAAGTTACAAACAGCTATCATCCTCCCAAATTTTATATTTGTAACAGACAGACTTCGTTCTTAGGCAATTATACTATTAGCAGTGATTTTGTTTAAGCTGTTTTATTTTTATTTTTCTATTTCTGAAAGTGCCCACTTTTCACGTAAACTGTAGGTACATTTTTGACTGTGTTAATTGTGTCCCTTTTTTTTCCAGGTAAGTTTACCAGCATCCTAGACATTGACAGAAATCTGACGTAAGTGGACGCAGACATAATGCTAATACATTTCGAGTGGTGCATCTCACGATTACGTAAGATGACGCTATAATCTTATTATTACAGTAATTTTGGCACCGGAAATTGACACGTGAATTACTATTATACCAACTCGTAGCATTATCATTACGGTTGATAGCAGTCATAAGTGCAGTTGGCAAGAATTCAATGGAACGTTTTGCCAGTGCATTGTGCAACGGCCCAGGATTGCAGCGTGACCGCAGCTCTGCGGTCTCCGCAAACTGCCACAGATATGAAAGTTAAACACAAAAATAATATTAAAATTCATAGGGACCGGGCGCTATTTATCATATTAAAGAACGACCCTTAGCTCAGCTGTGGGCTGTTACGTGCTGATGACGGTGAAGCGTTAGTTCGTTATGCTTTACTTCTACATAATAAATAAATAAATTTTGGGACACAATTCACACACGGTTGTTTAGTCCAAAACTAGGCAGGGCCTGTGCTATGGGTACTAAACAACTGATAGACATACTTAAATAATTATTAAACGACCATACTCGAAGCCAACATACATGTTCATGCACACAAATGTTGGCCCCGAGCGGGGATCGAACTACCAACTGAGCCAACAAGCCCGTCAATAATAATAATAAAAGGATATTTTACGAACACGAATGACCCAAACTCCCTCTATTAAAATAAGGCATAAGTAGCACAATCATGCACAAATTACCTAAATGACCGAAACGTGCTTCGCTTCTGAATGAGGCATCCTCAACGTAACTTCAAAGTTCTGAAGCTCACGAGTCCAAGGTGATGTAGACTTTTCAAATGTAATATCAGACCTCACTACCCGCGTACTGAAATGAATTCAAGCTTCCGAGTTCCACCAAAATGTGTTAAATAGTTGTGTAAAAGAAACCACGCAAGAAATTCTGTGTAACTCGATATAATTAAGAGCTAGTATTTTGCTTGCAATTCAGTGCATTACTAAAGCTACCTCTCTCACTTAACAGATTGCATATTGAAGTACATAATAATATGCTTTGTTACTCGACGTTTATAAGTACTTATACTACTCAAGTCCACCGCGTATTGGAAGATAGGTAGATTATACTGCCTATTCAAATCAGTTACTTTTTATGATCCGTCAAAACGAAAGTCATCTATTATATGGAAACAGTACATAATTTTGAGTGCTGAATCGCTTACCTTTTTTGGTTGTTTTATCATTGTAAAATTTGTTAATATGATAGAGATATTATTTTTAATAAAATATTCGAAACAGTTAAATACCGTATTGTTCAAGTAAAGGTATTTCTTGGCTTAATATAGCGACTTTCGTTGTGCGTGAGCCATTAAAAAACCCAACCAACTGCCTATTACTTAACAAAAACAACTCAACAGAACCTGTCAATCAGACGAGGCGATCACTCGTAAACACAAGACTTTCGCCTTGACATCGACTGTCCACAATATCATTAACTTGTAGTGTCACCGACTGTCCCTTTATCCCTACTATACGCCGGCACGGCACCGGAAACCGTCGAACGACATGTCACGTCACTTTTGACAGGTGTCACGCCGCCATGTTGCGTCACAGAATGCGCGGCTTGGTAATGAACGAAAAAACGCGGGAAACGTCTCTGTGTTGCCATTACCAAGCATTGTGTCTGGTGAAAGAGTTCTGTTTAGAAAATGTGTAATTTGCGAAAAAAGTCTTGTAGCTCGTGTAAATAGGTGTAAGACTTGTGTTGCGTGTGTTGTCGCACTTTTTAGGTATCCAACGGGTGCCAAGTTGATCTTATTCTAAGCTTTTGTTGTCTGTCCGTCTGTCTGTGATACTGATAAGGCTGTATCTTTTAAACCGTAATAGGTAGACACTTAATTTTCACAGCGTAGGTCCTACTTCTAAACCTAGTACTCAAGATGCTAAAACAAAAAAGCAATAAATAAAAAAAAATGGAAATTAGGGGCTCGGGTACAAGAAATGAAATTGAACTGTGTATTTCTATGACCGCCATAGCAACCAAAAATATAAAAAATGTGTGTGCTTTTATTGTACTTTGATACAAAACCGACTCGCACTGGGCCCGTTTTCAGGGTTCCGTACCCAAAGGGTAAAACGGGACCCTATACTAAGACTCCGCTGTCCGTCCGTCTGTCACCAGACTGTATCTCATGAACCGTGATAGTGAGACAGTTGAAATTTTCACAGGTGATGTATTTCTGTTGCCGCTATAACAACAAATACAAAAAACTGAATACAAGAAATATTTAAGGGGGCTCCCATACAAGAAACATGATTTTTTTGGCCTGTTTATTCATAATGGTACGGAACCCTTCGTGCGCGAGTCCAACTCGCACTTAGTATTTTTTTTATAACTTTTCGTATGTCAGTGAAAGATCATTACTCAGTACCGCCTATGGGAAACGCATGTGATCGCTTAATGACCGCTGTATGGCAAAATTACACTTTCTTGGGCTCACGGGGCTGTGTGTCCCATGAAAGAGGTGGTTTCTTTGAAATTCTTTCTGAATGCAATAAGCACGATGCATCTAAAGGATTCCGATGATTAACGTACACTTGCTAACGATACTTTATAGTATTTATAGCGCTTAGCACCTTTGCCCGTACATGAGAAAATATAAAAAAAGTCAAGCCATTGAAACGCATAATTGAGCTGCAAATCTGCAATTTCTTATATTTATGCAAAAATTGTATAGCACTAGCTTTTGCTCTCGACTTCCCCTTCCCCTTGGTTTTTCTTCTACGTATAAGCATTATTACTACAGTTTTATTAAAATCCGTTCAATAGTTTTCGCATGACATACTGACAAACATTCATCCCTCTGTGTTCACGATCTTTCCTGTATTATATTTAGGGTAAAGGTAATTAGTAGGATAGGATAAGAACATCAAAAGCAAGTATGGCCTTTTAAAGAAGAAAGAAAAATATTTATTGGTACCAATGCTTTAAATAACACATACTCGTAAATTACCTATTACAATCAAAAACATTTTATTGGCTTATACTTAAAAAACGAAAAACTAACACATTTTGTCCCCGAGGGGATAGGCAGAGGTATTTAATTTCAGGAAGTAAGTAGTTTGTGATTGGTTATTTTATAGACAACCTACACATACCGAAGCGGTGGAGTCGCAATGACTTTCAATAAGAGGACTTATATGCCCCTACATTGAATAAAAACTTTTGACTTTGACTATTGACTTTGACTTTGACAGATGTCACCGGAAGAAGACGGGTACTACGTAAGTGACGAGTGTAAGAGGCTTTCCTCCTGCGACGTCTACAGTATTGTTAAGTTGTCTATGACAGTAAAGCCTCCAAGTCGTGACTCTCAAAAAATGCTAACGGATCAAGATTACAGTACTCGGTAATTACGAGTTATTGTGGCCGATTGAACCGAGGGCCAACACCGTCGTCCAACATTATCAGCCGTGTACCTTTGTAATAGAACACACATTCGCATAATCGTAGATGCAGACACGTGAAACTTTGATTTATACTTGCGTAGTGTAAATTATCGGGCGATTGAAAAAATATTGGATACTTCATAACTGTTCTGTCGAACGGTAGAAAGTTTCACGTAGAGTTTAATAGAAAAACAGATGACAGTCATCTCGGTGTGGGATAAGTGGCGACAGCGGAATACAGCATGTCCAAGAAAATCAAACTAAGATAATAATAATAATAATAATAATAATTTATTAGCCAGAAACAAGAATTACAAAGAAGTTAGCTTCATATATGCTACACATCGAGATGTTTTCATAAATAAACCCTGCTTCCTAAACTAGGATATCCTGTATCTTAGGAAGCAGTGTTCGACCAAGGTGAGTCTACATAATATGCGGCATTTGTGTACTTTGGCTAGTGTGGTAATGAGTAACTGTGATTTTGGTGTATGTGTGTGTAATTAGGGTATGTAGATGCATGGAGGTGAGTGTGAAGGGGTGTGTGGTGGTGTAGGTGAGAGTGAGTGATTGATTTCGAGTTGATGAGTTTGAGAGATGAGATTTGAGTTTCGAGATGCGAATTTAAAAAACTCAAAAGTACATAAAATAAAGAATAAATAATCTCACGCCTTTTATCCCCGAGAGGGTAGGAAGAGGTATTCCATTTCTGAAAATACCCACTTCTCACGAGAATACTCGACCCTTTAACGTGATCGTGTGGTGAGTTCTTCTCACGAGTGGTGAGCCCATCAACGTTAGGGTCTGTTACACGTGCCTCAATAATTCTGAGACCTGCGGTTTTCCTCGCGATGTTTTCCTTCACCGTCGAGCTAGTGATAAATATGTACGTAAGTTTTTGAAAAAGTCATTGGCACATGACAGGTTCGAACCCGAGCTTCACTGATTATCATCAAGTGAGCAGGCTCTTTAACCGTAAGGCTATCACTGATATTATAAAAAATATGTTACAAACGAAAATTATCGACTAATTTTTTTCATAACATTCCAAAGGTAATAATCGTAAAGCTAGATGATTACCTCGCCGTACTTATGGCGCAGTAAACTAATAAGAAAGATGATATATTGGACGCCGACACGTAAAGGGCCTAACGAGTTTCTTTGGTGATACTAGGAAGTGGTGTAGTATTTGATCCTGATATTGCGATTACGAAAAAAACCGGTTACGTCGCAGAACCAATAAGATCTGAGAAGTGATTGAAATTTTCTAGAATATTAAGTTTTTAACATACTGCTGAAAATATGTGTGCAAAGTATGACTATAGGGTTAAATAATAAAAAAGGTAAAACAGAAAAAGAAGGAATAAGGCTTCCCAATGAATGAAAACTCGAGTATTAGTGGACTGCGTTCATAGTTCAGTTCATGTACTAGACCTGAACTAACCCAACAAGATAATACTCGTAATAATAGTAAACTTGTGTGACAAAAATTATTTGAAATTTCCGAGACTTGCCTATCCGTTAGCCGTTACCCTGTATATTAATCGAAAATTATATGTAAATCTATTTATGCACTGTCGTATACTCTGTATAAAGTCTGTATAGCGCGTTTTTCAAATTATTTATTCGTAAACATACAAAATACACAAAAAATGAAGGTTCCTTTATTGGCATAGATTGACATATTAGGCATGAAACTAATTACAACAAAAATATGACAAAATATGATACAAAAGAGATTCAACCATAGGCCCTATTCAGCTTAAAGCTGACCACGTAACTGTCGGAATTTTAAGACACCATGAGCTATTCGCGTTTGGTAATTACAGCACCAAAAAAAGGAGTGTTTAAGTGACAAGTGCATAAGTGTATCAGCCGCAAGTGTTCGACGTCACCGAGACACGATGCGAACTTTACCCTTTCGCCGCTAATTGAGCCTTTCCACTACTCTTGCGCAACACATCGGTAACCAACGCTGTCATTGAGTATGTTTAGAATTGTTTAGCAATTATTGAAATAAAGTAGGAGAGACGACTTGCTTTAGAGACCGAATTGATGACCCATCTAGTGTAGGTAAAAAAATATTTTCAATATATTTCTAGATACCATGTTTGTTAGGTAGATTTTATTATTATGATTGACCCTATTAGGTATTTGATGATATTTACTGTAATTTCCAATTGATTGATGCAGAAGGTAGATATTCTGCGAAAATTAACTCTTTTATTTTTTTAGAATAATGGAGACCCCGTTTACACCCTTTCAACCCCTGTAGACTGCGATTTACATACGCCCATGGTTAACACTTCAACAGCCGATCAAGTACTGGGCACGGATTATTATTAATATATTTTCAAGTGTGGCTATTCTATTATTACTACAAGGTATATAAATCAATGTCCGTTATACATACTTTATTCTCAATACTAGCACTGATTTGCTCTATTTCCCAGCTATTTTATTTATTTCACAAACTCTTGCGCACACGTCCGTATTCACAGTTTCTTGGAAGCAATGAGATTTTTTATCAATATGTGCGCTGGCCCTTGCTGGTTTAACTAATTTAATTAGAGCAACCTCAACAAATATTATAAGTAAATTTTATAACTCCGGTGTTTTGTTATTGAAAAAAAAAACCACAATAATATTGTAGAAAGTGTTGTTGTTTATTCTGCCACTTCTTATCTTCAGTTTTCGTTTGACTCGTTGTCTATTGTAAAGTCAGGTAAAACTACAGTAACAGAATAAGCGTAATTCCTTTAAAAAAAGTTTGTTCAGTATCGACTACTTAATCGAATTCGAATTCGAAAAGAAAAAATAGCTATTTGTAATATGTGTTAACTTTTTCCGAAAAATTAACTGTCATAACAGATTTTTTATTTAAGAAAGGTGAGACAGAACTAAAGTAGGAATGCATCATATTATTATTTATTGGGGTGAATGAGAAATTGCGCTTATTCTGTGACACGTTGTATAGTCTTTCCCCCTATCATTGGAATGTTTCGGAACAATAGTATTTGGCTACGTATTGCGTTAATGTGCAGCTTTGTTAACCAATAGCTCCAATTACGGCGCACTGCTGACATTTACCCGCGGTTTGTGTAACGCTCCGCGCTGCGCCGGCGCAGTCACGACCAGCACCCACTGCGCGGACTTCTATACTTATAATAACATAGTTTATTACTTCCTATTCTAAACCCTGTGGTTAGTGAGGCTCTGGTTCGAATACTCTTGACAGCATGTATGAGTACCAATGAGTTTTCAAAAGCTTACGCACAGGTTTATTACTAGCTAAGTAGCTGTTCCGCGCGGTTACACCCGCGTAGTTTCCGTTCCCGGAAGAATATGGGAATAAAATATTATCCTATGTTACTCCGTGATAATGTAGGTTTCCATTGGTAAAAGAATTTTTAAAATCGGTACAGCAGTTTCAGAGCCAAAGATTTTATATCATACCTTTTTATAATATTAGTGTAGATGTAGACTAGCTTGACGACACCGTAAACAACCTTCTGATAGTTCATGAGCTACTATTAAGGGTCTGTTTAATCAGTTGATGGTGACCCCAAAATATCTTTGAGTGATCTGGCTTCCTGGACCAATAAATAATAGATTCGATTTTGGGAAACGTATCTGTTGGTTTGGTATTCAGACGAAGTCACGGGACAAATCTAGTGGTACCTGTTATAGCGATCCAAGCCATGCTGCGGTTTGAGCTGCAGGGCCGCAAGGGCCGTCCCTTTCACCTGCGCCCGCGCATTCTTGACGATTCTAGACCACCGGCAATGTTGATGACGATCGCAGCGGTTATGAGTGCCATACTCTATTGTGGGAGACAACCTACTCTTAAATGTATCTTCTTACTATTAGTATTATTACTATTATTCGAACATCGCCGACACTACGTGTAACAAAGTCGTTTAGTTAGTTATTTTATATGTATGTTAGATATAAGGTATATATAATATGGGCCTCTGTTTACGTTATTTAAGATCCACTAATGTAACACACTACTATACTATATATACTAAAAATACTATTTCAAATATTTCAGTGTGCAATATTGACTACAATTGAGTATTGTACATTAATTTAAGAAAGAAAAAAAATAAAAACAATTAAGTAATAATGCCAAATGAGCCTATTACACTTAGGTACCAATCACAACATATTTTTTTGAAGACGGTAAAAGAATCAGGTGGTATTTAGTTTCATTCGTACCATGACGTCTTTATAAAGTAAGCTTGTTTTTATTGGCTGGGTGCGCGATGACAGCGCCCACTAGTGGTAACAATTAGGGCGGACTTTGAAATGTCAAATGGCTGGCTGTCATTACGAAAAGTAAGTAAACACAAAAATAATTTCAGTGAAACAACGTTATTTACTTAGGTCCTGTTGGATATTGTAAGTCTATAGCGTCGATAATAATGTGGACCTTTCTTATTTCCCGTCAAAAATGCCACAACCAGTAAACTTCAGGCAGTATACCTACACGGACTTTCTCATGGCTTCACGGGAAATAAGTAAAGAAATGGACAAAATTTATTGACTAGAGCGTTTCATGTATCTTGTAGACCTTATTTATTGCTATAAATAAGGTCTACAAGATACATGAAACATTATTATTACATTATTATCGACAGTACTGCTGTACTGTCGATAATAATGCAGATTGTTGTGTATTTTCAGTTCAACATGGCCCAAAGAGATTAAAATATCTTTGACATGGTCCAATTGATTATAAAAACTGGATTCCGGACAATAACGCACAATATAGTTTTCCAGCCACAAACCACTACAAAAGACAAACAGTTAGTTTTGGCTCAACATGTGCAAGATGTAAAAGAAATAAAATGTGAAAATCAAATGAGCCACACCATTGAAGCTAGTGTAATAAGACAAACTTCAGTGACATCAACGCCATACAAAACATCATTGCAGTCGTTGATCTTGTTTTCAACTTGCTCTTGGAAATTTATAGAATTTGCGATCACTATTTTGCCATTATTCTTGCAGTTGACTACGCAATAGGTTTCGTTACCCATGTTCAAGTATTAATTTCCACTAATAATGCACGAATACGTAAATTTATCTAGTAAAAAGTGACAGTTCGTCTGAGTTCGTCCGACCCGAGTTCCTTTTTTAGCCACCATGGGCGCTGCGATCGATTCGTGGTTCCCCCACCCCCTACTTTGCACCCAGCCAATATTGTTTTGTGTCAAATCTTCAAACGGCTACATTTCATTGAAGCGCCTCTTCGGATTGTCTCGTTGATGTCTTTTGTAGGGCCAAAATAAAATTTTCTAAAAATCAAGGTTCTGGCTTACTTTTTCTGCTCACAATTTTCTAACAGTTTTAATAAGCTTTTACTTAACTCTAATAAAAGAAAGATAATTATTTTCAGACAGACATTCTGATTTTCGTGTTTTAATTATAATTAATAATAATAATAATAATAAATAATATAATTTAATCCCACGCCTTTTATCCCCGAAGGGGTAGGCAGAGGTATTCCATTACTGGATATACCCACATTTCACAAGATATATTGGACCCCTAAACGTGATAGGTGGTGAGTCCATCGCCGGACCGGGTCTATTTACACATGTCTCAGAATTAATTCTGAGACCTGCGGGTTTCCTCACGATGTTTTCCTTCACCGTCGAGCTAGTGATAAATATGTACGTAAGTTTTTGAAAAACTCATTGGTACATGCCAAGATTCGAACCCGAGCCTCACTGATTTTCGGCCGGCTCTTTAACCGTTCGGGCTATCACTGCTCCCTTATTATTATTATTGATCTATTTACTTTAATGAATAGTCCACATGCATACGACCTGAGTGCACGTGCAGTAATTACCACCATAACATTAGGCCTATGTCGCAAGTGTTAGGCACAGGTTAGGCTGCGCCGGCGGCGATTAGTGGCGCAATGCCCAGTTTGGCATGCACGATATTTGGGACAGGTGCCCTTCGCGAGTGAACACTGGCTATTACCTAGTATAGCTTACGATTAACTTACAACTTTAAGTTCTTCTAACTAAACTTCTGGCCACAGGGATTGTATTTCGGAAATTCCGGGTTCAACTACCTGCCGACAGCGCTCGCACGTTGCCGACATTACGTGTCAAATAGTTTAGTTAGTTATTTTATATGTATGTTAGATATAACGTATTTATAATATAGGCATCTGTTTACGTTATTTCAGACCTATTAATGTAAATATTGCCTGAAATAATGATTTATTATTATTAAGTTGGTGGAATCAACTTTTTTAGGGTTACCAAAGGGTGGCAAACCCTGGCTGACCCTTTATTAAACCTTGTAGTATTATTACTACGCACGGTTACCTTTGCTCTCCCATTTTCGTGACATCATCTCATATGTCTATCGACGCACTTCTCTTAATATCATTCCTTTTCGCTGCATTCATTTCTGTAGATCCCTGAAACCTGTTAACGTTATAAAAACACATCTTCACTGCGCTACCACATCGTATCTTCACGTTACAAGCACCTTTATAAATCGGTCTTGGCTCCAATTACTTACAGCGCAGTTTTCACGTGTTCACTATACTCCTAGAACTTGGGGCTTCGAGCGCACAGATGCGCGTTACTTTTTCCTATTCCAATTCACTATTATTTCTTGATTTTTTGAATTGGTTTGTTGTTTATTTTGCTAAAAAGGTAATTTTGACATTTCTGACATTGTTGTTTATAACGGTTGTTATGGCAATTTCTTTCTCATTTTATTAGTGGCCTGATGTTTCGTATGTGATCTTTCGCTAAATTGTGAATTTTGGGCTGGCCATTCGTAAAAAAATACTTCTAAATTCAAAATTACGATTCCTCTGCCAAAATTCTATAAAAGGCAGAGGATTCGGAAGAGCAAATCAAGTCTTACTCCAGCTTTCATAAAAGAAAGTTCTAATTAAAGGCCTTATCCCGGGGTCGAGCGACCCCGGGACCCTGCAGTGCCTCCTTCTAAAAATCTTCACCGTGTGTGAGCCCCTCATTGTGTGAGTCATCTTGGTTCCCGTGTGTCCTCCCGCCTGGCCGTTGCCAGACGCTCGCAGGCCCCTCCACCTTGCCAGTGCCAGACGCACGCAGGCCCCTCCGCCTTGCCAGTGCCAGACGCACGCAGGCCCCTCCGCCTTGCCGTTGCCAGGCGCACGCAGGCCCCTCCGCCTTGCCGTTGGCAGGCGCACGCAGGCCCCTCTGCCTTGCTGCGTACCCCTGCCGTGACTACATCGAGCCTCACTACATCTGGCCTGATTACATCGAGCTGTGCGGCCTTCAAGCGCGCAGCTCCTTCACCCCTGCCGTGCTGACGTCGTGCCCCTATTCTCCGCATCCATCCGTCATCAACTCCACTGACACATACCGCTTACCACGCATCACACGCCCATACACCCACTTCACAAATTCCCTTTTTTTAAAAAACTGATGTAAATAGTGTTTTTTTAATATTATTTATCGAAATATAAAAATATCCTCATTCTTCATATTTTCTTTTTTTATTTTGTTCTTTTAAAATTGTCGCTTCACGACAACCTATGCTGTCTGGCTGTCAGTGGGCAGTAGGAGGTAAACAGTATTCACAGAAGGTGTATTACTGTAACACATAACAATTAATAAATAAAAGTTAACAGAATCTAAAGCAGTAAGTATTAAAAATGTAAAAAATGGTGGACACCATACAGGAAACGTTTTTCTGTTTATTTAATTATGTAGGGAACCCTTTGTCTGCGATTCCTGCTTACACTTGGCCGGTATCAGATATCTAAGTATTTAATAATAATAGTTAGTCGACAGAATGTTTACCATAAATAATGTAAATACAACAAAGTAAGCGAATGTAGTGCAATATTGTATTGCTTGTAGCGGGCTGTGCAGGCGCCCGACCCATTCAATTATTCTCACGCGAGAGTACCGACTGCGCACCAAGTAGTATTAAAGCATAAACAACGCAATCTACGTATTCTGTTGATTTCTGGCAATTAACACAAGATTTTCTTTAATAACTCTTAGTAGAGATATTGCCGTAACATTTTAATTTATGCCGTAACTTTTCAAGGCAAGAGTGAATAGGCATTATCTAGGCAAACATGCTCCATCGTCGTCTGCATCATCACTTCCCATCAGGTGAGATGGCAGACAAATGATTTGCCTATTGTTAATAAAAAATATTCAAAAATAAAGCTTTTCTTCGGCTGTTTTGCTGCCTCTACTCCATTTCGCTATTTGTGCAATGTTTGGAAATGGCGGTGCCGGCAAAAGGTCACGACAATCAGCCAACCCGATCGTGTATATAGCCAAAGTTACATAGGCAAGTTTATGTAAACATAGCCCAAAGAATGGGACCGTTAAATGGTCATTAATGTTTATTTTAGCTTTATTTTTATTGCATTTGAAGACTAATAATGCGTATTCTTTACAGATAATTATACTCTACGAGGTTTTTTGTCCATGAAGCGGAGAGAATCGTATTGGATTGAATTCTGTTGTTTGTATTTATATTGTTTTATTGCGATGGCCCTGTTTACTGCGGTTCACTGATCGGTGGCATTGGTGTCAATCGATCACATAATATGTTGACGTTGTGAAATAGACTTGGTTTATATAATACCTAGATAGATTGGCAATTTTAAACAGCAGCCCCAGACTAGACACCTCTAGATAACTTTATAATTAACCAGGTGACCCGACAGACGTTGTCCTGACATTTATTTAGATAATTAGAAAAGTTAAAATGATAGTTAAGTTTTCTTAAATTTTCCAATATTCCACGCAACTTTCTTAATTTTTCAAAAACCTTTCATCAAAGCCTTCTCCTGGCTATAACTAACACAAAAATTTTTTTTATCGAAATTCGTAAAACTGTTTCCCTTAATCCAGGACACAATAGTGTGTAATTATGTCAGCTCTGGGATATGCTTGCGGGGTTTGACAAATTCTTATGTACAGTCAAGAGCAAGTCAAGCTTTACAGTACCAGTTTAAGCTGAGCTCTGATTTATATTGCACTCCATAGAATACAGGGCCGGTTCAAAGTCCAAAGTGTCAAGCTTAGCGTGCTCTTGACTGTACCATTGTTGGGCTAGGTATCCCTATATCCCTATGTCCCTTTGTATGCTTAAATCTTTAAAACTACGCAACGGATTTTGATGCAGTTTTCTTTAATAGATAGAGTGATTCAAGAGGAAGGTTTTAGTGTTAGGATTACACCCGTGCGAAGCTGGGGTGGATCGCTAGTATAAAAATAAGTGAAACGGCGCGAAAAATCGTGAATTGGCGAAGATTAAAATCTCTAATGGATAACAATTTTCCTCTTACGCAAACTACGTGAGCATTGAACTGTTCATATCTTTACATCGTTTCTGTTGCCCAATATTCCACTAGCCTTTTAAATTTTGTACCTGTTACCGATACATAAACGAAATAAATTCTGAAGCCGCGAAGGTCTCCGCCGGCGGGCATTGGGCCATTACAGCCAAGATGGCCGCGCCCGAACCAATCAGTGATGACCATCGATATTAGGACTAATAGATATGCCTTGGACTACACAGGTACATCGATATGTTGACAAAGAAACACACAATTCTCCATGCCTATAATGTTAAATGTCACAGGATTAGCTGTATTTTCTCTCTGCATAGCTAGGGTGATCTTTGGCAGAGATAACAAGCCAGGTCACCTGAAGCCTCCTAATGTACCGATGGCTTTTTGATAAAACAAAACTCACCTTTTATCCCCGAGGGGGTAGGCAGGGGTATTCCATTTCTGGATGTACCCACTTTTCACGAGATATTCTTTGGACCCCTAAACGTGATAGGTGGTGAGCCCATCGCCCGACCGGGTCTTTTACACATGTCTCAGAATTAATTCTGGGACCTGCGGGTTTCCTCACGATGTTTACATTCACCGTCCAGCTAGTGATAAATATGTAAGTAAGTTTTGATAAACTCAATGATACATTTCAGGATTGGAACCCGAGCCTCACTGATTATCATCATGTAAAGCAGGCTGTTTAACTGTAAGGCTATCACTGCTTTTTATTAGATTGCCACTCTTATATGAGCTTCGCCTTGGCCTTTGCTCCAAACGCCACAAAACGTCCAATATAGACTCGATACGCCACCTAGAAGCTGAGTTATCTATAATTTTTTTTACTGGGTCATTACGGGACCAGCTAGTGTTGAATAAAAATATTTGATTTGATCATGTGCCCCTCAATAATGGAAATAATATTACGAATCTGATTGTATTGAAATAAGTAACAAAAAATGGGATCAGCCATCGGACCGCACAACAACTAGAAGCGACAGTCGCTCCAATTTGCTCCAATAAAATTGACCGGCGTCTAAAAATAAAATAAAACCAAATGATGCGGCGGCGGTTAATAACAAAAACATAGAAAACCATAACTTTCTCCGGCGATCCCGCTGCGTTGATCAAGAATCGATACAGAACAGAATCGATGCCCGATCGAAAAATCGATGACGCTTGGGGCAGACTTCTTCCGCACATCACAATACGACATTCAAAAACAATAACATTATAACAAATTTTTGTAATATGTATTTAGGAGATTCGTGCGGTACTTTTAGAGAACACTTTCCGAAACGGTGGTAGATATTTATCGTGTGAAGTGAATTTCACATTCCAAATATTCGAATGTTTAAATATATTTTTTGTCAAACCTTCAAGTAGAGAACGTACTCCCACCTCAAAGGCAACGCAGTTGTGACTCTCGAGTTGCAGGTGTCCATGGGCGACAAGGTAGTCACTTACCATCAGGTGACCCGTCTGGGGGCCAATTCCACTAGATGTCAACGGTTATAGTTGGATGTCAATCGTCAGTCAATGGTGTTAATTGCCACTTTTCAGAGCAAATAACACCATTGACTGACCATTGACATGTCATTGTCATCCAACTATAACAGTTGACATTTAGTGGAATTGGGGCACCGCTCGTTTGCCCCCTATACAATAAAAAAAATTGTGTTGTGTTTCCCGTTGGAAAATTATATATTATTAAATTATATATAGAATAGCATATTTTATATCGAGGGACTAAACGAAGCCATTATATACCAGAGGTGGTTTGACTCCCGAGCTTGCGAGGGAGTCATGAAACCGAGAGTATATTAAGTTGGCGTTTAGTCTCGAGGTGGAAACTGTACTTTTCACTTTGAGGGCGAGAAAAATTGTCAATTTAGTACAAATTTATTTAAAACCCAACAAATTTACACTCGACAAAAATTCAGAAATTTTCGCGGTCAGTTTTTTCTTCTAAACCTGTCAGGCTGTCACAGATTAACAAAGAGATTTAAATCTCTTTGCAGGTAAACAATTTAAAACACATGGCGCCACCTTCTTCGCGGAAAAACCATGAAACTAAAACTCTTCACATTTTCGCAATGAAGATGGTCCACACTCTACAGATATTTACTGGCTGTTTGAGGTTGTCTTTTTCTAATTAAGGAAATTAAAAAAAATTACTTTATACTCCCTAGGGACTAAAGTGGTCACTTTAGTCCCGCTTCGTAGGGCTATATTGGCGTACTTTTAGAGCATGAGAAGTGAAAAATTATATATGTTATTCCCAGAAAAGCTAGCTTTTAGTCTTCTAGGCTTTATAAAGAATTTTTAAAATCGGTCCAGTAGTTTCTGAGTTTGCAAACAATTTACGAAAAAACATGCAAAAAAACTAATCTTTCCTCTTTGTAGACTAAACGAGATTCAGCCGATATAAAGTAACTTAATCAAAATCAATTAAAATTAACTACGACTAGGTATATAGCATAATCATGCGCAGGATTGCTTCGAGAAGGCAGTGAAGGAGGTGACAAGTGCCTGTGGCCTCGGCGCATGCGCTGAGTGACCCAGTTTGAAGTCACACACCGGCGCAAAGCCATAAGCTCTATCTATCCGTCATATCCACACTGATATTATGAAGAGGAAAGATTTGTATGTTTGTTTGTAATGCTTCAAAATTTCGCAACATCCCTGCTTCAAATAACTAGACCGAATTTGAAAATTTTCACTTAAAAAAACTTTCTTATCTGGGTGTTTGAGCAATTATACAGTGTAAGCACTCAACCTAGTAAGTACTTATCATCATTATTTTTTTTTTATAAAAAAAGGGGGCAAACGAGCAGACGGGTCACCTGATGGTAAGTGACTACCGTCGCCCATGGACACCTGCAGCTCAAGAGTCACAAGTGCGTTGCCGGCCTTTGAGGTGGGAGTACGCTCTCTTCTTGAAGGTCGTATCGGTCCGGAAATACCGCCGGCGACAATTTGTTCCACAGATCGGTTGTGCGAGGCAAAAAGTTTCGTGAGAATCTCACAGTGGTTGACCGCCAACTATCCAATTTAATTATAATACAATTTTGTGTAACTATTATCAGTATCACCGCACTTATCACACCGCGACGCGACACACTGGTAACATTGGCATAATAAATATTCCCACGGGAAGAGGACCTATGCTAGTGAAACCGCGGGGAACAGCTACTCCGCCATAATTAGATACGTGATGAACAGTCAGAGTTGACAGTTGATGAGAAACATCATTCCGGTGACACGAAAACGTGAGATGAGTTCAATTGACTCTTCTTTGAGAAGCTGCAAAAACACTGGTGAGTGGTCCAATCGTTTCAACGATCTCTTAATCGAGATATTAACATAATGACTTGTCCACACCAATCATACTTTGGTATTGCAAACGGTCGCCTAAACAAGTGGTTTTTATTTATTTTTATATAGGAATAGATCATTATTTACAATGGTAATTGACATTTGTCTATCGAAAGCTGTTTATTACCGATGGTTAAGAAAAGTTAGAGCAAAAGTTGTGTTTTACGCATAGACGTACCTATACATAAATATATAAAATCTCCATGGTTTTATGTGACAAGTACAGATGAAAGTTTGTTTTGAGTGCTCAATTTATTATCCAGTGACATGTGCTGGTATGTTGTTTCAATCGCTGTTCTTATTTTTCCGACTGCACCAAGGAAAATCATCATGTTTTTCTTATACTTATATATTTACGTACATATGTAAGTGTTTGGGTTAAAGGGTAAACGGTTTGTCACCAGATAAGTTTTTAACACCAGAAATAGGGTAGATATATTTTTTTATATCTTTTCAGAGACTTTAACACACATTATTTAGTATTTTTTTATTTTACTATTTTGTAGAATATATTGAATGCGGTGTAATTGAATGAAAAGAAACTAATTTAGATAAAGACTAAATAGATAAGGAGACAACTTCTAACTCTGAAATCAGGCAAAAATATTTGCGTAACAGATTTTTTATGGCGAAACAGTCTTCGTGACACGATTTTGCGACTTGGTGGGCCATTACAAAATTCATGGTTCTTTGTTATACATATATTGATCAATATCAATTTAGTCACCATACTATAGTCAAACTGTTGATAATTGGCTCCCCGCTGCGCCATTCACTTGTATGCCGTTACGCAATGGCATCCGATTGTATTGTACTTTAGGGCCATCCGTAAATTACGTCACACAAATTTCATGAGTTTCTTCATCCTTTTTTTCCCGTCCTTGTCACAGTGCGTCACATTCCTGAAACCCTCCCCTCCACAGTGTGACGTCACATATTTTTTAATTTTTATATCAAGACATTGAATTAAAACATCAGTTCTCAAATTAGTTTTAATTCCATTTAAATTGTTTTTAATAATATCAACAACAAATCAAACAATTGAAAAAATTAACAAAATGATAGATTTTGAAATGTGACGTCACAAACTTCATAACGTCACGATTCGCCGACCCCCTCGCTCCCCCTTAACGTGTGATGTAATTTATGGATATCTGTATTTTATATTGTACATTTCGCACACCGTCGCAAAAGTTTGGAAGGTTTTAGGAGGCTACTGAAAAGGGTTTTAGGAAATCCACTAAAACTAAAGGGGTTGTGACTCTGATACTTTTAGAACTTGTACTGACAAACTACCTCTTGCTTCCTGGCTTCTACAGCTAGTCCGGTTCTACCAAGAAATAGGTAATACAAGTTAATTCCTAAATAAAATCGCAGACCCCGGCCTAACTATCAATAACCCTCACCTCTTTAGTACCTAGTAATAAGTATAATAATAACTACAAATTTCACAATTCAATTAATAAACGGTGCAAAAGAAGATTAACTGTTAACACTTACATCTATCTTTAAAGCTAACTCACCGTGACCCGCACATGTCCGCGGGGTATCGGCGCGTTTATTGTCGGTTGCGCAAGCGCCGGTTCCGGTCCGGCCTTTCTTTCACCCACGCCCCCGCCATCTTGCAAATTAGATAACACACAAATACGAAGAAAGTTACAGGTGCTGCGAGTATTTCAGACTTTCCAATTGGAAAAAAGTTTTTATTCAAAATGGCGAATTTTCTGCACAGGGCAAAGGGATCTAATGATATACAGCCCAGTCTTGGCTTGAGATGATCGGATCCACATTAATTTCAGTGGCTATGGTATATGTGTCACGGGAATATAATGTTGAAACATATTTTAGATACGATAAATTAAAAGCATTCAAAATGCCAGCATAATAAAAAGGTAGGTAAGTACTAAAATAAATTTGTAAAAATGAAATCCAAAGAGGAATTTTGTTGAAGTGTGCCTAGTAAGGAGGTTGTATGGCATCTCCTCTCTGGAGAGCAAAACAAAAAAAAAGGCTGATAATTAAAATAATAATATTATAATCTTCACTTCTCAAAAGTTTCTCATCAAATCAAGTTTTCTTTATTAGGACAGCAAGAAACATTTTGACTAATTGATTGACGTTTTGCAAATGCCGCGCGAACTTCTCAAGTAGTGTGTCGAGGTTAATTATTCATTTGGCAGAGGGTCAAGGATCGGAAATATGTTTTGAAAACACTTTTGCGAGAGAAACGATTCCTACAAGAGAAATAATCTCACGCATTTTTTTATCCCCGAGGAGGTAGGCAGAGGTATTCCATTACTGGATATACCCACATTTCACGAGATACATTGGACCCCTAAACGTGATAGGTGGTGAGCCCATCGCCGGACCGGGTCTATTTACACATGTCTCAGAATTACTTCGGAGACCTGCAGGTTTCCTCACGATGTTTTCCTTCACCATGAGGCGAAGGCGTGAGATTATATTATTATTATTTTTATATTATTTATATTAAGAGAAATATACATACTTTTTTTTTAATGGTCGAGTCAATAAGGCGTACTTACATCGACCAGATGACGATGTATTGAAGAGAAGCCAGCTAAAAAGTAACTGGAACCGACAAGCATGCAAGAGTTGTTTGACGGATGTGGCTGAAGCACGAGAGATCTCACCTGTTCGTAGCAAGTGGTAGTCTATTGTCTCTGCCTACCCCAATGGGAAATAGGCGTGAGATTATTAAAGTAAGTTAATTTATACGGCACGTTTACCCACTAATCTGACCCTTTATGTATTTAAATTTGTTAGCCCTAAGACTATCCGGTTTGGCAAGTTGTTTTATAAATCAATACGAGAACTTTCATTGATGACTCACGGTCTGAACAATTTGCATACTAAGCAAGTCATCTTCAGGCCAGCAGGTCGAAAGCATAGCGGCATTAGCATTTAATATAAATATTTATGCTGAATCTTCTTATAATAAATGTCCATGTCAACTTTCCCGTGACTATGTTTCTTCGATTGAACTTTATTGTGTACATTGTATTGGCGTGGTCAATTAAATTCTAAACATCACTAAGACTTCATACTATATAGACCCCGCAAATGAAGCCAGAAGCGCTCACTAAGATAGTCTCTGCCGCTACATAAGGCTTTGCTCGTTACCTAGTCTCGATTCTTAGTATTAGAATTACACACTATTTAGTGGAATTGTAACTTCCAGTCCGGTGAATGCTATCAAACCATGTACTAGTAAGACTAGCTTTTTCTGCGTCGTTTTTGCATTCCGGAGTAAAAACCAACCTTGTCATCCTTGAGATGAAAAGTATTTCTCCCGCCAAATTTCATTAAGAGCTTGTTTAGCCGAGTTTATTCCATATAATTCCAAGTTATTAGCGTGGTTACACTCTAGTTAACAATGTTGACATTACAATATACCTTACCTTATTCTGGAGTAATAAATCTTTTTTTCCGTGGAAGAAGTTTCATAATCACATCTATTTATTTATTTATTGAAAGACAAACACAACAGATAACAACAGCTGACAATATAAAGTACTTACTATTGATTTAGAAAATAATTATGTTTCAGATCAGTAGTTACCGCGTTCATAGCAAACACAGTTTAAAACATAAACTTAAAACAACCTATGGAATTAGCGAGGAAGTGTATGCAATATATTACAATACAATAACTCTTTATTGTACACCAAAAACAACACAATATGTATACCAACATTAACTAAAGTACAATAGGCGGTCTTATCGCTTTTAGCGATCTCTTCCAGACAACCTTAGGATTGATGAAACTGAGAGATTAGGACTAGGGTAGACGGTGCACTATACGTAGCTGGTCGTAGCCTACTTGGTCGATGGTGGTTATGGTGAAACAAAATTTGATTGATGCAATGGTCTTTGAAAAAATTTATTGATGCAATTTGATTGATGCAAGGGTTCTATACAATGCAGTGTGGTCTGTGGTTGCAGCTAAGCGCATCATCCACAAATAATGGGAACTACGCAATGCCGACAGATTAAACATAATACCGGCGTAATGTTATAGTGATGGTCAGTATGAACTTTAAACTCGAGTTTGATTGCGCGTATTTCGCAACGCACTGAGAGCCCTGCGGTAGATCTGCGCATCTGCGTGTGCGCATATCACATCAACTTCCAAGCTTTGCTGTACCCTCAGGGCGTTCACTTCGATCGAATGAATAATTTCCTACATGAATTTCAGGTCGCCATTAGAGATTTGAAAGTCTTCTCACACAATTGGAAAGCAGACTTTAGATACATCGTTGAAAGAAATGAAAAAATTATAAATATCTAAGTTCAGCAGTTGGCTCACTTATATGGTTTTCTCCTGGATACCACTGTCAGACCTGAACCAATACGAGCACAAGGGAAGCACCGGTTTTCAAATAAAAAAGAATCATCAAAATCGGTTCATCCAGTCGAAAGTTCTGATGTAACAAACTAAAAAATTACAACCGCATCCTCTATTTTTGAAGCTGCATGAAAAGAGGACACGAGTCATATATTGTTGCTTAGCTTTAGCTACTCTGTACACTCCAATAGAGAACGAGGGAACAAGCGAGACAACCCCAACACAAGTATTTTATTACTTACTGGGAGTATCTCATTTTGTTAGTATTCATGGAGTAATAAAAGTTTATTTTATTTTTATTTTTTATATTTACAATAATGTCTGCCCACTATTAGGTCGTAGTGAATGAGCTAGGTGGTAAACTAAGCTGCCGAGCCGCGGCCGCAGTGCGCATGCGTTGAGAAACACCTGTGCCTTGCCGCAATCCTGTGGGTGCTGTTTACGTGACTCCAATATTCTAACTGTTGTGTAAAGCACGTGCGATATATTTACCTCAGGTCGTGCTTATTCAGAATTTCATGAGGCAACTTTGCGGTTTGAGGTTGCAGAGACGTTTGGCCATTGCTCTCGTATTTTATTGCGGTGTCGATATGTCAGAACAGAATAAATTTTTCATATCTCATACTCGGAAAGTAGTGTATGTTTGATCTGAGTACCGGGTCGAAAGAGATGATTTCCACCACAGAGAGATTCAGGGCTGTGATTCCCGCCCTCGGTCGGGAAAGACTCATAGTAATTGCTTCCGGCCTTAGGGCGGGAATAAATAAAAAAAAAATAGTACTACATTTGGCAATGACGTTTAAAGAAAAAGTTTCTCTAGGAAAGAGAATGACTTTCTTCCAACCTCTTTGGGTACTTAGTAGGGATACGAAACTTTTTACATCAATTAGAATAAGAAAAAAAGGTGCGGCCTTGTGAGTGTAGGTATAAACAACAGAAAATAGCATGCGCGCGGGGCGGTACGCGTTCCATATTTAAAATTAAAAAAAGAGTAATAATTTGGAAAGCTGTTCCGAAATTCAAAATCTTGTTTTTCATCGACACTAATAAGCACAGAACACTATTACTAGGCTAAAAGTACATATTATTATAAAGAGGAAGGATTTGTATATTATTTTTGTAATGTTATTTAGGTTAGGTACTCTATGATGTAGAAAGACGTTTAAAAGAAAAAGTTTCTCTTTCTTCCAACCTCTTTGGTTGTATTGTTGACAATTTTGTTTTTTTTTGTAGGTATTATTGCGTTTTTGCATGTTTGAATTTTTGTAAAATTGTAATTTTTTTTGTTTACTTTCCTTGAATTCGAAATGAAAAGTAGAGTGTTTAACGCTGGTGGAAGTTATCAATTCCTTCCGACCCTTGTATAACAATCTACTATAACTAACTTTGAGCGTGAGTGTAGGTCTAGCGAGTGTCTCTACTCTTGAAACATTGTTATACCGGAATAACACCAAAATCGTTGGACCTACTAGCTGGTTTTCCATTGCTTGGATGACTACTCGGATGCTACTGGTAGGTATCATATAACGTAATCGGAGTGTAATCGGAATCCAGCATCTCATCAAAGTGGATATTTTCTACGAGTACAGTGAAAACCCGGCTATTAATTTATAACCAAGTAAAGACTTCGTTCAGAAAATACTATGTTTAAACTCTGTGCTTTTTAAAGCCACAAATTGCATAACGCATTTACATTACGAGCTGGAAGAGCTGTTATTGTAATATTACAACGTAAGTATGCTCAAATGAGCGCTAACAATTCAGCTTACAGTCTTTTAAAATGGAAATTGTTATGGCGCAGTTTATATTCGCCTTGAACGTTTCTTAAATTATTTTACGTAATAAAAGAATTACTTTTATTTGTACTGTCATAACCTGCCAGTGTTTAGATACAATGAAATGACAGTAGGATGACCATCCTATTTGCATTCGGAAACACTTAAAATAAAAACCGGCCAAGTGCGAGTCGGACTCGCGCACCGAGGGTTCCGTACAACCTTGCAAATTTATGGTTTTCGTAATTTTTCCTTTATCTATGCTATAAGACGTTGCTTCGTACCAAATTTCAAGATTCTGAGTTCACGGGAAGCACCCTGTAGGTTTTGATTCCCTTGCAAGTGTCGAAAATTTGCGGCATAAACGGCTGTATCTTTTGATTGCGTTGGCTTAGAAGTTTGATTTTTTCACAGCTTCAAGGGACAGTAGACCTGAGTAATTGATATAAATTTCAGCTTCATACCTCCACGCGTTCCTGAGAAAAAGGGTCTTGACAGACGGACGGACGGACGGACAGACGGACAACAAAGTGATCCTATAAGGGTTCCGTTTTTTCCTTTTGAGGTACGGAACCCTAAAAATTATAACACTTAAATATGTAACTTTCAGTTTACTAAATTGTAGAGAGCTCTTACTAGTCATAATCCCAAAACAAAGTTAACGCAAGTCCAGCTCATTCAACTCTTTGGTTCGCAGAACTTTTTTTTAGTTTTGAATAAATGAATGTAAGTAAATAAGTAATTTTTACCGAAAAATTAATTAGCATGACTGAATTTAGTAGGGTGTATGAGGAATTGCGCTTATTCTGTGACGCGTTGCAGTTCAGTGTGTAAGTTCAAAACTTAGATTTTCTACATTCATGACATTCATAAACCCCTCAAAATATGCCTTCATGTGATCTAGAGCATCGACCGACCTTCACCCCACTAAAGGCTCACGACATCGTTTTGGGATGTAACCATTACCACACCGAGGACCGATGATCTCGTTCATAAATGCCCATCGAGATCGATGGATAGCGATTATCATGTAGTTTCATTTGAAATTCTAAAAGGCGTAATAGATGATATCGATTAAAATTGTTTCATCAACTTATTGGTAATTTTGGAAAGTTTATTTTGACATTAAAAAATTAATTATTGTTGTCCACTGCTGCAAAACCCGCGCTACAATATCCTGTCCTCATTCTTCTATATTCCAGCGTAGTTCTTTAGCTCGTCGGTCTATCAGGTGGACATTGTCATGCCTCCGAAGGTCCGTGATCCAATATGACACTTTCCGTTATTCCCACTCTATGCAATAATCACATCGATACATTGCTCCTTTGCTGCTTCACTTAAACGGACAAACAAACAGACACTCTCGAGTAGGATGTTAGAAATGTTTGGTAGTACAATCAATCAAGAGCACATAGAGGTTTTCGTAACGTTCTTATTACAATCAGTTTAGAGGTCAGACTCGCACTACAAGTGTAAAGCTTCATGTGATCTTGACTCTACCTATTTCTCGTACTAACACATCTTTGGACCTCAAACGAGATAGATGGTGAGCCCATCGCTGGACCGGGTCTGTTACACATGCCTTAATTAATTATGGGACCTGCGGGTTTCCTTACGATGTTTTCCTTCACCGTAGAGCTAGTGGTAAATATGTACTTAAGAAAAACTCATTGAAACATGCCAGGATTCGAGCCCGAGCCTAACGCATGAGACCTTACGGGCTATTTAACCACTGGAATATCACTGCCAACATAATAATAATGCTTTATTTGCTTTCCCGCGCTTATCCAACATGACTTGCGCTTGACGGCGTGAGAGCACCAGAGAGACAGACGGACATGTATATACATTCTATGTGAATATGACCATCATAGCGCATGGGAAAACTACTTACTATACGGGCATGCGTAACCAAAACCCCTCTTTACTGCGCCAAACAAATTGCAACCGTAGCATACTGGTTTTAAAGTCGATTAGGATTATCAGTGAAAAATTTAAAATGCAAGTGAGAGTTCAGGCCTGCTGTTTTAGGCCTAGTTTTGGAAGCAGGTCATTCGCTCAGTATAAGAACAGTGGAAGAGTGCAGCAAAAAGTTCTACTTTACAACATTGGTAATATTTGAGCCTGTACTGTGTGTACCTACTAAACAACTGATGAAGATACTAAATAGCCAGACACAAAGCCAACCGACATGTTTACTACACACAAGTGTTGGCCACGAGCGGGGATCGAACTTGCGATCTCCGACTCAGAAGGTAGGGTCACTACCAACGGAGCCAACAGGCCGTCATCTTCCGATTATTATACCAACTTTTATAGCACGCCTTTGCGTCACTGTTGATATTTTCGCTAAAGTATTTTTATGGTTGTAAATTAAAAAATAGTATACTATCGCTAAATAGCATACTGGCATGTACCAATGAGTTTTTTCAAAAACTTACGTACATATTCATCACTAGCTCGACGGTGAAGGAAAACATCGTGAGGAAACCCGCAGGTCTCAGAAATTCTGAGACATGTGTAAACAGACCCGGTCCGGCGATGGGGTCACCAACTATCACGTTTAGGGGTCCAATATATCTCTGTGGGTATATCTAGTAATGGAATACCTCTGTCTACCCTCTCGGGGATAAAAGGCTTGAGATTTTTTATTTTTTATACTATCGCTTCGCTTCGGTTTATATGATACTAGCGACCCGCCCCGGCTTCGCACGGGTGCAATGCTGAATTTTCTTTGCTAAACCATATAAACCATTCCTGGACCCACTCGAACCCACACAAAAAGTTTCATCAAAATCGGTCCGCCCGTTCTCGAGTTAAATCGTCAGGAAGGAAAACCCGACTTATTTTTATATAGTAGATTATCAGTGTGTCTCTACTATATTCTGCATATATTAAATACATATTAAACCTTCCTCTTGAATCAAAAACCTTATTAAAATCCGTTGCGTAGTTTTAAAGATCTAAGCATACAAAAGGACTGACAGACGGGAAGCGACTTTGTTTTATTCTATGTATTGAAGATGTAGTCAGCGCTAAAATTTGTAGAAATCATGTGTTTGAGACACTATTAATAGATAATATCTGGCCCACTAACTTTGAAAACAAGTAATGCGTGTTAAGTTTCCGCATGCTACAAGTTTGTAAGTCGTGACATGACTATGTGATCACCGTTTGCGTTTGCCGAGACAGCCACAAATCTCCGCAGTTAAAGGTATGTTGTTTGTGGCCAATATTTTATTTCAACATACAAGTATGTTAGGCACGTGAGGACTTTTTTAAGCATTCCGTGCTTGCGCGTCGACAGTCCTTTTTCAACCGACTTCAAAAAAGGAGGAGGTTATCAATTCGACTTTTTTTTATGTTGATTACCTCAGAACTTTCGACTAGATAACCAATTTTGATGATTCTTTATTTATTCAAAAGCTGGTGCTTCCCGTGTGGTCGCATTTTGGTTTAGTTCTGACAATGGTATCCATGAGAAAACCATACAAGTTGAAGACGGTTTTTTACTCTTTAGAGATCTATGTTATATCTGTACTTCTATATTCTATAGTAATATTATAAAGAGGAAAGTTTTGTATGTTTGTGTCTTTGTTACAAATAAACTCAAAAACGATGAACCGATTTTAAAAATTCTTTCACCAATATAAAGCCAAAATATCCCTGAGTAACATAGGCTTTATTTTTTCCCGTATTCCCACGGGAACGGGAACTACGCGGGTGGAACAGCTAGTATTTTATATTTGGCTATAGGCAATTTTTAGACAATGTTTCATGTAGGTAATTTGATTGTTACCTCGTAATAGAATTCCCTTAATCCTAAACGAGTTGCTCGAAAAAAACTTGATAATTAAAAAAACGTGACTAGCACACTTTTTGAAGCGGTTTAATTTCCCTTTCATCTCGAATTCACGATCTAGCTTAAATGACTGAAATGTAGGTCAAGTAATTAAAAGAAAGATCCCCAAGGTGAATGATGCAAGCGTCTTGGTGGACAGGGTTCGTGACCGCCTGCTGAGTATCTGATCAAATGAGTAGTAGAAGAAGGATGGATGAAATGGAAGGACACAGGAAGAGAGGAAAACCAAGTAAGAAGTAAGGATGTTTGGATTGTCTGAAGGATGATACATGCAAGAAGTAATTGAATGTAGATAATATGATGGTTGAAAGGGATAATTTTAAATGCAAGGATAAGTCATGCTGGGCCGAGACAAATAATTGGGATAGGATGGGAAAAGGGCAGTAACATGATGACGCTATTCCAACTGCGCACGCACAGATGGGATTTGAAACGGTCTCAGGTCTCAGAATTAATTCTGAGGTATGTACAACAGCACCCCGACCCGGCAGTGGGTCCACCACCTGTCACGCTTAGGGGTCCGAAAAATAACACACAAACACTGGTGGAAACTGGGTAGGTATAAGAAGTTCCCATATATTTTTATTTATGTATTTAGTGTAGCGTGTAATATGTCATTGTGTTTGACACGTGTTTTGTTTGGCTTGTGCTCTGTTGCGTATTTGCCGTACTTGTATTTGCCGGTGTATTGGGCACGTCATCGTGACCCTGCCGACTGGTTACCGGCAACTGTACCAAGGAGGTTCACTCCCGCTCGAGAACTATCCACTTTACAAACTGTCAAGATTGCGTAGTCATAATGTTTACACTTCTTGCACTGCAAAATTTAATTATTTCCCTGTCTAAAAAATCTCTAGAAGGAGTAGAGTATACCAAATGAATCCAGACAATTTTAAGCTAACATTTTCAGTTTTCTACCTTACTTGACTGCTATCTATACTTACTTCTACTGCTAAAGGGTCCATTAAACTATCATTACTACTTTCCTAATACTATACATATGTGTCCTACTAAGAATAAAATTTTCAACAACCTACGGAAGTCATTGAAGAATCTTCAATAAGTAATCCGGAGACTCGCCATGAGTTAAATGAGCAAATCAAAAGTTTGTCTACCTACTTCTTTGATATAATGTTTACTTTAATAAATTGTACCCTCAGCTTTGACAAGCCACTGTAAAATACAACAAAACAGGGAACAACAAGTAGAATCAACAATCCAATATTCAGTAGAAATAGCATCATAAATATTTCATAACATCGGTCTGTAGGCCTCCTTGTCCCTTTCCGTCCAGTTGTCTTCACCTTGGAGGCTGTTATGGCTAGACCACAGGCTGTAGGCCTCACTCGCCTTCGTAATAAATAACCCGTATAAGAAGGTCGCCTCGAATGATCAACAGTTTGTTAGAAAATAGGTACGGATTAATGAATAGATCACGATCAGATCTGGTAGTTTGTTGTGGAGTTGCGCCGCTTCTCATCTTGAACGTTTTCCGAAGCATCGGAAATAAAAATAAATAAATCTCACGCGTCTTATCCTCGGCAGAGTTTTCCTGGAAATACCTACTTTTCACCAGTATATTCTCTGCACCCCTTAACATGATAGGTGGTGAGCCGAGCCCATCGCCGGACCGGCAGACGTATTCACAGAGACTCGATACCGTTTCCGTTCGATTCGAGTCAAATCTATCGACATCGGAAACGAATCTATCGAGATGGGCTGATGTTGGTATCGAAAACTAATGTCATATGTGACACCAACTGTCATAGTTTTCGATTCCAACATTAGCCCATCTCGATAGATTTGTTTCCGATGTCGATAGATTAGTTTCCGATGTCGATAGATTCGACTCGAATCGATCGGAAACGATATCGAGTCTGTGAATACGTCCGCTGGTCTGTTGCACATGCTTCAGAATTAATTGTGGGACACTGCGGGTTTCCCCGCGATGTTTTCCTTCACCGTCGCGATAGTGATAAAAGTCAACGACTTTTTCTATTTATTTATGGGCGTTTCCTAGCATATGGTATGAGGAAATCATTTCAGCCTTCGTCGATTTATCATGATTAAAACTACTTTTTTACTCGCCGTATAACTTGCCAATTATTAGGCATAACAGTTGTTAGAGATAAATTTACTGCATCGAACAAAGAGCTGGACTTAACGCCGTGGAAGGTGAACGACATTCCAGTTTCAGATGATGTAAAATTACCTCACATATTTAAGGCACTGCGCAGACGTGTTGCTGACACAGGACACCATCACAAGGAATCCTGGTTTCTGTGTCTAACATCGGCAACCGGACACAGTCGCCGGTTGCTACTTCTATACACTGGTACAGTTCGGTGCTTGTTTTGTGTGCAACTCTATAATAGGGTATTTTACTGCAAAGTCAAATGAGTTACTTTTTATGATCTTTCAAAACGAAAATTTACTGTGGAAAATATACTGAGTACAAGTCTGTATCATTTTTAAAATTTCCTATGCCTAATACTTAAATGAAAACTGAAATACATTTTTAGAGGTATTTAGGGATATTCTTTTAAATGAATGATTACTGTCAAATAGCCTATTGTATATGTTGCTTGTATCTTCAACTGAAAACATTTAGTTTCTTGTTGCTCACACCGAAATTTTTTAATCGGCAATCCGTGTGTGTCAAGTGAAAGCAACTGGACACTAACAGTGTCTATATATGTCTGTGGTGGGTTTCAAATATAAGTACTAGCTGTTCACCCACGTGGTTCCCGTTCCCGTGGTAATACGAAAATAAAAATAGCCTATGTTACTCGGTGATTAATGTAGCTTTCCATTGGTGAAAGAATTTTTAAAATCGGTCCAGTTTTTTTTAGTTTAATATTCGTTACAAAGATAAAAAAATATTAATCTTTCCTCATTATTATAGATTTTATATTCACTGGTGGTTTGTATTTGACACAGAATAAAAAAGTGTCTACATTTGCACAGCGCCTAAGTCTGAGTCCACAATGAGAAACATGACATTAAGTAAAATACAGTTGTTGCTGTGGGATTTTTACATAATATTAAGAAATATTTTATTGTGTAGTCACGGATAAGAATCATGACTACGCAAAAAAAATGTTACAATAAAAAAACTCTAGAAATACACAGGAGCACTTTACGCGAAAACTTGATTTGAAATTGTGATTGGCCAGTTGGTTCATTTGGTGTAGTCCTTGCGTATATTTATGAATATGTATGTATATATATGTTTTGTGACTAGATTTTTACACGCAAGTAAGTATGTTTATCGATAATTTAATACCCATAGTACTTACTCAGTTTTGGGACTAAATATCCGCGTCTGAATTGTGAAGCACATTTTTTTTGTATATAAATCCATCGTCAACTTATTATAGTAGGCTACTTTGGAACTCATGGAACTCCGTTCCTTTCACCACGTGTGTTTATAGGTATCTCACATTATGTGTGCTTAGATACTGAATCCGAGTCGTAATCCTGTCTTACTAATAGTATAAATAAAAAAGTGAGTTTGTTTGTTACGAGTTCACGACTAAAAACTAAACCGATTTTAAAAAATCTTTTAACAATGGAAAGCTACATTATCAAGCGAGTAACGTAAGCTATATGTTATCCCCGTGTTCCCACTGGAACGGGAACTACTACTCTGCTAGTCTATTAAAAAGTCTCGACCACCCTACAGCACAACATCACAAATCATTTCTCTACAAGACTATAAGTCTAGACATACTGCTAGTACTGAATTAGCATCGGAGGCGGGTGTTGTCAACTGGCATCGCGTTGCCAGAACCCGGATCGCGATCACGACTGGCGATCCGTCTTCCTCCCGACCTGACAGACGGACGGCTGTCTCGTGCTTTATGCATAATTCCGCTTAATATCAGAGACCACCGTATCATAGTATAACAATTAGTAGGTACCTACTAGTGTATGGTATTAACCCTCTCTGCCTTTAGTTATACCTCCGCTTCCAGTCTCCGCTCAGTCACTCTTCTGTATATTAGCTCACTTACCTACTCATTCGTTCGTTTGCTTGAGTGAGCTAGTAGGGACGCGTTAGGTGTTACCCTATTATGATAGTAGATCACGCTTTTATTTTTAAGCGTCTTCAAAACAGGAGGTTTCTTAATTCGACCCTATTTTTTATGTTTGTTCGCCGATAATTTCCATCCTAGAGAAATCGAGAAGAACCTTTGAAAATCGTAGTGGTGACTAGTGGTTTAGAACTTTTTTAGTGTCCAGTTTGAAGTCGTATTTTAAAAAATATATATTTAGAGCTATGGCCAGTGTCGTAGCCCGCTGTTGTCTCCCCGTCCTCGTGGGAATTTCTAAAGAGATGCGTACATTTCCAAATTTCGTGTTTCTATGCCTAATAGTTAGATAAATACCAGGACAATTTTCTCTAGGTCATAAACAAACAGAGCCTGTACTGGATGGTTAAGAAGTTATAAACATACTTTAAACATCATTAAAACCCCAGACACGAGCTTGACAAACAAAACCAGTCGCACAAATGTCTGTCTCGACCCCACGACATTTAGAGTTAGCGAACAACCTCCTTCAATAACGATTTGAAGACTGATCTTAGTAGCAAAGTCATTGGTCTTCTTCCTACTTATTCTACTCCTACTAACATTGTAAATCCAAAAGTTTGTGAGGATGGATGGATAGGTGGATAGGCAAAACTACTGAATGGATTTTGATGAAACTTCACAACAATATAGCTTGTACATCGAACCCGGATGCGCACGCGGAAAAAGCTAAATTAATGCGAAAGTAACGGTTTGTCTGTTACCTTTTCACGGCTAAATCTGTTAATCGATATTGATGAAATTTTACAGAATTGTTGTTTAACTATGGAGGGTTTTCAACCCGAAAAAACACATTTCCTAAAGGACCCGTCATTCTCAAGTTCAGGGGGTCGATTTTTGAATCTCACCAAGTGACTAATTCTCACCGATGTGAGTGATTTCCGAAAGTTCATATTTTTGAAACTCATCGGTGACTTACATTTGTCATACCTATGTTATCGATTTACGAGTGCCCCTACCCACTCGTAATTGAAATCACCATGCGATTGTTTTTGACAGTTGACGTAGTGCCATCTGCCATAAGTGCCAAAGTATGTTTTTTGGAAGAATTAGCAGCTGGGCTCGATTGTGATATTTTGTGATTGCGACGATTTATTGAAAACAGCGTGTGACTTTCAAAAACACGGCTTTTGGAAAATGGTGACATAAAAGTCATCGGTGATAATTTTAGTCACCGGTGATTTTGATATCACCAGTGAAATTCAAAAATCGAACTTCAGGCCATCGGAGTCGAGGGGCAACTGCTAGTCACAAATCTCATACAAATCGTCAACACAAATTCGAAAACACTCACGAATACTAAGTACCTAGCAACTCAGTGTGATGTGATGATCATGACACTTTCCTACTTATTTTGGAAACCAAAATCCGGAGAGATCGATAAGCCTTTTAACATTCAGAACAGGAAAACAGCTATCCTGATTTCTAATTTTATTGCACAAAATCTGGCATTCAGCACAGAACTAGCCCGCTGGTGTGTTTGTGGCTTGGGCCCACATCCTGCGTGTTGCGCTGTCATCAGTAGTTCAGCACGACGTGGCTGGTATGACGTTATAGGGCGCGGCTTATTGTAATGCTATACCAAGCAATTGGTTCGCAATCAATATTTTATATACCTAGGTACCAAATAAAATACATACTGTCACTGCTATCCAACTCAATACAGAAATTAACTAGGGGTTTACCTGTAGGTACACTGTATTAGACAGTGCACAATCTCTATCCAAAGTCACGTTTGTCGCGTTTTTAATTAAGAAATAGAGAGGGCATTTATTCTTCGAAAGAGCGTGCGTCGTGCGCCGTGTTAGAATAACGATTTGAGCAACAATAATTTAGGATGAATTTGACCAACGTAGAGATGGTAGGTAATCCTTTGTTCGGCAATCCTGGGCGATTTCGCCCAACTAATCGAATCGTCATATTTTAATAATAAAGCATATATTAACAACTAGCGACCCGTGCTTTCTTAGTAAACTTTTCCGAAAGAAATATCTCTGAATGATAGAGAAAGCCGAAATTTAAGAATTAAGAGCTCAAAAGGACAGTGTAGCTAATTTGTTTTATACAATTTAGAGAAGAGAAGAAGATACTTGAGATTAAAGAAAAGAAAAGATTCTACGACAGATGTTGACATATACAGAAATAGAGATTCAATGTGATTTTGTTGTTCCAGCTGGGCCGCGTGCCGCAGTGCGTGATGGTCCCTCCGCGCTACGCCACGCTGCCGCTGCCGCCCGCGCACTATGCGCACGCGCCGCCCGGCACGCTCTACTACCCCGTGCACGACACTGTGAGTATACGTTCATCTAACTATATCTTGTAAATAGACAAATACTGCATGACAAAGAAATGTAATCTGTGCGTTTATAAAAAATAAAATAAAGTAATAAATAATCTCAAACATTGTGAGGAAACCCGCAGGTCCCAGAAATAATTCTGAGACATGTGTAAAAGACCCGGTCCGGCGATGGGTTCACCACCTCTCACGTTTAGGGGTCCAAAGAATACCTCGTGAAAAGTGGATAGGTACCTATATCCAGAAATAGAATCCCCCTAGGGGATATGAGGCGTGAGATACATCCAAAGCACAGTACTATCTGTAGACAACAACCGTTTCTTATAGATCACATAACATCAAGGGATACAATAATTTCGTTTGGTTGAATGTCCGTTCTGACGTTGCAGCGAGTGAGGCGAAGGCGATCTCCGCGAGAACACCGCGAGCGACGCCGACGTGAAGCTCGCGAGCGAGACTCGCAGCTGACCCGCTCGCTTGAGCGGATCCACCGCAAGCGGCGCGCCGAGCGAGAGCGGATCTCCGACGCGGAACTCAAGCGCACGTACACCGGCCTCGACAGGTACTTATCAGTAGGACTACGAGTAGGCATATGTTCTGATTATTTCTCTAAGACTATGGGACCAGTCATCTGCCAGATATTAGCTTCTTCTTGCATACAATTCGTTCAATTTCAATATCATGTAGGCGTCTACTTTATAAATTCTCGATAAAGAATTCAAAAGTGCGAGACTAATTGACTGGTTGACTGTATTGACTTGTTTGATCTATATCGAGTTTAAGGTTTAACATTCTGTGATGTTTATGAGTTTATTGCTTATTTTATTTCACACTAGCGACCCGCACCGGCTTCGCACGGGTACAATGCTTATACTAAAACCTTCCTCTTGAATCACTCTATCTATTAAAAAAAACCGCATCAAAATCCGTTGCGTAGTTTTCAAGATTTATGCATACAAAGGGACATAGGGACATAAGGATATAGGGACAGAGAAAGCGACTTTGTTTTATACTATGTAGTGATTCTTTAAATTTGACCGATTGTTAAAACTGACCTGGAGTCATAGTTTTCTTACACTTGTACAATCCCAAATGCATAAGTACCTACTACACATACTTACCTACTCCTAGAAACGCTACACTAGAATTAGCTTAAAAAATAGTTACTAGCACCAACGCGTTCATACGAGCGAGACTCGCTGTAATTCGCTTGAGCGAACAAAGCACGAATAGATTTGCTCTCTCATCTATACTTCTATACTAATATTATAAAGAGGAAAGATTTGTATGTTTGTGTGTTTGTATCTTTGTTACGAATTAACTCAAAAGCTACTGGACTAATTTAAAAAAATCTTTTACCAAAAGCTACATTATCCCTGAGTAACATAGGCTATATTTTATCGCCGTATTACCACGGGAACGGGAACCGCTAGTTTCTTAATATGTATATAATTACTTACTTACTTCCTATAATTGTCCCTCATCAGAGCTTACGCGGAGCAGTTCATAGCTGTGTGCGACGAGAGCCGACACGCGGCGGAGCAACACGACTCTTTGGGCAGCACGTCAGCCACCAGCGACACCAGCCACACCACCTAGCTGGCTGCGTCTCCGAGGGAGACCCGCCGCCAGCCCCCCCACACGGACGGTTAAGCCCAGCTTACCATCGGCAGCCAACTGTCGACGTTCTACGACAACTAGCTATAAGATCCTAAGCTATTTACTAGCGGGTGCTGGGCGTTGCCCGCGATTCCCGTTTTTCCCGTTCCCGCGGGAATTAACTAAAATCCTTTATGAGTGGATGCCTACGTTTTATAGGTTTGGTGATAAGGGAGTCACACAGTTTTTTAAATATAATTGTATAGATTATAATTTGGCATAAGATAAATATAAACTCACCTCATACCCGCGAGGATTAGCAGAGATATTCTATTTCTGATAGTACCCGGGCTAACCATTTTCGAATCCCTAAACGTGGTAGGTGAGCTAATCGCCGGACCAGGGATCTGTACTTTGACATACTTCTAAAATAAGAGTGTCACAAATTGGTGCCGCATGACCAGGATTCACGGATTTATTAAGTTAACTATACGATTAGGGTGTACTATATTAGATGGGCGTAAGTCAAAAATGGTATCTAATTAGGTAGAATTCAAATTTCGAATACTCGTCTAGTTGTAGGTAGAGTTTGATTGGACATATCATAGTAAGTTGAATAAGACCACTATATACGTAAAGAAAAAGGTAAATATTTTGATACTAACAACACAGACCAACTACTAAATAGATAGATCTAGAGTTGCTCTAACTGAATCACTCGACTAACCTTTAGCTTAATACTTAACTAACAATCACCACACTTCGTTCTTACCATTGATTCTTCAACAAAAAATCGATAGCAAGCTGATAAGAAATATTTTAAAAAGGCTACAGTTGTTATTATGGGTTAAAATAGATTGCTGTAGATTTTCATTGGTTTGTTTTAGTTTCATTTTTCTGGTGATTTGTCTTGGTAGGAACTTAGCTAACAACGCCGCTTACTAACAAAACGTGTAAACTTTGTAATATCGTCAAAAATCTGTGTTATATGTTACTTTAAGTCTTATTTATCTAGTTCTTAGTTTGGGCCTGATCTGTCAAGATATTTTCCAGTGCATCGTAAGAAAAAATAAATAAAAATGGTAGTTACAAAAATTAAAAACTTAGCTGCCAACTTTGAAGACAGTGAGTAAAGAATTTTCTAAACTTTGAAGCCAACAACATTCACCACTTTAAACCAAGCCTTGGATCGAACAAAAAAGTCTATTTTCTTTTAAAAATGTGCTGTAAAATATCTCAATAAGTTAGCCCAAAGCATAGTTGTCACTAATATCATAATAGTAGATACTAACACTACGTATAGAAGGATTCCTCTTGGTACGTGCCCCAAAGTACTACTTTGTGTTCCATCTTTATTACGTCATTTATGTAATGTTACTAAGAGACGCACTATAAGTATAAGTGTATAGCTTACAACATGTTTGACTGTGTGTCTGTCTATACGTAGTATTTTTATCCATTCATATGCTAATACTTAGCAGTACTTAGCTAGTAGTGTTGTACATTTCATCTCAAGTCCGAAGTACCTAACCGGTGCCAAATTTACCGAGAGCAGTGGCATATGCCGCGCATTGTATATAACTTAGTCTGGGTTCGACCAGCAAAACATTTCCACAATTCCAAGTTTAAATCACAAAGTATTAGTTTTAATAATCTTTGTAACTCGGGTTAGGAGTTATTAGACCTTGGTCGAATCCAGCCTTACACTTCTAAATTGCTCAATTTATTTGTATACTTAACTGTTAACTCAATCTAGATAATATACTATGCTACATGGTTTAAATAAAGCATTTTGGAAACTACTGCGGGTAGAAATCATCCTCAACCCGTAACATATTGACGAGTAACGTAATGGTCATTAAACGTACTACAATTTGGACAAAGTCCGTATTGCCTGTCCGACTCCAGGGAACGAATTCCACTTAATGCCCACGGTCCTAGTTGGATAACAATCAGATGTCAATGGTCAGTCAATGGTATTATTTTGACACTTTTCAGAGCATATAACACCATTGACTGACCATGACATTGTCATCCAACTGTAACCATTGACATTTAGTAGAATTGCCCCCCTGGTTAGGTAAAGATATTGGCGTAAATCGCGTACGCCTACTCGACAGGCGAGTCGCAAGGGGCGCCAAGCGTTGACCGTAAGTAAATGCACACTTATATTATTGCTGTTTTATTAGTTTTTTCTTGCTAATACTCAAAGGAAAGTAATTGGGTCGGCCTTCTGTACGTTAGTACTATTATACAACGCGTAACAGAATAAGCGCAATTCCTCATACACCCCAATTAGTATTTTAATATTTTTAATATAAAAAAAATATGATGCATTCGAATTTTAGTTGTATCTAACCAATTTTCCTAAATAAAGAGCAATAATAGCACGATTTCCATAGGTAGCACTAAATTCAGCTATGCTAATTCATTTTTTCGAAAAATTTAACACATATTAAAAATAGCTGAAATCGAGTAAGTTGTCGATACTGAACAAACTAATCTCAGGAATTGCGCTTATTATGTTACATAATTATTGTATATTATGTGGTATTACGCATACCTAACGGTCAACAAATCCAGCTGCTATAGCTCTTCGCTCACATTGAGAAAGCATTTTTTAAATGACTCCTGTTAGTGATATTAAATATTAAACGAATAAAAAATAACTGTTCATAGTACTTACCTAATAAGTAGTAAGTTTTCCCTTGCAAGAGGATTTGTGAATGACAATAATTTAGCATGAGCGCAGAATAATCATGAGTCCATTATTGATATATTATTATCTATCTAATGCTTTATGTAAACCATGAAACTGGAAATTATGTTAAATTTAAATACTTAAGTTACTTAAGTCTGTATGGAACCATCGCAAAATGTCAGATTCGCAAAATGTCAGATTCGCAAAATGACGGATTCGCAAAATGGCTGCTTCGCACGGGTGGACATGTACGTTGATATATCACCAATCAGTCAGTCTGTTTATCATATTTTTTATACATATAGATTAACTGACTTTTTTTGTTGAACTCTTCAAAATATCTACTGGATTATCATCATTTCATCGACAAGACTTCAAATTCGTCTATCCTAGTGTCGTGGGAAGTATCTTTAAAATTCCGACATTTAGTACCTAACATTTTGCGATGGTTCCGTCTGTATCGTATCTTACTGAAGTACCTATAAGTTCAATTGTTACGTTAGTTATGTAATAGTGACGATACAGTAATTTCAATTGGAACAATATCGGAGTAAATTTTATATATCTTAGTTCCTGGCACCAACCCTATGTAAAGTAATACTTTTAAGCAATTTAATTTATTATTTCCCTTCACTTAGAATTTAACTTCGTTACCATTACAATTATTTTGTAATTGTTTACTTAAGACTACATATTGTGTTCCAATTAAAGATTTTATATTTAGATGTTTCCTTTCTAAATTGAAATTATTTAATACTCGTATATAACGAATTTATGATGGTATTTTTAATATTCATATCTATCTATTTAGGTAGTGTTTAGTTTGCAATTAATTTAGTGTAATAAATAAATATTATTGTTTGTCAAATGGATGGAAACCGGGATCTAATGTAATATTTTTAATTTTACAGTGCTTACTTACTCTATTAAATTTAGACTTGTTTTTAGTATAACTATTTTTCTTTTGGGAAATATTTTAATCATTATAAAAATTCAGGCGAATAGTAGTAAGTAATTGTAAATACGAAAATATTAAAGTCATCTGACCGTAGGTAAAGACGAGACAGGCAATTGACTGTATTGTTTGTAAATTTGGTATAAATACGCTATTAATTTATTTTTATAAAATGTATCTTCGAAGTAGAGCCGCTAGTAGGGCGACGTTAAATAAAATAAACGTGTTTGTAATAACATAGTGTTGTTTTATTAAGCCCTGGTCAGTGGGCCCACCGTTTCCTGGAGGGTCAATAATATGCGCTACTACTAACATGCAACAGGTGCTGCACTGACTAAGTCAGCATGATTGTAATCCACGAAGGCGAGCAAGCTTTACGTGGTAAAAAGGCCTGTTGGCTCAGTTGTTAGTGACCCTGCCTTCTGAGTCGGAGGTCGCGGGTTTGATCCCCACTCAGGGCCAACATGTCTGTTCTACATTCTACAATGGGAAGCTTCGAGCTTACCCAGAAGATGCCTGTTCACTCGAGCCTTAAAGGCTTGTGGGTTATATGAACTTGCAAATACAGACGCCGGCAGACAGTTCCAAATAAAATATCTTGAAAAGGGTTTCGTGCGTGTGAAGACAAGCCGTGAGTCTGGAAGTGCGATGGTAAAGAGGGGAAGGCTGAATGAGCTTGTGCAGTTTTTGGGCACACTCCTACCGCATGCACCCAGGCGCGGTCCGAAGGGGGGGGGTCACAGGGGACATGACCCCCCAAAATCTAAGGTCAAATTGAAAAATCTAAAAAATTTGCCAAATATTAAAATTTTTACGCTTAGGCGTGTAAAAACGTGGTTGAGAGCTAACATGTTAGAAGAGCGATTAACAGGTTTAGCTCTTCTAAACATTTACCCGGAAATAGTACCAGACGTCTCAAATATTACCTATCACCCGTTTCTCAAATACAAAAAATCGACTTCCATTTGTTTTATAGGTACCTAATGTATAAAATAAAACTGTGTCTTGTGCAATCATGTTTATTTTATTCCAGATACCTATTTTTTATTAGTGTAGTGAGTGACCTCTTCCAAAATTTCCGGCTGCGACCGCGATTTCATGCACCAAAACAAATGTCGTCCGCTGTCCTGCCTCTCCCGAGTCCCGCCTCTGTGTCAGTTGGCCTTTGGTCGTGCATACATGATGATGCATAAATGACAATGATGCTTGGAACAGATTTCCTCCAGCACAGTGCAACGCGACAGGGAAAAATAACGAAATTATGTAACCCAATTTAGTAATATGTAACAATTGATTAAAGGAATATTGTGTTGAGGAGTTTCTTGCCCCGCTTCTTCTCCTCAACCATACATGCTGAAGCGGTGGAGTTGAAATGACGTTCAATAAGTGAACTTGTAAGTTCCTACTTTGAATAAAACATTTTGACTGACTTTGATACTCTTTGGGTCGTGACTAGAACTCGTTGTCGCTGAGCTGCGAGGCCCTCCCTGGCGCGGCGCTGGGCCTGGCGCTGGTCAATCTCAACTCGCTCTCCGACGAGCTGCCGAGCGAGTCGCCGCCGGCCTCGCCCGGGCCATCCTCTACCCCTGACAGAGATATACAGGCCGTAAATCTTCTATATAAATAAAAATGAATTGATGTTCGTTAGTCTGATTAAAACTCCAGAACGGCTGGACAGATTTTGATGAAACTTTTTGTGTGGGTTAGAGTGGGTCCAGGGATGGTTTATACGGTGGCAGAACGACGTCTGCCCGGGCCACTAGTAACTTATAAGTTATTTTTTTTTATTTACTTTTAGGAAGACTTACAGCATTTTACATCAATAAAATAAAGATACAATAAGAAAAATCACTAGCTAATTATAAGTAATCATCAAACAAAGTCGCTTTCTCTGTCCCTATATCTTTAAAACTACGCAACGGATTTTGATGCCGTTTTTTTTAATATACAGTGTGAGTCTCCATAAATTGCACATATGAAAATGGGTGAAACTAGACACATTTTTATCGACGGAAAAAATGATAAAAAAAATCTGATTTTTTAAATTTATTTTCTATAAATATTTTTTCTTTTGATTACGTACTGTTGACTTTATGTAAATAAAACGTTATAACTTTTTAACTAAGAAGTATATTGTGATAAAATAAAAACAGTTATGATGTAAAATAACAGAAGATACTAATAAAATAAAAAAATACCCAAAAAACGGTAACAAGAAATAATAAAAAGAGACTTTTTGAGGAAAATCTGTATTTTTATTCGTGTTTTTTTAATGAATTATCAAATTTCTCTAAATAATGCCCATATTATATGTATTTTTTATTACTTTATGTTATTCTCCATCGTATTACCTTTCAAAAAACAAAAATCCCGTATCTTTATCCATATCACAACGTTTACTATGAGTGTTTGAACTGAGTCATACCGGGCACCATTCAACGCTTCGTTCTAGATTGTCCCATTTTATTATTTCTTAGTAACGTTTTTTGGGTTTTATTTTTATTTTATTAGTATCTTCTGTTATTTGACATCAGAACTGTTTTTATTTTATCACGATATACTTCATAGTTTAAAAGTTATAATGTTTTCTTTACATAAAGTCAACCGTAAGTAATCAGAAGAAAAAAATATCTATAAAATATAAAAAAAATGAAATCTCAGATTTTTTTTATCATTATTTTCGTCGATAAAAATATGTCTAGTTTCACCTATTTTCATATGTGCACTTTATGGAGACTCACACTGTATAGAGTGGTTCATGAGGAAGGTTTTAGTATTAGCATTGCACCCGTGCGAAGCCGAGGCGGGTCGCTAGTAACTTATCAGTTATCATTAGTCTAATCATCAAACAAAGTCGCTTTCTATGTCCCTATATCCCTATGTACATACATCACTATGTGATGTCTGTGATGACTGCCACTAGGTGATGTCGAGGACGATGAGGGTTGAAGAATGAGAGATGTTGCTCGTGTCGAGAGTCGAGATCGAATGTGATCGGTGATCGGATCGGACCTCCATTAATGGGCTACCTCTATTTATACAAGCTGTGTACATATAAATAAGGAGGGTAGATACATTTTAGTAAACCCTGTAGATGGGTACCTACATATGCTTAAATCTTTAAAACTACGCAACGGATTTTGATGCGGTTTTAATAGATAGAGTGATTCAAGAGGAAGGTTTTAGTGTTAGCATTGCACCCGTGTGAAGCCGGGGCGGGTCGCTAGTCCAATAATAATAATAATTGTGGGCAAAATTCACACACGGTGACTTAGTCGAAAACTAGGCAGAGCCTTAAATAAATATTAAACACCCAGACACGAAGCCAATAGCGAGCGGGGATCAAACCCGCAAACTGGCTCAGAAGGCAGGGTCACTATCAACTGGGCCAACAGGCCCGTCAATATTTATTTATTTATTTATTTTTCGAAAAACTTACAGCTAAAATAACATTGTGAGAAACAATCATAAGCAACAAAGAGCCAATTACAAGTTTTCACTATTAGAAACATTTTAAGGCACTATAGGTTTCGACAAAGATAAATTAAGTACTTTAACATATAACAGCTAACTTACCCTCGATGAGGTCGGCGAAGTCGTCGTCATCGGCGGAGGCCAGCGTGTGCGTGGTGGGGCGGGGCCGGCGGGACCAGCGCGAGGACACGTTGTCGCCGCCTGCGCCTGCGCACCACCCAACATTTATTTATTTATTTTTGCAGACTGACTTGGGCTGTACTATGGGTACATAACATACTAAATAAATATTAAACACCCAGACACGAAGCCAACAGACATGTTGGTCACGAGCGGGGATCGACCCCGCAACCTCCGATTCAGAAGGCAGGGTCACTACCAACTGAGCCAACAGGCCCAAAAAAAATCTTGCTTTTTGGGACGAAATTTCATTCACTTGTTTTTTTACACTTCTCGGCAATATGCATAAAAACTCGGAAAAATCATGAAAAATCAGCAGATTTTCCAAAATCTTTCCAAAATCTTAAAGCGGCAATATACATAAAGATTTAGAAAAAATTATTAAAATTACTTGCGGCCATATTTCGATAGGGGCACCCTTATAGATTGATCATAAATATGCATAAAAATTTGGTTTGTAGCTTATACTCGATCCCTACACTTTTTGCGGATCTTAGGCTATAAGATGCGATTCTAAACTTTATACAGTATAACAAAGAGAGCGAAACATACCCCGTTACCAAAACAAATGAACAGTAGAGAACTGTCGTTACCGGTTTTACCTCAATAACAATTTTTGACAGGAAAAACATGCATATTCAGAAAAATAAGAACGCTTGAGAGACAGCGGTCTAACTGTTGTTGTCGGGCAGACAAGTTGTAAGAACTTCTATAGCACGGTTTAGGAAATGCTGGCGCCATTTGTGTTTTCTATCTTCGACACATACCAATGGGGTAGTTGACAGAATCGAAATTAAATTGCAAGAAGTCATTCATCTAAAAGATTATCCCAAAACACCTCAAAATATGTATTTCGATTTTCAATTTACAATTATAGCAAATTTAAAAATAATAAAACAATCAAAAAAAGTGCTGCAATTGAGTACTACAAACTATGACGTCACGGTTTGCTATTTCAGTACATTTTCCATAGTAAAATTTCGTTTTGACAGATCATAAAAAGTAACTGATTTGACTAGGTAGGACACAACCCTATTCAATGTAGCAAATACAGGTGCCTCAATAAAGTATACAACTTACCATAAATCTGGTGGTCTGAGAAATCGGAGTCTGACTGCGAGTCGTCCTCGTCGCGGATCTCGTCGAGCGAGTCCCGCGCCGCCATGTTGCCGAAAGCGCGCCTCGCCTCCGCCGCACCGCCGCCTGCGCACGCGCATACTCACAACACTATACGCCAGGTGCACGAGATAATATCATATAATAATAATATAATCTCACGCCTTTTTTATCCCCGAGAGGGTAGGCAGAGGTATTTCATTACTGGATATACCCACATTTAACGAAATATATTGTACCCCTAAACGGGATAGGTGGTGAGCCCATCGCCGGACCGGGTCTTCCGAGACCTGCGGGTTTCCTCGCGATGTTTTCCTTCACTGTCGAGCTAGTTATAAATATGTACGTAAGTTTTTAAAAAACTCATTGGTACATGCCAGGATTCGAACCCGAGCCTCACTGATTTTCGGCCGCCTCTTAAACCGTTCGGGCTATCACTGCTCTCTCGATCTCTCTCTGTGCACGAGATTCTCTGATAAATCTTGCGTCTGATTTAAAACGTGCATTCACGCAAGCGCATAAACCATTTTTCATCACTTCGGGCGGAAAGCGTCACCTTTCGGCCCGCTGCGCTAAACGAAGTTGCCGCTTTCCACCTCCGTCGAGCAGAAAAAAATTAAACACACCTCGGAAAGTAAATAAGAAAGCCTCAGATCACATGTTTGTAGACCTCGGCTTCGCCTTTGTTACATCTGATCTGAGACATTTTTCCTATTTTACTTCCCTCGGTATGTAACATTCCTTTTCCCCGTTGCAGCTACTCCCAGGTATTTCCCATTTCCCCCTTACCGGCGGTCTTGATCCTCAGCCTGGTCTTCGGGCGGGTGGCTGGCCGCGGCTGCTTCTCACTCAGGTCTTTTGCTTCGTCACTCGAGTCCATGTCATCTGGAACAGAATCTTCACAATGATGATAATGAATTTTGTGATACGGCTTGAAAGAGTGGATGTGTAGGGGTTAATCACCGCACATAGTATTTGATAGATTAACATTTTGGTTTGGCCTTCTTACGATCGACGTTTATGACGCATTTTTACTTGTTATATAAAATCATCCGTGATATAGACAACATATCCCAACGAATAACGGAAAAACCCAAAATAACATCATGATTAAAAAACTACTTATTTTAATCACTGGGTTTTCGTCTAAATACTCCATACTACGATTACTTCAAACTTCCTAAACGTACGGGCGGCGTGGTCAACTAAGTTGCGGCGTCCTACAGGATGAATGAATGAATACTACCTACTAACAGCTCTACTCTTGGATATCGTAAGAGGCGATTAAACCTAATTTTCTCCAATAAAGCTGACTCCGACATACTAAGGTAAACGCAGCTTTTACCGACCCCCTTAAGCAAGTTTTGAAATTGATTATTAGAATTAAGGGTAGTGGTTGCAAACATACCAGATTTTTTTATTTTATATTTAGATATAGATTGTATATTTTATATTTATATTTGCATTTGTTTATAAATATCATGTTTTCATTGAAAAAATAATCAAAGGATTGTTGAAGTCAATTGTTTCTATTACCGACCCACCCGAAACGCTTTGAAGCTATTACCGATTTTTATGAATCTAACACCGACCGTAAGTAAATAAAGCATACTTTTTTTCACAAAATACCGACCTACATGTTCGATTCTCAAAATAATTATTAGTTTGAGCGAAATATTCCTTTCCCAAAATATCCCGTGTTCGAAATGTCCCGTTTACTTTTATTTGCTTCTCATTTTTGTACTTGATTCATTACAATAATTATAGTTACTAAAATAATCTGAAAATGGAGATAAACTTGACTTTAAACTTTTTGGCGGGAATCCGAAGAGGGACGTCATGTTTTTTGTATAATTTTCATTTTGCTGTGTAGGTATTACGGGTTTTGACTCATCATAATAGAAATAGTTTATTAAGTGGCAAGTGTCCGTGAAAGTGTGCAGTGAGTGGGAAATTCGATAAAATGTGAGATATGGACATTTTTGGATTGCCATAAGAAGTTACAATAAAGTCTTCAGTAAAAGTGCTATTATTTTTGTGCATGGACTCTGAAGCAGAGCCATTCAAGGATAATTCAAGGATATCATTAACTAATGACGAGGCTGCATGGCGTAATGATTTTTTCATATCTCATACTCGGAAAGTACTGTATGTTTGATCTGAGTACCGGGTCGGAAGCGATGATTCCCACCACAGAGAGATTCAGGTCTGTAATTCCCGCCCTCGGTCGGGAAAGACTCATAGTAATTGCTTCCGGCCATAGGGCGGGAATAAATTTAAAAAAATAGTACTACATTTGGCAATGACGTTTAAAGAAAAAGTTTCTCTAGGAAAGAGAATGACTTTCTGCCAACCTCTTTGGGTACTTAGTAGGGATACGAAACTTTTTACATCAATTAGATTATTAGAATAAGAAAAAAGGTGCGGCCTTGTGAGTGTAGGTATAAACAACAGAAAATAGCCCGCGCGCGGGGCGGTACGCGTTCCATATTTAAAATTAAAAAAAGAGTAATAATTTGGTAAGCTGTTTCGAAATTCAAAATCTTGTTTTTCATCGACACTAATAAGCACATAACACTATTACCTACTCGGCTAAAAGTATTATAAAGAGGAAGGATTTGTATATTATTTTTGTAATGTTATTTAGGTTAGGTACTCTATGATGTAGTATTCAAAGACGTTTAAAAGAAAAAGTTTCTCTTTCTTCCAACCTCTTTGGTTGTATTGTTGACAATTTTTTTTTTGTAGGTATTATTGCGTTTTTGCATGTTTGAATTTTTGTAAAATTGAATTTTTTTTTTGTTTACTTTCCTTGAATTCGAAATGAAAAGTAGAGTGTTTAACGCGGGTGGAAGTTATCAATTCCTTCCGACCCACTGATTTAAGAAACTAAAGGATCTCTATGTTCCGACCCTTGTATAACAATCTACTATGCCTACCCAGTAAGGGGTGAAAAAAAAGGAATAGAACCAATTTCTATTACTGGTCTGTGAGAACCAACATGAAATTCATTGTTAATGTTTATTAACAATTTATTATGTTAATTTATTTATGTTATTTCTTATATATTCAACAAAAATATGTTCATACATCAATATCTGGCTTACGCTGGAGAAAAAACTATCCACTTTTGGATTCCATGGAAGAATTCCTTTGAACGAAGTTGTAAACATCTCAATAAACATATCAAATACAAATTGTGTTTCAAATTGCAAATTGGAAGCAATTTTCAAACTTAACTCGACAGTAAGTGCCTACGTTATTGGTAGTTATTATTTTTATAATTCTTAATGCTTATGAATCATTGTGCAAAGTTTTAAATATGATACATTTCAATTACAAAGAATTTTTATTTTCATTAGGTCTTCCACTGGCTCCTCTGTGTGAATCTCGGAGGCTTCAAGGATTACAAGTGGAAATGCAGCGAGTTGCAGCCCATGTCACTAGTGCCCAATTTTCCAACTAATCGCAGTAAACCTCGGAATGCTTGTGGATTCTTTAAAATACTTTTTTTCACATTTTGACCTCAATAAAATAAAGGTATTGAGGACACAAATGAAATTTTAGTAATATAAGAAAATAGACTTTAATAGAAATGGTAAATAGAATAACATTCATAAAATCAAAGTGAGAACATAGGTCATGTATTGTTATCTTGCGTTCCGGAAACCTGCTGCTTGGCCAGCTAGTGCAAACCATAGTTACCATAGCCTTTCTTTCTAATTGATTAGCCTGCTTAATAGTAATTACTTCTTAAAACAATGTCAATGCTGTTATTTCACAATGCAGTTCCATGTAGTGCCGTTGAAGAGAATTGGTCTTAGTGTCAATTGTGTTGGACATAGGGGATAACTGAATCACCTGAAACATAAATATTCACTATCAAAATTCAGAGATAATTTTGTAAATGTGTAGATGTTAATAAAATAAAAACACACTGTTTTATTTTCAGCACAGAGTTTTTCAAGTTGGGATAGTGGCTGGTGCTTCTACACACATGAATCATGATTTGCTCCACCATGGCTAGCACTAATACTTTATACTATTTAAGTCAGAGTCACAAACCTGAAAATAAAAGTAAAAACTATTATTAATGTATAATTTACATGTTTTGAATAAAAATAATTAGACAATTTTATTTCAAATTTACTTAAACCCTTTGTTTTATTTCCCAAAAAACCTATAAATTTTTTTCGAACTTCCCAAGTTTAGCGCAGCCGAAGGTAGGGTTGACTGTCGGAACAAGTTGCAATGACGGTTCCGCACGTGTACTTAATAACTATTTTTAATACAGTTGCGAAAAAATTAAGCAATTTAATAAAATTATAAAAATACAATAAACTCAACTAACATTTTTGGAAAATCGCGCCAACCGTAAAAGATTAAAATCAGAGTTTTTTTTGTTTTCTTCACTAATTCTGGTTAGGCAAAGGGAATAGAATAGAATAGAATATATTTATTGTTCAATTGTGGTACATACAAAGGATCTTATATTAAAAAAGAATCACACAATCTACCCGCTGCGGGCATACAATGTAGTATGAAGTTATATAAATGAAGGTATATTAATTAAACAAGTGTTGGAGATAGCCAATGAAGGGGCGGGGCTTAGCAACACCTCATAGTGGCGTGATGGCGGTGGGGGCATCACGTGATCGGAGCGGCATTTGCGAGACGAGCGGGCCGCGAGCCTTCACTTTGCGGTGGTCTCTCGAACGTGCTGGACGTGTGCTCTAAGTGTTTTTGTGCTCATTGATTTATTTTTGATTTAACGGTTTTGTAATTTAAAATGTAATTAGTTACTTTGTTTTTTTGTGAAATTAAAATATTTCGGTTAGGAAATTATTGTGTTCTTTTTTAAAAAACCTGTTCCACTTCTGATCCATAACATCAGAAGTGGGATAGTCCACGAGTCCTTGTTCGCTTAACGGCTTTTCCGCATTCTGTAACCGTTAAATTAGAAATTTTGAATATTGAGTTTTTACGTGTAAGTGTTATTACCATCAACCTCTGTTGATTGGAGTGGAAGCTACTACTCCGGTCCTCAGGTCGCTGGTTAGAGATGTAGCTCTTGACAATTCGCACGCTAATCGTGAAGGGTTAGTAGCACTGAGACGACAACGAGCTTCAGAATTACTGGAGACCAACCAGCATCGCCAAGACGATCACGTCAACAGATCAAGGACGGAACCACGAGTTTATGCCATTGGTGACTTTGTTTTTGTTAGCAAATGTTCACAGAGTTCAGGCAAACTAGATTCTGGCATGAGGGGCCCCTACAAGGTGATCCGTCAACTTCCGCATCACCGCTATGAGCTAGAACTGCTAGCGGGGTCATATGGCAAGAAGACCCAAGCTGCGGCTGAGCATATGGTCCTGTGGCGCGGTGAATGGACACCGGAGACGTGCGCGGCATTTTTCGAGGCTGGTGAGTCATCACAAATTCTATAACTCGGTACGCTAACCGCGCCTATGCCGTAGTAAACTGTATGGTACGCTAACCGCGCCTATGCCATTCTATTCTGTATGTACTTACCACGCCTATTAACCGCGACTATGTCATTGTATTCTGTATGTACTTACCGCGCCTATGCCGTAGTAAACTGTATGGTACGCTAACTGCGTCTATGCCATTGTATTCTGTTAGTACTAACCGTGTTTGTGTTGTAGTAATCTGTATGGTACGCTAACCGCGCCTATGCCATAGTAATATGTGTAGTAAGCTAACCGCGCCTCTACTATTTAAAAGTAATATGCAAACCGAGCCTCTATTATTGGCATAGCAACTGCATTTAAAAACCTAATGCAATTGCAATGCACCACAAATGATTGATATACGAATATCTGACATTTGTGGTTATTATCATAAGTCGCTATTCATTCAGTTACCAATTTCTTAGTATTGGTCACTTCTATTTGAGTGCACACTTATAGTCGTGATGCGATGCTGTTAGTTGTTACTGAACTATTACATTTTCTTTATTTTACAAAAATTTTAATACTGATGTTTGTTTTAGATGATGCAGACCTTGAAGACCTTGGTGTTCCACAAGGTTGCGAGGAGCCTCCTGCCCAAGATCATGCGGTCGAGGACGCCTCGCAGTCAGGAGAGGCCGTGTTGGAGATAGCCAATGAAGGGGCGGGGCTTAGCAACACCTCATAGTGGCGTGATGGCGGTGGGGGCATCACGTGATCGGAGCGGCATTTGCGAGACGAGCGGGCCGCGAGCCTTCACTTTGCGGTGGTCTCTCGAACGTGCTGGACGTGTGCTCTAAGTGTTTTTGTGCTCATTGATTTATTTTTGATTTAACGGTTTTGTAATTTAAAATGTAATTAGTTACTTTGTTTTTTTGTGAAATTAAAATATTTCGGTTAGGAAATTATTGTGTTCTTTTTTAAAAAACCTGTTCCACTTCTGATCCATAACACAAGGTATATTAACTATACATACAGCCAAGTCTTCAGTAGATTTTTTTTATGGATATGAAATGAAAATGAAATTTAATGACATGAAATGAAATTAAACCGAACCTAACTTAATGAATATAATCATTAAATTGAAACAAATTAGTAGCTTTACTTTTAGACATTACATACCGTTAATCCAAAAATACCAATTATTCGGTATAGAATCGGTGATAGCTTCTTTTTGTTGCAATCACCGATTCATATGGATCGGTAATTAGTGTTCAATAAAAAAATGAACAAATCTTTTAACGAGCCACGAAAAATAATCGATATTAATTGTAATTTATTTCCCCATCCGATTTAATACAATAATTTGTTGATTTAGTCCTAAACTATAAAAAAATACACCACTTTTATATAAATACGAAGAAAACTCTAAGTAGTTTCTTTCATATCCCACGTCTAAATGGTTAATAATGCGTGGCAGTTTATCGCGGAAAAACAAGTTTATAATATAACATGGTGTATGTCGCTAATAGATGCTTATAATTTTAGAATACTTAAGATTGAAATGGTGTTATAAAAACTTGTTTAATTATTATAAGCATTAACGAAAAATTGAAAAAATAAAGCATAACCTCTTAGCCATTGCCGATCCATGGGTCGGCAATGACTGCACTACTAAAATGCACTGCAGCTATTGCCGTTCTATTTTAATTTCAAAAATACTTTTTAAAATTCCTTTAAACATAATAATTTAGTTGCGAAATGTGGAATATACAAATAAAGGAATATGTTGAGTTATTCAGAATAAACTTAACGTAAATATTTATATATAAAATATCTTAAGCAAAAAATTCGAGTACTTACCTGAGGAAGTAAGGGTTAGTATGACACGATCGGCGCACTCGCTACGTTCACAGAAACTAACGTATTTGGTAACATTCCCGTGAACCTACGTACACTAACACCAGTAAATTTATTAGGAAACATACAAACATGTGTGTATATTATACTCTCTTGTGACTCAAATAGTTCCAAACCGATAAAAATAAGAATAAGCAGAATGGGTCGGCAATACCTGCAGATTTTCGATGGGTCGTTAATAGCTGCGTTTACCTTATATAGATTCAGCTATTTATCCTCGATATAATGAAAACTGTAAAACTAATAATCAGGTTAAATCTTTGCTATCATACTCCTGCCCCCTTCTCGTTCTTTCAATTTGATTTCACTGTCGATAACTATGTACCTGTCTCGTGGGTGTAATGTAGACAAAAGTGAAATGGCACTATATATGTATAGTATGGAAATACCGTGTCGAGAGATCTTGAATCCGGGGGCTGGTCTCCTAGTTTAAAATAATTGTATGGATAATTGTCACTCTACTTCAGACTGGTGTTGCTGAGTCCTATTTGACCCTAGCGCTTAAAAATTACGTCACACTTGGTCACACTGACAAAAATGACCAACGAGTCGATACGTTTTCAAAAATGGAAAAAGGCAGGAGAATGGTTCATGAGACGTTGATAAAAACTTTTTTTGTAGTAGGTATACGAGCAGACGGGTCACCTGACGGAAGTGACTACCGTCACCCATGGACACCTGCAACTCGAGTCACAAGTGCGTTGCCTTTGAGGTGGGATTACGCTCTCTTCTTGAAGGTTTGAAGGTCGTATCGGACTGAAAATACCGCAGACGACAATTTATTTCACAGATCGGATATGCTAGG